>OY856414.1:395812600-396412600 GCA_963693085.1 Alisma plantago-aquatica | reverse complement strand
TTAAAAAATAAATTTAGGAAGAATAAAGCAACAAAACAATGGAACTACCTGGACCCCAGATTCTAGGAGGAGTTTGTTACCCAAAGAAAAATGGATGAATTCAACGTATTAAGCGCCACTCCCAATTTAATTAATATATATTCTTATGTATTCACCTATTCAAGATTAAGCTTTAGTGTTACTAACCAAATCAATATGTATACTAACTAGGCTATCAGTGATGCTCAACGAGCAAGGCGTGCACTGAATGTGCACGACCACAAAATGGGTCTAAGAGGATATGCAAGCATTCACCAAAGACTACAGGCTGAGTTTAGTGCTCAACCTGCTGCTACTCAGGAGACTGTAGAGTCCTCTACTACTACTTTCGCACCTCTGCCTAACCATGCTATGTGGATAGCTAGGAGGTAAACTAAGAAGGGAGATATAATGAAGCCCGCAAATGCTAAGGCGACTGCAAAAATGGTAAAAATCAACACTTAGAGCAATCGATCGATATTGATTATTGTTATGTTTACTTCCCAATTTTTGTTGATGGCGATTAGCGGGAGCTACACGAGTAGAGGAAGGAAGGCAAGTTCATCCCTCAGGGTACAAGTGATGAACTGATAGTTGCTCTGGGTAACCCAGAGCATCCTAGACGTGTTAGGGGTGCAGATGCTGGTGTGGGCATCAAAGCATTCTTTGGGCCATCCCAGTGCAAACCTATCCCAAAAGCGGGACTTTCACAAGTTGAGGTAACCTATTCTTTTTTTAGAATGTTATTACAAAAGGGAATTCAATAATCGATAGCTAGAGTTTCTTTTATCCATGTATAAGTAGATGAATTCATTGAGAGAAAAGTCCAAGAAGAAATAGTGAAGTGGAAGACATCTCAGACGGCCACTCAGATGGTACATGTGACCTTCCACGCTTCTATTACTCCTACTACAGAGGTTGGGAGTAATTCTGTAGACCCACCACCTAGCACATCCTCTGTAAGTATTTTTACAACAAATTAGCTTGTCTTTTCAAGATGATATGTTTGTGTATATATGCATATAACTTTCTTTACATAAATTTGTTGAGGTTGAAGCCATGTTGACCAAAACGTCAAGAATATGTTGTTGCAGAGGCACAGGCTTACCCAGCCCTTCCAGGGGACATATGTCACGGGACTCCAGTACCAGCTGATGTGGTTCATGTGACCCTGATATGTGTACTCCCTAATTGGAGGGATCTTCCATTGCCATATGCCCACCTGGATGCTAAAACACTTGGTGAGAAAGAAGGCGGAGTGATAATGTGGCCCAAAGCGGATGTCGTCTAAACTAATAGTGTATGCTAAATTTACATTACATTAATTTTTTAGTGTGTATATATGATTCAATTGATCTGAAAGTGTATATACATGTCAAAAAGATGACACTCGCTACATCTCGGCCTCCACCTCCACCTGCTCAACTACCAAGTTGGCTTCCAAGGGACCTATACGCCTTGTTAGGTCCTAATTGTACGGGTATGGTAGTATGGATTGGTGAACATGATTGAAGTTTCCCTATAAATGTTACAATTCTGGAGGATGCTGCAGGTCAATCATACGATAACAATCTATTTATACAAGTTTTGCATTTTTTTTTGGATCCCTCAAAGCGTGATTAATGCAGGTCAATCATACGAAAACAAGCTATTTATATAAGATATTTTGGAGTTGTTTCATTATGATTGGTTGAATACATCTATGATAGAGCTGTGGATATGGTGAGATCTTGTTTATACATTCATATACCTTATTTTATATATGGTGATCTGGTTTCTTATATATTAATGCATACGTAATACATGTTTTGCAGCAACTTACACATGATATGTGCAGATTTTTCATTTTCCCATGTGGGATTTTTGGTTCCATCTTTGATTATTCTTGTAGATACAAACACTTTTTCACTTATTTCATATTGCTATGCTGCTTTTGAATATTTTGGAAAAAATAAGAAGACGGTGATAATAGCTCCATTCAATGTCGAGTAAGTTTACTTTGCTTATAATTTGGACTTAAGAAAATTACATTTTTATTGTGGATTTTGAGTTATGAATTTTTAATTTTCTTACCTATAGTGGTAGGTATTGGGAGTTACTAGTTATTGTCCCCAAGAAATTCACTATCTATTATCTAGATCCTGCGGGGAACGAATTGAATACATTATATGGACACACAATGAAAAGGCCATTATTCCCATGAGAAATATTTCATATGTTTATATCCGTTAACATTTGTTATTACATTACTATTTAATTATGCAATTTAATGTGTTAAATTAACATGTAGGGCTTTACAAGAGTTCAAAAAAGCTAGAGGAAAGGTCCCCAGGAAAAAGAATCAACCACTAATTTGGGAGAATGTGAAAGTAATTTCCTGACTCCAATGTATGTATTATTTATGTGAACTATTCTTATTTGTATTTTTGAATATTTTGTATGTTTAAATTTATAGTGTGCTACACAAGACAACGACTGGGCATGTGCCTACCATGTGATGTGATTTATGGACCTAATCATCAAATATGCCGCAATGGAAATTGATACTATACATGAGGTATTATATATAGTCTGTTACAACCCCAATTCTTGGGTTCATTGGGTGAGAAATGTAATTTCTCACATTAAAGATATTTGGACAAATAATGATATAATTTTTTGTGAATAAATGGATTTCGTTTAAAACAGCCTTGTTGTTTGATTTGTGGGCTTTATTGGCTATTGGGCCCAATAACAAGGAAATTCAATTAATTAATGAATAATTGAGAATTTGAGATAAGAAAGGTGTGGAAACCTCAAGAACTTGAAATAGTAATCCAAATGTGGATTTAGTTCCTCTTGGGTTCCTTGGGTTCCAAGGAGTCCAAAGTTGCATAGAGAATGCAATAAGAAAAGAAAAGATCAAATAAATATTTCCTTATCAAGAAAGAAATTGAAAATAATGAGAAAATGTGGGATATATGTGGAAATGAGTTGAATTGAGTTAACCTTGATGGAATTTTACATCCCAAGGATTCCTAATGTTAAAAGGAACTCCCTTAAGGAAAATAGAAGAGAGATAAAGAGAAATCCTTAAAAAGAATAAGGAAATAAGTAAGATAATAAGAATATGGATAAAGATAAATAAAAGGCTAAGGGATATTCCCAATATGGGATTTCGAGCCATTAAGGTTCCTTGAGGTACAAGGAGCTCAGAATAATAATGTAAAGACAAAGGAAAGAGAAAATAGATGAGAAATATACATAACTGAGTAATAACTTGCAACTCAAGAAAGGGATCCAATTTCGTTATATAATGGGTACAAATTTGACATAATGAAAGATTAAGTTATTACTAAGCTACCCTCAAAATTTGGGATCAAACGTGTAAGCGGTTTGAGAGATACGATTTTTGGAAATTTTCCTAATGTGTAGAGGAAAATATTAATGTCACGATTTTTTTCAATATTAGATTATTTTCCTTGTTCTTGACGCATCACTGATTGTCGTGGATCAAGGATCTGACGACGGCTGCACTCCAATGGAGAACGGGAAACATAGATAGGGACATGGGATTTTGGGGCCAGATTCCTTGTTAATCAAGGATTGAGCACCTATGGGACACTTTCCCATTGCATTTAGAAACCCAATCTGGGCAGGACAAGCCCCAGTTTGACCTGGTTCATGAAAGATAGTGGGTTTCCCTAATTCTCAGGACACCCATTAGATCCTTTCGAGATCGATCGATATATAAAGGGGGTTTGGGTACCCTCTGAGAACTCCAAAACGCTCACACGATGGTTCTGAAACACCCGACGCTTATTTCTTCTTCCAGTTCAGCACGAAGACTAGCCGCCAGAGCCGGTTCCGCTGAGGAAGCAACTCCTGCTTATCTGCTGATTTTGGGCCATCTCCGACTGAGCTTGCATCCCCAATGAGTTCGGGGGGTGGAGGCGGAGCTACCAGTGTCGTTTCCCTCTTCTCAGAGGCATGGGGGCCTGGAGTCAACCCTCGCGATGACTCCGTAGAGCACCAGGCTCGCGAACCAGGCGACGGGAGGTTGAAGGAGAAGTATGTGGCTTTTTACAAGTCTACCCCCAACGCATGTGAAGGAAACCAGGGGCAAAACAATAAAATCGCGGGTCCAAAGGCCTTTGCTCCCGTGAGAGCGCACGATTGAGGAGGCAATGTCTAGTTCGCTGGACCCTAACCCAACGAGGAAAAAGAATAAAACAAAGTCGCCAGGCTGACGTGGCAACATCCCATTGGCCGAGAGGTAAATATTTTACAAAAATCATAGTAAAAGATTCGTAACTCTGATTAAGATAAGTAAAATATGAAAATTGATCAGGAGAATTCGAAGAATCTAATAAAAATACTTATAAAGCCTAATTTCGTTCCTTTTTTCAAAAGTGTTCTAATCTAATGAAAAGTTCTTATAGATTATATTAGAAACCCTAATTGAACATAATGGTTAAGTTCATATTGTTTAGTTGATGAAATTGAGTAATTACAACCTGTCAAATAGGTAATGATGAACTTAAACTGGATCTAGATGTTTCTTTCATGTTTTAGGGTTTTATTCTGAATAAGAATGATTAAACACTAAGAAACCCTAATTATGTTTAGAAACGGGGTTTAATGTATTAATTATGTTATTTTGGGATATAATAACCTGTGGAGAATAATAAGAAGGATTAAACCTAATTAAGTTGATATCATGCATGTTTTAGGGTTTTGTACGCATAAAGTTGCATAATAGCTTAGAAACCCTAACTTAAGGTTAATGGTTGCTCACAAGATATAATTTGAAGTCCTTTGTATAAAACTGATGTTAGGTTAACCTCAGTCTAGTAGATGATAAAAAGGCTTTAATGTGAATATGGGAGTAATTAGGGTTTTGCACCTAGAACTGCTATTTTAGGGTTTTGTGGATACAAATGAGGAAAGCTGTAAAAAGATCTAAAAAGTGCTCTAATGAAACCCTAATGCGGATGAGAAGCCCTAGAAAGTGAATCCAAGTCAATTAAATAGAAATATTCTTGGTAAAGTGTAGTAAATAGGTTACGTATGCTTTCCAGGAATTCTGAAATCATAGGAAAAATCTCAATTTTCAAGCAGCTACAAAACATACCCCAACATAGTTGTACTGCAGTGACCCTCCAACACAGCCATGCCATGCAACATGACCATGCTACCAATAACCTGACACGGCCGTGCTACCCACCATGACCGTGCCACCATCTCCCAACACGGTCGTGCTACCAGCCAGCCACTCCCCCAAAACAACCTGCCATTTTTGACCATTTTAATTCACACAATCATTGTACCCCACCATGACCGTGCTCACCCCTACCCACCGCGGCCGTGCTACTCACAAAACCTAGCTACTTTTTCCACTGCATTTCCCACTTTACCCCTACTTGACCTATTACTTCCTCCCCACCTATATATATGTGGGTGGTGGTTGGAGGATGAGGCAGGCCACCCATAGCTACCTTCCATCACCTCCTAGCTCCCCATTTTCTCCCCTTAGCCATTCCACTCCATTTCCACCTCCATTCCACTCCATTTTACCATTTTCACCAACAAAACACTAGTTTATCCTAGTTTCTACCCATAATCCCCTTCATTCCACACCCTTGCACCATGGAGGAGAGAGGAGGACATCTTGTAGCTACTGGAGAGGAGGATTTTTTCATCTACACTGAGCTCCATGGATTCTTCTATCTCTTTCACCTTTCTTTTTGTATTTTCCATTTCCATGAGTAGCTAGGCCCTTTTTGGTGGGTTGTTTGGGGGAAATTATGTTACATTGATACCATGTTGGGGGAAAATGATATGAAAACATTATGATTTCATTTGGCAATGATTATGTTCTATTTTCATCTTATTCTCCATGAATTGCTTGTTTGTTTGTGTGTGAAATCACCTAGGAATTTAGGGAAATTGCTTATATATGTGAATTTTGGGATTTGCCCCTAGGTCCAATTCTTGGATCCCTAGGCTGCATTCCATCTTCATACTTCCTAATCAATCTCCCTAAGCCTATGTGAGAGTTCTAAGTAGCTAGATTAGGTGACTCTAGTGTCATTAGCATGGAGCCTTCTCAAGGCTAGAATGTGGGGGAATTGGGGTCCAAAACCCTAACTTCACCTCCCCATTACTACCCTCGACCCATAATTTCCCTAGGAATGTCTAATGTAGAAACCTACACTTTATTAGACTCTAATTGAATTGAACCTAATCCCTAACCCAATTGAGCCTCACACGGGTAGTAGGGGGTGTTCAGGACTAGTTCCCCTATACACAACCTAGCATATCCATGGCCACTTAGTAGATTAGGTTATTTCATTAGACTTTTTCATGTTGTTTGGTTTGTATTACCTAAATGGAATCATAATGTTCATATGTCACCCCCCAACTTAAGTGATAAGTGCATCCCCTAAACAACCCACGCCTTCATTAATTGCTTTAAAACCCTAGTTTTCATCTTGCCTAGCTAGTGTTAGCTTAGTTAGCTCTTTTCTTGCTTAGTTATCTTCTTGCCCTATTTTTGCCTTGTTCTTGCTAGTTTTGCTCTTTACTTGCTCTTTTTCTTTTCTTTTGCTTGCCTTAGTGTAAATTGCCTTTTCATACCTAGCTTAGTCGTTTCTTGCTCGATTAGTCCTAATCTAGTCTAGGGTTAACTTAGGCTTTGTTCTTCCTTTCCATTCTTTCTTTCTTAACTTACTTTAAAAATTAAAGCATCTTTAAACCCTTAACTATAGTCTCCGCAATAGGAACCTAGAAAAATTGACCTAGCTCTAGTGCCCCCTTTTCTCCCTGAGGATCGACCCCTATTCTTGCCCTCACCTATGCTACAATAGTACCATGTGCACTTGCGGGTGACCTATTTGGTATTTTGATCGACTGTGTTAGGGTTAATATAAATTTTGAAAGATCCAAACGTGTGTTCGAGTCTTGTGGAGTGCATCTCGTCACTCCTTGTTGGCTAGTATGTACACCTCTGGCTTGATGCTCCAAGATTTCTGGCACCATTGCTGGGGAGAAAGGCACTTGGCTTAGCTAGTTAGTTTTGCTTTGACTTTTCCTATTGTCCTCATCATTGCTATTCTTTATTCATTATTCTTTGCATTCTTTGTGTATTTTGGCTTAGTAACTTGTTCTCATTTGTTTGGTTTTTCCTTATGCATGTGACAAGCCACTCAGGGAAGATGATGGAAGGCCAAAATGCACAAACCCAACCATTTCCTCCATCACCCTACCTCTAAGGCTATCATAAGCCTTACACACCCCACCACCTCCATCACCACAACCTTCCCACCAGTTCAACTTCCAACCTTAATTCCCTCCTCCACCTCAATTCCAAAGAGCATTAATGACAGTGCCACCACCACAACTATCATATGTTGCCCCTACTTCACATGAGCAAATGGATATGGCTTAGATCATGGGGTGTTACATGGTTGTGGAGAAACATAACAAGGGAGGGAAGCAATTTGACAAAGATATTAATGAAGAGCCCTTGCCAGAAAGTCCTTGTTCGCAAGTGTCCCATATGATTGAAACCCCTCTATTTGATGCCTATGAACACACATTCCTCAAAAGAGAGGGCAAAACTATTGCATGAAATTTTTGAAGGTCATAAGGCTGATTAAGATCTATGATGATGATCCCCGAGCAGAGAAAACTACTGAAAAACACTTAAGAAGCTCGCATGACCCTTGTGAGGAAGATCAATCAAGGAAAACATTTGGGAGAATTGCCTATGATGGGGATGCAAACATTTTGTTTTTGGACAATGGTTGATGGTAAAAGAACAACAACCCTAGTTGAAGGCATGAAGCTCACTTCTTGTGGGAGGAAACCCACCTAGGTTTGGGAATTTTTCACCCAAACTTCAATTTTTGATATTTTTGCTTTGTTTTCACACTTTCTAAGAAAACACACACACACACACTTTATACTTGATGGTTCTAGTTGTTTGTGAATCATGTTTGGATAGGTGCAGTGGAAGGAGGAGGAGGATGCATCATTGATATCACTGAGTAGAAGATCAAAATTGAAAAGAAAATTGCAAATCAGTAGAACAAATATAAGAAGAAGACTAGCACGACTGTTCTGCACAACATGGCCATGATGCTGGCAAGCCAGAATGACTATTTTGTGTAGCATGGCCATGGTGGCTCAGTCATGCATGGGAACCTTGAGATCTCCCTCCCCCACTTGGTGTTTGTATACCCTGACTCCATACCCCCTACCCTATCATCCTGGACTTCTATTTCATGTTGAGGACAACATGGTTTAAAAGGTTGGGGTGGTAGGGCGGTAAGCCCTTTCTCTACCTCACTTTTTTCTATGTTCCTTGTTCTAATTTTTTTTCTCAAGATGATCAAATAGTATAACCATATCTTATACTTGTGTATCCATACTTTGTGTGCTTGCTTTGCACACTTGCATGTCATGTAGTTTACTTTCTTGCAATTTTTGCATAATTTTCAAAATAATTGCCTTTTTGCCATGCATTGCATATATTGTAGATTTTTGCTAATTTTTCATGTTTTAGCTAGTATTTTCTTGTGTATTGCTTTATGTTCAATAATATAGCCATGATGTGATTGAAGGCAACTTGGCACCGTTTTGGCCAATTTTTCCCAAATTTGAGATTTCTTACCTAAAAGTGTGTTTCAACCCAATCTCTACTTTTTGGATTAAAAATGATGACCTTTGACAAATGCAAGTGAATTATCATTGTTTTTTTCTAAATGATATCAATTATTAATTTTTTACATGTTTGTCACCTCTCTTGTGTTTGTGAATGATTTGGTTAAATTGTGACTTCAACAAGCAATGGGCGTTTAGTGCCTATGAAATCACATGATTGAAGTATCAACTTTAGGTTGTTCATTCATGTGGTGTGACATTGTTGGATGAAGTGTTGGATTAATTTTCATGCAGGATGCCTTATGTTGAGAATCACGCCATTGACCCCTCTTTGACCCGACTATTCACTCACCATCTTCTTACCCCTCCACCTCATGAAAGGATGCCAAAGTGCACATATCAGCCATGGCCACCTCTAAAAGTTTGGGGTGGCCACATCTACATCTCACCACTTCACTCTCATCACCATATGCCCTATCTACTCCAAGGGAAAAGAAAAAGAAAGAAAAAATGTGAAAATAAAATAAAAGGTGCTCCTGTTTAAGAGCATCTAAGTAAAGAAATGATGAGTGTTTTATGTAATAGCGCTCCAAAAATCTTACTGCAACCCTTTCTTCCATTTTCATACCCATTCAGCTAAGAAACTTCAAACCTAGATCATTTTGCCCTTTTCTACAACCACGTGGGTCATTTGGTGTGATTTGAAACATACGGTTGAAAGCATGAAGGTGAAATAGCACTCCTAGTCATCCTTGATTTACGCCATCATGAAACGGTCTACCCATAACTACATGAAAGAAATATGGATAGCTTATGTGTTTTATGCACTATATTTGAAGTTAATACGCTTTGCGCTCTTTTCATGATTGGTTTGTGAAAGTAGGAGAGGAGAGAGGTGGAATGCATGTACTTAGTTATTTTTAATCCCATTCAACACTAATCATCCTTTGCATTACATTTTTCATTTCTTGATTGTGGGAAAACTGTAGAGAGATTGAGTTGGAGCATACTTGAGGACAAGTATGTTTTAAGTTAGGGGTGGTGATGCAGCCCTATTTTAGGGCTACATCTTGTGTCATATTGTATTTCAAACACATTTATACATGTTAGATTACATGATGTTTCCCCTAATATGCATATTTGTGTAAAACGCACCTATGGACATTATTTGCATGTTTTTTTAGGTACTTGTATCACACTTGGATGGACGAGAGAGATGGAGGGGCCCAAAGAAGTCCCCAAAGCTCCCCCAACCTACCCCTAGTGGCCAATAGTCAAGATTAAGCAAAGAAGTCCATGGATCATAAAATTTTAAGCTCTAAGTGCAAGAAAAGCCCCCAGCACAGTCGTGGAAACATGGAATGGTCGTGCTACAAATGAAGAAATCATAGGAAAAATCTCAGTTTTGAAGCAGCTGCAAAACATACCCCAACACGGCCATGCTACGCAGCACAGCCATGCTACGACCCTCCAACACAGTCATGTCACGCAACATGGCCATGCTACCAACAACCCAACACGACCATGCTACCCAGCATGACCATGCTATCAGCTCCCAACATGGTCATGCTACCAGCTAGCCACTCCCCCAAAACAACCTGACATTTTTCACCATTTTTATTCACACGATCATTGTACCCCACCACGACCATGCTCACCCCTACCCAATACGGCCGTGGTGATCCACCACGGCTGTGATACTCACAAAACATTGCTACCTTTTCCACTGCATTTCCCACTTTACGCCTACTTGGCCTATTGCTTCCTACCCACCTATATATATATATATATATATATGTGTGTGTGTGTGTGTGTGTGTGTGTGTGTGTGGTTGGAAGATGGAGGCCGAGGCAGGCCACCCAGAGCTACCTTCCACCACCTCCTATATCCCCATTCTCTCCCCTTAGCCATTCCACTCCATTTCCACCTCCATTCCACTCTATTTCACCATTTCCACCACCAAAACACTAGTTTATCCTAGTTTCTACCCATAATCCCCTTCATTCCACACCCTTGAACCTTGGAGGAAAGAGGAGGACATCTTGTAGCTGCTGGAGAGGAGGATTTCTTCATGTACACTGAGCTCCATGGCTTCTTTTACCTCTTTCTCCTTTCTTTTTGTATTTTCCATTTCCATGAGTAGCTAGGCCCCTTTTGGTGGTTTGTTTGGGGGAAATTATGTTACTTTGATACCATGTTGGGTCAAAATGATATGTAAACATTATGATTTCATTTGGCAATGATTATGTTCTATTTGCATCTTATTCTCCATGAATTTCATGTTGGTTTGTGTGTGAAATCACCTAGGAATTTAGGGAAATTGCTTATACATGTGAATTTTGGGATTTGTCCCTAGGTCCAATTCGTAGAACCCTAGGCTACCTCCCATCTTCATACTTCCTAAACAATCTCGCTAAGCCTGTGTGAGAGATCTAAGTAGCTATATTAGGTGACTCTAGTGCAATTATCATGGAGCCTTGTCACGGCTAGAATGTGGGGGAACTGTGGTCCAAAACCCTAATTTCACCTCCCCATTACTACCCTCAACCCCTAATTGCCCTAGGAATGTCTAATCTAGAAACATAGACTTGATTAGAATCTAATTGAATTGAACCTAATCCCTAACCCAATTGAGCCACGCAAGGGTAGCAGGGGTGTTAGGGACTAGTTCCCCTATACACAACCTAGCATATCAATGGCCAATTAGTAGCTTAGGTTAATTCATTAGACTCTAACCTGTTGTTTGGTTTGGATAATCTAAATGGAATCATAATTTCCATATGTCACCCCCCAACTTAAGTGATAAGTGCATCCCCTAGATAGCCCACACCTTCATTGATTGCTTTGAAACCCTACAATTCATCTTGCCTAGCTAGTATTAGCTTAGTTAGCTCTTTTCTTGCTTAGTTAGCTTCTTGCCCTATTTTTTCCTTGTTCTTGCTAGTTTAGATCTTTACTTGCTCTTGTGATTTTCTCTTTCTTGCCTTAGTGTAAATTGCTTTTTCATACCTAGCTTAATCGTTTCTTGCTCGATTAGTCCTAATCTAGTGTAGGGTTAACTTATGCTTTGTTCGTGCTTTCCGTTCTTTCTTGCTTAACTTAGTTTAACAATCAAAGAACCTTTAAACCCTTAACCCTCATCTCTACAGTAGGAACCTAGAAAAAATGACCTAGCTCTAGTGCCCCCTTTTCTCCCTGAGGATCGACCCCTACACTTGACCTTCACCTATGCTACAATAGTACCTCGTGCTCTTGCGGGTGACCTATTTGGTATTGTGATCAACTGTGTTAGGGTTAATATAAATTTTGAAAGATCCACATGTGTTTTCAAATCCCGTGGAGTAATCTAGTCACCCCTTGTTTGCTAGTTTGTACACCTCTGGCTTGACGCACTAGTGGGAAAAGGGTTTTTCTTGTAAAAAACGTAACTAATTATGGGAATATCATATGAAGATAATTTATAAATGAAAGTTGATCAAAAAAACATGAAGAATCTAATAAAAATGGAATTGAAGAAAAGTACATAAAGTTACCATTTTAAATGCATTGAATTATGGTAAAACCCAAATTTGAGATAGAAATCAGATTTAATGTCTCTGTTGGTTATTTCAAGTAATATTAACCAATTTAGATAAAAGGAAGAGTTAAATATAAAAAAGATGGTATTATACTTGCTTTAGGGTTTTATACACATGATTATGCAGTAATGGACTTAGAAACCCTAATCTAGGTGTTGATGGTTTCTAATGGGATATTTTTCAAACTTCATCATATGAAAGTAATACTAGGATGATCCTAAGACTATTAGGTGATAGGAAGATGTTCATATGATAATTAGGATTTTGCACCTAGATTTGTTGTTTTAGGGTTTTGTGGTTATAATAGAGAAAAGTTGTAAATAAACCCTAATGAAACCAATTATCACAACTAAAGTATATATGTGACTATCTCGAACCTACATACCATCTCTGGATGTATGATGCAAGACCAAGCCCCAGAGGGAAGGTCTAAAGTGGTCAAACCCTAGAGGGAAGACCACTAGGCACCCAAAAAGGTGACCCAGGTACCAAGCTCAGGATGGAGAAGGTAGCCTTAAGTCCCTTGCAAGGACTAAACCTTAAGTAAGGGTATCCCAGAGTATGAGTAAAAGTGGTTGAGAAGTTACATTGAAACGTAATTTTGCATTATTTAACAAGTACTTGCTATGAATAGGTTGTTAGACCTTAATTGCAGTATTTTGGTTGTCACCACATATTAGTATATTCATTTATACTGACCGACATTTTATTTGTCAACGTTTTAGAATTATCTAAAATTTACAAATAGTAAAGTGGAACTTGTGAACATTAAAGTTAATTCTTAAAGGAGGATCTAGATAGGTAGAATTCTACTGAGGGTAGAAGTTCCAGATTCCTATTTTGAAAGGTATCTAAAAAGTAATTTTTTCTTCCAGTTTTCAATTTAGTCTTTTATAGAATTTATTAATATTTTTTATTATTTGCAAAATCATTTATCCTATTTTTGGGATAACGCCTCTGAATTCTTGGTCTTCTTTAATTGGGGGTTACTGGGAAGTGGGGTAATTACAATGGCATCATTGACATGCTTCCAGTAAGCATCCACTCTAGTCCTAGGTGCATCAGGAGTAGGTATTTTTGGCATTGGTTTATCAAGGACATAGAGTTGGCACTCTTCATTAAGAACCATTCTCAAAGTCCAAAACCAGATGTCAAAAATTGTCCCATTAGGTTTGTGCTTCCTAAGGATTGATCACAATATTGATTTATTCGTCATTTGATTCTACAAGATAAAAATTGCATTTTGTTAAAAAAAACTATTTTTGATTTGATTTGATGATATTCAATTAGATCTTTAATTAATTATTGCTCCCACTAGTTTTATTCAAATTGATATCCCTCACATATCAATTCAAAAGATTTTAGCATACAACCTTCTAGTAGGCCAAGATCTGAAATAATTCAACTATTACCTGTCGAAGCCCATCATCCGTAGTTAATTATTAAGGTAGGCAACTATTGCCAATTGCATCATATGCAATTCGATACATGATATACACAAATCCTTCCATGATCACTTGCATACTTTTGGTGCTAAATCTCATTAATGTCACACAATTATGCCTGACCCAAAAGCCAACACAATAATAATGCACCTGCATGGTGGGCCCACATCATTACCATCACACTTCTAGGATATAGGCAGCGCACCACCCTTGGGGTACCCACACTTAGTCGATCAAGCTTTTCATCAGTGTTGCTAATGGAAAGAATCTAACACTTAATATTTAATTGAGGGAGTTTGTATTTATAAATACATATACTTTATCCAATCACCATGTATACAGTTCATATCACATACATGCTATATCCCTCAATGAAAACATGTAATAAACAAAAATCAATGGTCATGGCCATTCTAATGGAATTCCTTGCAGCCAGATAGAATTACCACAACCTAGGGTCTACATCACATGTAGAAACATGTTGTTGATGAAAATCCATGCTTGCCAATCTAGGTTGATCGCTTCAACCCTTGAACCGATCGTCTCGCCTTTTGGCCGGTCATTTGATCGTCTCACCGATTGTTTGGTTTATGATCCACCATCTTCTAGGACCTCCAATTGGATCGGTTGGGCCTTCAATCGATTGGTCCTCCTTGGTCATCCATATTATGGGCTCATCTGCTTCATTGTAACAAGAATTTTAAACTATCCTACTATTACATGATTATTGAGAAACCTCATTTACATTGGAGTGGATCAAAGGTAGGAGAGAATAATAATTTTATAATTAGAAGATAAGGTGGAGGCTCGATATGAAAATCGATATAAAGTAGGAATACCCAAACACACACAACCATGCACAGATAATTAGGGTTATTAGTCATAACACTGCTACACATCCACCATCGAAACTTACTTTTAGGGCTAGACTTGTAAATTTCATATATATATATACATATATCATATATATATATATATATATTAGTTTGGGATTATGTGTGGTATTTGATTAGACGAAATTATTCACATCGCATGAAATAAATAAATGATAAAACAAAAAATCCGATCATATTATTCATCACAAAAGGTAGTAGATTGATGCGATTCTGATACCACTGAAGAGAAATATTGCCTCAGGTAGGCAGTGAAAACAAAAAATTTACTGCCATATTCCCCATAAAATCAGCGGATTGTGTCAAAAACTATTAACTAGAAAATATGGTTTTGAGGATATACATGTCCCTAGAGCAAGTCTAGTGACATCTCCTCATCTTTATAGTCGTACAACACTCCTAGTTGCATTGAGATAGCGTTTAAAGCTCCACCATGGACTATAGAGTTGAACGACATCTACATCATATCATGGTCTCTACCATGTTCTGTGGGTTGACGTTATCCTCCTACCAATGGGCAAAGGTCACCTACCTCTATGGAATTCTACACAGACTACCTAAAACTCATGTCGTTCTACTAGAGAGGACAGATTGGAGTTCTCTCTCCCATTTGTGTACTAGCCACCAACTTGCTCTCCCACAATTTTATTCCCTTGCTACCCTCTCCTTATTGTGTAGTACTTACTCAATTTATCTTAGTTACTATAACTAGAGAATAAAAACAATTGTCAGAGTCAATTGATGTGTCTGAGAATCCCCCAAGACCCCTCTATTTATAGAAGGGGTTAGGATCAGAGTTCACAGTCTGTGTGGGAGTGGAAGGGACCAAAATATAAAATAATTTCAACCTTCAAGCAGTGAACCAGTCGACTCTCTAGGTGAACTGGTCAGTTGGCATGTGTGTCGATCGGTTCAACCAAAAAACTGGTCATTTTGCATGTTTTCCTAATCACATATGAATGGGCTATTCTAGTCTAATTAATGCACGACATGACGTCAACACTAATCCTTGATGCAATCAAATTGCACCAAGGATCGGGCGTCTCACAAAGTGAGTCCATCATCTCACGACCACCATCATTTCACTTAGTAAAATGGTCAGTTGGCACCTGAGTTTCTGTAGAACTTAGCCAATGCAATATCCGATCACCCTGACACTCAAATTGGTTGTTTCGTCACATGAGTCGATCAGTTGGGATCTAATCAATTGATTTGTTGTTTGAATTGAATACCTAAACACTTTGGTAATCAATCCAATTATCATTCAATATCAAAACTCCTCTTCTAGGTCAATTCGTATGTGTGTGATCCTATAAGTCCAATATTACAGTGATAGTGAATGTCCATAACTAGTTATGACATCACACGAAAAGCGTGGTGCCTAGTCACACATCATTTCTACCCTAGTAAATGTAAAGTTGGAGAACAACTTCAACCTACAATATATGTATGGTGTTATGATGTTTGTATAGTTCCTTTGTCACTGATATCTAGATTGAACTCAAGGCGTGGAGTAGTCATCCTCTTCAACATTCAATCTTGTACCTTTAACCAGAGAAGGCTATTTGAGATGTATGTAAGCTCAATATCACATATTGTCTTACATGTGTGTGGCCATGCATTTCTTAGTCTCTCTTATCAAGAGGCCTAGGATATCATACTCCTATAGGAGGGACAAATCCTATCTACATCACTCATAGTCAATCCCCATGTGTCACAGACACCAAATCATTACTGTTATTACAATATTTACTTAGGATTACTTCAGATGATGTCAAAGCATACCAAATGAAATGTGATGAGTGTAGTGACTTTAGGTATAATACCACAATCACCACCTACACTATGAGAGCTAACTATGACTACGATTGTAATGATTTCTATGTGTTACTCTCATGGTGGGCATGTCTGATACTCTATTCACTAACAAGTGTCTATTTGCTTAGTTTGATATACCATATCATGACTGATGAGATTTTTTCATCAACCAACATACACTATAGTCTTATGTATCATTTCTTTCTATCATCCTTCCATAATAACATTTGACTAGGGACATAATGAGAATGTATACTCTTAACATCCATGTGATCTCATTGTTCAAGTCATGTACATGAAGACATAAGACATTAAGTAATATCACTCTCTAGATATTTATTATGTTACTTCATAATCTCATAAATGAATAAAACAGAATAAATCGGAAGCTTTCCTTTATTAATAATCAAATCATTTACAGATTATGCCATTACAAACATCATATGATTGGCTCTCTGGGCATACACACCAATAGATATCATAACATCATAGGAAACTAAGTTTTGTGTATACAATGACTAGGTATGACTACAATTACATATATAGGTAAGTACACATGAAGAGATAGAATTACATATAATGCTAGATAAAAAACAAAACAATAGTTATCATCTAATGTTATTTTCCTAAGAACCCTAATAGGTACATTATATGGATGACTTACTTTTTTTTAACCCATAGGTAGTTTGTAGTGCACCATTCAAGCAGCTAGTTGACCACTATGAAATCATAGTCAGCACTATATAAAATATAGAATGATTGGTTTCTTAAGATCTCTTCTTTGTGGTCATATGAGTGACAAAGTGTAGTTACTCATCGGTCAAAACTACTAAAATCAAAACTTGATCCATCATGGATACATGACATGACACAAAACTAGGGTTTAAACCCTTGAATATAATCTGAGTTATGACCATAGTTGTTGTCCCGCACATAAAATTCAAGACACAGTCTCAACAGGTCTCTATAACCTTTAAATTATGATGATAAGTACATACCCACCTTGCGTGTGCATATACTCAACAATATACGACTCTGAGCTCATTTTGGATTATTTGTCTCATTGTCCAGTAAGTTCTGACATTGATCTATTTCTACAATCACATGACACTACATGAATAAGGGTACACTTGATTAATTAAGCTAATTAAATATTTTGGATGCATTAATCAAATTGCATTTCAGCTTCTAAATTAATGTTATAAAATAAATTATGGATTGCAAGTTCATAAGATATAGAATGTTTGAAAAAAAGTTTCATGCTACTCTATTATGGTATAATCACCCATCCTTGGCCATAAAAACTACTAAACCTCAAACTAGGGCACATAATAACCCAATTTGCCATTAAGAAGAAAATAGTAATAACTCTTCATGAAAATTTCCTTAGCATTTGAAATTTGCAGAGCTCCTTAGAAGACATAAGTATGACAACATCTGATATTTTAGATTAGACCTCTAATGAATGTAAAATTATGCCATGTTTAAAATTTAGGCATTCATATGCTCAGAACCTAGCAAGGATGAGCTACCCCCTTTTATAGAATTGTGTTAAAAAATCCTTTCAGCGGCAAAATAGTGAACAAGAACCTCAACATTTTCATAGGAGAACTACCATACGACAAGGATTATCATGTGGGTCAAAGATCCATAAAAGAACTATTTTTACGGAACTTTTTACATGTACTTGGAAAGTTCAATTCTTTCATGTTTAAACAACATGCTCATAGTACAATAGAAAAATATACCTTGCAAATAAAATAGACTTTGGAATTCATATTATTACTTTACTCATACAAAATAGGGCATAAGTGATCATGTTTTAACATAATATGGAATTTTATAATAAGATTATCGTTATGGATGTCATGAGTAGGAAAGAAATGCACTAAAATTTATATCACTCACCTTAGAGTGAAGGAAGAAAAGTCTAAGAGGGGACACCATGAAAATCAGCAACAAGGTGTAGGGAAATATGGCAGTAGAGAAGGCAGCAGAAAAAAAATTATAAGTACCATATTCCCTTTATACAAGTAGATTGCGCCAACAACTATATAATGAAAAGGATGGTTTCAAAGATATGCCTGGTCCTGGAGGAAGTCCATTGACAATATCCTTATTGTAGAATGTGCCTTTCTTCAAGCAATCACAAATATGTCTGTAGCAGCTCCTAGTTGATCTCCACGTACGGTAGCTTAACGTTGTCCTCCTAGCGAGAAAAGCTCCTCGCCTCTAGAGTAGTCCACACAGATCACTAGAAACTCCTATCATTCTATAAAAAACATACAGGAAGGAGTTGTCCCTCCATGCTGGTGTACTAGCACCAACTTTCTCTCCCACAATTGTCCTCCCTTGCTATCCCTCCCTTTATTGGGTAGGACTTTCTTGAGTTCTCTCGGTTACCACAACCAAAGAATACAAACAATTTTCAAAAGAAATTGAGTTATGTCTCTAGTAAGCCCCCAATACCCCTCTATTTATAGGAGGGTTAGGGTCAGGGTTACTAGACTGTGTGGGAGTAGAGGGATTAGAACTTTACAAATTTTTAAAATCTACAAAAGGTAAAAAAAATTGTGCACTGGTGAACTGATCAGTTGGCATGCTAGACAATCAGATCAACCCTTGAACTGGTCATTTCGTCATGTTTCTCAATCACATTTGTATTGGCAATTCTAATCCAATTAATGCACAACATAACATCAACACTAATCCTTGATGTAATTGAATTGATCCATGAACTAAGCATGTATCCCATGAGACGGTCATCTCACGACCTTGAGCCAATCAGTTCACTCTGTGAACCGGTCGGTTCATTCCCTGGTTCTTCCAAAATTCATCCAATGTATCTTCTAATCAACTTGTCACTTCAACCTGTTGGTTCGACCCTTGAACCGGTCATTCCAGACTCTATCCAGTCAATTTGTTTCTTAAATTGAATACCTAAATACTTTATTAATCAATTTAATTATCATTCATGATTAAAATCCTATTCCAAGTGCATCCTTCGTGTGTGACCCTATAGATTCCTATTTATGTTGGTAGTGAATGTCCATACTAGTTTATGACATCAACAGCAAAGAGTGGTATCTAGAAACACATCATTGCTACCTAATTAAATAGAAAGTTTAATAATATCTTCAACCTACAATCTGTATTTGGTGTTATAGTGCTTGTATAGTTCCTTTGTCACTGATATCTAGATTGAACTAGAGGCATGGAATAGTCATCATCTTCAACATTCAATATCTATTCCTTGAAGCAGTGTAGACTGTATGAAATATGTGTATGTTCAATATCACATTGACTCACATGTGAATGGCCATCCTTTTCTTAGTCTCACTAATCAAGTGACCATGATATCATACTCATTTAGGAGGGACAAATCCCATCTACATCACTCACAGTCATTCCCATGTATCACAGTGCATCTGATCATTACCTTTATGGAAAACCTTATTCAAGGTTACATTGGATAATATCAAAGTACACTGAAGAACATGTGACGAGTGCAGTGACTTTAGGTCTAAAAACCACAATCACCACCAACACTATAAGAGCTGATTTTTATTGCAAATTATGTTGTACATGTATCACTCTTATGATGGGTCTGTCTGATACACTATTCTCTAACTAGTATCGATGTGTTTTGTGTGATATCACATATCATGACTGATGGGATTCTGTCATCAACCAACACACACTCTAGTCTTATGTATTATTGTTGTCTATCAACCGTCTATAATAATATCTGACTAGGGACATATCAAGAATGTATATACTCTTGGCATCTGTATGATCTCATTATTTAGGTCATCAACACGAAGACATAGGAAAATTTATGAATATCATTCTTTAGACATTTATTATGTTACATCATTATCTCATAACTGAATAAAATAAAATCAGTTGGAAGATTGGCTTAATTATTAATCAAATCATTTACACGTTATGCCATTACAATCATCATATGATCTGCTCTCTGGGCATACATACCAATAGACTCCCATTTGTACTTAGAGGCGATCACCCATGAATATTATCCCAAGTGATTTGTCATGACCATCATGCTTCTACTGTGAAAGTACTTTTGTTAAGGGGTCAACAACATTGTTCTTGGTTGGTACTTTGCAAATCTTCACATCTCCTCATTGTACAATCTTTCGTATGAGATGGAACCATATTTGTATATGCTTGGAACAGTGATGTGATCTAAGTTCTTAATCTTGTGCAATAGCTCCATTGTTGTCACAATATAACTCAATTGCATGGATGATGCTTGGAACAACCCCAAGTTCTAGATGGACTTCTTGATCCATACAACCTCCTTTGCTGCATTTGATGCAATAATATACTCGGCCTCTGTTGTAGAATTGGAATCTGTCTTTTGCTTAGAACTCTTCTAGCTCATAGCTCTGTTGTTGAGACAAAAAACAAATCCTGATTGCGATCAATAATCATCATTATTAGTTTGGAAGCTTGAATTAGTTTAATCCCTTACCACCAACTCCTCCTCTCCATCGTAGATAAGGAATTGATCCTTAGTTCTTCTTATGTACTTAAGGTGTTCTTCACAGCTATCGAAATCATCACATGGACCTGACTGATATCTACTTGTTATACTTAAGGTATATGAGACACTGAATGAGTACATAACATTGTGTACATGATGGATCCAATTGTCGATGCATATGAGGTCCTACTCATGCGCTCCCTCTCTTCACAAGAACTAGGGCATTGGGCTCTAGATATGACAAATCCATGAGATATGGGTAGGTTTCCTCCCTTTGAGTTTTTCCGATTAAACCTCTTCAACACTTTATCAATGTACGTGCTCTGACTTAGTCCAAGAAGCCTTATAGATATATCTCTATAGATCTTGATTCCTAGATTTAGGATGCTTCACCCAAGTCCTTCATTGAATTTGTATTTTCAAGCTTGGTCTTTACCATTTGTAAAGTTGGGATGTCATTCCCCATCAATAGTATGTCACCTACACACAATATGAGGAATACAATCATACTCCTACTAACCTTCTTATACACACATGGTTCATCTTCATTTTGACTAAAGCCAAACTCTTTGACTATTTCATCAAATCAAAGATTCTAGCTCTAAGATGCTTGCTTCAATCCATATATTGACCTTTGTAACTTACAAACTTTATTTTCATCCTTTGGATTTCTAAAACCCTCAGATTGTGTCATGTATACATCCTCAAGAATATTCTAGTTAAGGAATGTGGTTTTAACATCCATCTTCCAAATCTCATAGTCATAATAAGTTGCAATGGCAAGCATGATCCTGATGGACTTAACCATGACAACTAGAGAAAATGTTTCATCATAGTCAACACCTTCAACTTGTCTAAAAACCTTTGCATCCAATCTGTCCTTATTGGTTTTTACTTTACCATCCATGTCAGTCTTCTTCTTGAAGACCCATTTGCACCCTATGGGTTTTACCCCTTCAGATGGATCCACCAAGGTCCATACCTTGTTGGTGTACATGACTTCCATTTTAGATCTCATGGCCTCAAGCCATTTCTCAGACTCCGATCTCTTAGTACCTTCTAGATAGGTTGTTGGCTCATCGTCTATGACTAACTCACCTCCTTCTTGAGTCACAAGATAAGTAAATCTTTCGTGTTCAAAGTGTGTCCTACTAGATCTATGAGATTTCTGTGTTACTTGAGGAATTTGAGATTCCACAATGACTTGTGATTCTCCTTGTTCCTCTTGTACATCTACTAGTCAATGTTTTTTTGTTGGTCTCAAACTTCTTCAAGTTCTACTTTCCTCCCATTGATTCCTTTGGAAATGAATTCCTTTTCTAGAAATACAAATCTCTAGCAACAAAAATTGTGTTGTTAGATAAGGAATAAAAGTAACATTCTTTTGTTTCCATAGGATATCCAACAAAATAAAATTTATCAGATTTGATTCCATGCTTTTAGGGAAACTTATTTCTCACTAAAGCTTCACAACCCCAAATATTCATAAAGGACACATTGGGACACTTCCCATACCATATCTCGCATGGTGTCTATTGAACAAATTTAGATGGTACTCAGTTTAGTGTAAATGTGGTGGTTTCAAGACTTAAACCCTAGAAGGTAGTTAGAAGTTCAGCTAAACTCATCATTGATTTCATCATATCTAGCAATGTGTGATTCCTTCTTCCAGATACACCATGGTGTTGTGGTGTTTTAGGTAGAGTCCATTGTGATATGATACCATAGGATCACAGAAGGCCCTCAAAATATTGGCTTAAGTATTCCCCACCTCAATCATAATGAAGTGCCTTAATGCTCTTGCCAAGATGCTTCTATACTTCATTCATGAATTCCTTTAACTTTTCAAGAGTTTTAAACTTATGTTTCATCAGATAAATATAGCCATACCTACTTAAGTCATCAATGACAGTAATGAAGTACTAATACCCACCTCTAGCAGCTGTTCTAAAAGGGACACATACATCAATATGTATGAGTCCTAATAGATCACTAACCCTCTGATTGTTCCCAATGAAAGGGGTCTTGGTCATCTTTCCCAACAAACAAGATTCACATGTCTCTATTGATTCGAAGTTAAAAGAGTCTAGATAACCACCTTTATGGAGTCTAGATATGTGATTCTCATTTATGTGCCCTAGATGACAATGCCAAAGATATGTTTTGTTTGAGTTGTTGAGTTTTAGTCTTTTTGATATTTACGTTATAGATATCTATCTTTACATCTAGCAAATACTACCATAAAAGATCCCATCTATTGAAATAGAACATTGACAATTCTTAATATGAAATTCATATGCATTCTTGTCAATACAAGATACAAAAATGATGTTTCTATTTATGGAAGGAACATGATAGCAGTTCATCAACTCTATTACAAGCCAAGTGGGAAGAGATAAATTATAGGTTCCAACTACAGTGGCAGAAACTCTTGCTCTATTTGCAACTCATAGTTTGAGATTGCCCTATCTTAAAGGCCTACTTCATTTCATATCATGCACATTTGAGCATATGTGAGATCCACATCTGGTATCTAGTATCTGCGATGAATACATAGATATGTTTATCCCAATAACATATATATATATAATGGAGATCTCTATTCCCATATTCTTCTTCCTAAATGCCTTCAAGTACAAAGGATGTATTCCTCTTGTACTTTTCTTCCTCCTTATCTTGAGTGTTGAAGATCTGGATTTATCCTTAGCCTCAGAACTCTTCATGGTCCTACTTTCATGCTTAGACTCTTCTCCACAGACCAACATCACAAATTTGTCCTTCTTCATTCTTGCTTCGGCATTAATCAACAAGCCAAGAAAATCTGACAACAGTCTGGCCATATCATTTAAGTAGTAACACTCAATAAAATCACTATATGATTCAGGAAATGATTGCAAAATCATATTTGTGGCCAACTCTTGCTTCAAAGAGAATCCTAATTCTTCTAGGTGATCCACATGTCCAATCACATTGAGCACATGGGCCTCTACTAAGTCCCCCTCTATCATATTACACTCAAAGAGCGCCTTTAAGACATTGTTCCTTTCTTGCTTTTTGAGATATTAGTTCAGGTTCCTAAGATGTGTTACCATGTCAAGGATCCCCATGTCTTCACATTGCTCATGCAATTGATAGTTCATGCAGCTTAACATAAACTGCTTTATTTCCATGGAGTCATTGATATGCTTCCAGTAAGCATCCACCTTAGCCCTAGGCGCATTAGGAGCAGGCATTTCTGGAATTGGCTTATCTAGGACATAGAGCTTATACTCATCACTACAAATCCTTCTCAATGTCCAAAACCAATTGTGGAAATTTGTCCCATCAAGTTTGTCCTTTCTACTGACCAATCGCAATAATTATTTCATTATCATTTGATTATACAAGAGATAATTGCATTTTGTCACAACACTTTTTGATTTGATTTGATTTAACAAATATTCAACAATATTTAATTAGGCCATTAAATAATTATCACTCCCACTATTTTATTCAAATTGATATATCTAACATATCAATTTGGAAGATTGTAGGGTACAAACTTCTTGTCATCCAATATCCAAAATAATTCAATTATTACTCAGACAATGCCAGCATCCATAATCAATGATTAAGGTAGGCAACATTTTCCAATTACATCTTATGCAACTCTTGTATAGATGATATGTGCAACTCCATGCCGTAATCATTTGTGTGCTTTTAGGTGCTAAATCTCATAAAGGACACCCAGTTAAGCATGACCCAAAAACCAACACAATAGTAATGGACCCTGCTTGGTAGGTCCACATTACTATCATCACACTTCCATGGGATGGATAGTGCACCACTTTGAGCATGACCACACATAGTCGATCAAGATTTTCATGTGCATTGCTAATGGAAAGCATCTTATTCTTAATATGTTATTTGAGGGAGTTTGTATTTATAAATACATATACATATCCAATCACCACATATTTATAATATGTATCGTATACATGCTATATCCACAAACAAAAACATGGAGTAAAACAAAAGCAATGGTTATGAACATTCGTATGTAATTCCTTGAAGCCACAAGGAATTGCCACCACCTAAGGTCTACATCACATGCAGAAACATGTTGTTGATGAAGATCTATTCTTGTCAATATGGGTTTATCAGTCCAACCCTTGAATCACTCGTCCTGCCTCCAAGACGGTCGGTTGGTCGTCTCCTTGGTTGTCTAGTTTTTGGTCCACCATCTTTTGGATCCTCTAGTCCATCAGTTGGGCCTCTAGTTGATCGCTTCAACCTCCATGGTCTTCTAGCCAGTCGGCTCATCTTCTAAAATGGGTGCTAGTCCTCTTCTTTGTGACAAGAAATTAAAATTTCCTAATATTACATAGTAATGGAGAAACCTCAAGTTACATTCAAGAGGAGAAAATGTAGGAGGAAATAATACTTTTACAATTGGAAGATAAGGTAGAGTCTTGCTATGAAAACCAAGATAAAATAAGAATAAACACACAACCACCATGTACAAATAATTATGGTTATTAGCCATAACCATGCTAAACATCCACCATCAAAACTAGCTTTTAGGGCGACGTGTGTAAATTGCACACACACACACACACACACACACACACACACATATATATATATATATATATATATATATATATATATATATATATATATATATATATATATATATATATATATACATATATGTATATATACATATATATATATGGTTTGGGATTTATATGTGGTATATAATCAGACATGCACATTAACTATTGCATCGAATGCAAGAAACCAATGATGAAAACAAAAAAATCCAATCATAATAATTATACCACAATATAGTAAATTGACGTGACTCCGATACCACTATAGGGATATATGGTGGCAGAGCACACAATGAAAAAAAAAATTAAACTTCCATGTTCCCCTTATAATAGTAGATCATGTCAACAACTATATAATGGAAAGGATAGTTTCTAAGATATACCTGATCCTGGACCAAGTCCATCAACAATCTCCTCATCGTACTGTGTGCCTTTCTTTAAGTCATACTCAAACATGTCTCTAGCAGCTCCTGATTGATCACCACATACAACAGCCTAACATTGTCCTCCTAGCAGGAAGAGATCCTCAACTCTAGAGTAGTCCACACAGACCACCAGGAACTCCTATCATTCTAGAAGAACATGTAAGAAAGAGTTGTCCCACCACGTTGGTGTACTAGAACCAACTTGCTCTCCTACAATTGTTCTCCCTTGCTATGTCTTCCTTTATCGGGTAGGACTTTCTCAGGTTCTCTCGATTACCACAACCAAAGAAGACAAACAATTAGCAGAAGCAATTGAGTTTTGTCTCTAGGAAGCCCCCAATTCTCTTCTATTTATTGGAGGGTTAGGATCAGTGTTCCCAGACTGTGTGGGAGTGGCAGGGATGTCATAAATTTTCACAACCAGTGAATGGTGAAATAATCGATTCAAGGGTGAATCGATCGGTTGGCATGCAAGCCAAACAGTTCAACCCTTGAACTGATCATTTTGTTATGTTTCCTAATCACATTTGAATTGACAATTCTAATCCAATTAATGCACAACATGAAGTCAGCACTAATTTTTGATCCAATCAAAGTGATACATGAACCACACGTCTCATCCAATGAGACAGTAGTCTCACGATCTTAAGTTGATTAGTTCACTCAATGAACCAGTCGGGTCATGCTCTGGTTCATCCATAATCAGACAATACAACTTCTAATCAACCCCGACTCTCCAACTAGATGGTTCAACACTTGAACATGTTAGTTAAGAGTCTAGTAAGTCAATTTGTTGCTTAAATTGATTACTTAAAAACTTTAGTAATCAATTCAATTATCATTCATGATTAAACTCCTATTCCAAATGTATCCTTTGTGTGTGACCCTATAAGTTCCTATTATGTTGGCAGTGAATGTCATAACCAGTTTATGATATAACAAGCACAGAGTGGTATCTATAAACATATCTTTACTACCTAAGTAAATGGAAAGTTGTAGAACAACTTCAACCTAAAATCTATGTTTGGTGTTACGGTGTTGATATAGTTCCTTTTTCACTGATATCCAGATTGAACTTGAGGAATGGAATAGTCATCTTGTTCAACATTCAATCTTTGTTCATTAAATCAGAACTATCTGAGATATGTGTAAGCTCATTATCACATATTCACCCACATGTGCAAGACGATGCATTTCTCACTCTAGTCAAGTGGCCAGGATATCATACTCATGTAGGAGGGACAAATCCCATCTTTTACATCACTCTCAGTTATCCCCATGTGTCAGAGTGCACCTGATCATAACTTTTGTGGCAACCCTTATTCAAGGTTATGGTGGATAATGTCAAAGTACACGTAATGTCATGTGATGAGTTTAGTGACTTCAAGGCTAAGAACCACAATCACCACTAACATTATAAGAGTTGATTCTGGTTACCAATTATGTTTTCCATGTGTCACTCTTATGGTTGGTCTGTCCCATACACTATTCTCGAACAAGAACCTATGGGTTTGGTTTGATATCACATATCATGACTGATGAGATTCTATCATCAACCAGCACACACTCTAGTGTTATGTGTTATTGTTGTCTATCAACCTTCCACAATAATATCTGACTAGGGGATGTATAAAGAATGTATATACTCTTGGCATGTGCATGATCTTATTGTTCATGTCATCAACCCAAAGACATATGTCATTGAGTAATATCATTCTTTCAACATTTATTATGTTACATCATTATCTCATAACTGAATAAAACTGAATAAATTGGAGCATTGTCTTTATTATTAATCAAATCATTGACAAGTTATGTCATTACAATCATTATATGATTGTCTCTCTGGGCATACATACCAATACAAGGATATTAGCTCATCCACCAAAAGTACAAGAAATATCATTTTTCTCCTCCAATAAGGTGGATCTAGAGCCAAGAGGGAAGAAAAAGAGGGTGCTTGAACCATATATACACATTTCTAACTTGTAACACCATGAGTTTTAACCATGGTAGAAGATATGATGAAGAAACATCAAGAACATGGTTTATATTAGGAGATTTTACATGTAGGGAGCAAGAAACTAGATCAAAAACCTTCAAACATTCCAAATAGTCGATCTGGAGCATGCCTCCATGAACAAATGACATCGTCGACCTTCGATGGATTCCCTTCAGTCTCCTAGTCACAAAAAACACTTTGTCAAAAGATTGAGAAGAGAGAAAGAAGGGGGTATTTATAGATAAGATGGTTGTCTGAGGGACTAGAAAACCCATTAGGAACCATGTCTAGAGATCCCATCAGTCGGATGGGTGGTCGTTGGCGTGTACCCAGCCATGTTGTCGGCTAGGCAATTGCCTCGTCGGACAGGACCCATTTGTCAAACCAACACGTAGAAATCCCATCGAACTATTTACTCCTGCTGGGTTCTAGTCCAATCGTCAGTTGGTCTAGTTGGCCTTCTTTACTACAGGAAATATCATCGGGTACACAAATATTCCATTGGTCAAGATATAAACTCTCATCAAGGGTCAACTATAAATAAAGTAGTTTGTTGTCTATAAATAAAGTAGTCTCATGACCCTTCCCATGTGTCAACGCAATAGCTATTGAACAGGCTCCAGCCCGCTAGCATAGAGTCCTCATCTGTGTGAGGATATCCTCGGTTTCACATCATGATACCCATTTGTCAAACCCTTACTTTGACGAACGATGGCCCCATTTCCAGAAACTAGGAGGTCTGTTACATGATGATCTATCACTAGTTGTTACCACTATAAGACAAAAATGTGAGTTAGAAGTTTCTATAACCCTATATATAGAAGCAAACAACATATGAGTTTGTCTACTTTTCTTTCCCAACACTATGTTTGTCGACTTATCTCCATCAAAGAAAATAGATAGAATTAGGCCAAACAGAATCTTTTTATTTTGAATTATGATAAATTTCATGAGTACCTATGATCTCTTATTTTATTTGTATGTTTTCCTACTTTAAGAGTATCTTTGTGAACTCTTCCTTAATGATTTAGAAACACATTTTTGTGCTTCATTTGGCTAAATACATACTTTGGTAGTCAACCAATAGTAGACTTAGGGATTGTTTGGTACGGTGTAGTCGGATGACAAAGTGCATGTTTGTTGTACATCTTTACATTGTAAACATACTAAACTACGGCCCACTACACCCGACCAAACTAACCCTGAGTTGCAATTGTATGTAAATATTTTCAGTATTAATTATATAATAGCCATTAAAATGTACATCTTGAGAATGATGCATGGGTCTTTTTGATAGTCAAATGCTTCAGGTTAGAGAGAGTTAACTAGCAATAAATCAAACTTTTTTGTTATATTTGGTTATATGAGTAGTTATTAGTAAGGGTAAGTTTGGTAATCATGAATATAGGGTGGAGGAACATAACTGACATTTAATCAAGATGTTCTTTTAGCACGTTGCATATAACTTATTGTGATTATTAATTATATATTAGTCGTTAACAGAGATAGCACAATAACAAAATCACATATATTTTTGATGATGATACATACATACTTTTTCTTAACTCAATAATATGACAATTCTCACCAATTGGCAAATTATTATTTTTTGTATGTGGAGTGTATGTAATTTTTTGTTTATATATATATACATATATATATATACATGTTATAAATCAAGATTGATCAATCTAGAAATACCAACTTTATGGGATTGTACTACAAGAATATATTTCTTAGTCACTAATTATATTAATTTATACTGTCATATAAACACAATTTAACTCAATACAAATATCAATTAGGGGTGTAAAAATAGTTGTTATATAAAATTATATTAACATTTCAGTTGATGAGATCTTTTGAACGAATAAGAATGTGCACCCTACTAGTATACATAAAAGAGTACAGTCCTTCGGTCTAGCTTCTATTAGACCCATTCAAGCCACTCTCTTCATTATGCCATTGTTGGTCAGATAGTTTAGTAGAGCAGTGGAGTCACTAGACTAGGTTCCATCGTGAATCTCATTTTATATATGACATTGGTTCCCCAAAATGTATCACATTGTTACCAACTAAATAAATATTTATAGAGAATAGTACTCCATCAAACAAAGATTGAAAATATCTAAATGAGATTAAGTTTTGTAAGAATTTGAGAAACACCGGGTAATGAAGTATGTTTGAAAATAATTTTTCGACTCCCAGAAATGGGAAGATTGCACACAACTCCACAAAGTAAAAAATATTTCATAACTTGAGCAAATAAAGTCAGAACTGGTCCAACTTTTAAACATAGTTTTATCAACTATTATTAAATCATAATTCAAAGTTTAATTTGGAAACTAAGAATCTTGTTCATCCAAATAATTATGTTTATGTATTAAGTAAGTATAGTGGCCTTCTAAATGGGGCCTCATTGTCTAGCCTGAGTCCATTTTTCATACATTCTCGACTCAAAAGGTTCCTAACATTTCACTAATCCTAAGAGGCTAGGTATATAAAACAAAAAATCGAGATAGATGTCGATAAATAACCAATTGTATTCTTATAAATAAAGGGATTAATATTTTTTTTAGTGACTGAGAGAACTCACCCAGGCGAGCTTGACAAGGTAAACTCTCAAGGCATGAGAGAGGGTGGTCTGGTCACCCCCTCCCATGCCAAATTAGTGTGGATTGCCATTCGCAAAGTGCCTTCAGTGAGGTTTGAACTCATGTCCTTCATTGGTACTTACCGAGCTCTTACCACTCGAGCTACTATGACCGGACATAAAGTGTGTAATATATATAGATAATAGGTGAACTATGTAATCTTGTAACTTATTTTGGCATTTTCAATGAGGCAAATAGGGACTCCTCAAAGTGAGTCACCTCAATATTCTAGCTAAGTGAGACACATTAAGGGTAAAATCATTATGATTATATTTATTCTATATTAAATGATATACTATGTGGGTGTGATGATGGGAATGTTGCCTTGAATATTTATCAATATTTTCAAAATGAATACATCCTAGACCAAAAAGACATTTTGTTAAAATATCTTTATATATTGAATACTTCAAATATTGTTTTCCTTATTGGATGAATTTCATACAAGCAAAGGAAGTATCTAAAATTGAATCCAAATTGATTAATGTTGTTGATAAAAACTAAAATTTCCATTGATGTATAATTCTACTTCCATGATAGAGTGAAAAGTATTATTAAGTTTCATGTATCAAGTAAGAGTTAATACACATATGTATTTTGTTTGATGGAATTTATTTCTTATTACTCTCATATCTTCTATTATACTCATATTGCATTCATGAAATCTTGCATATATATTATTGAGATTGAATCCAAATAAGACACCATGAGATAATTTGATATATCTGAATACATCCAAAACATTTGTCCTTCTAGAAACTCATCATATAATGATACCCAACAACTTCACAATTTTATATGATACCTCCACTCTTTACATTCATAAATATAGTTTGACATGTGTAAACAACAATGATGAAGGCTCCTAGGATTAGTGCCAGATAAATTGTATTGTTTCATCATTACTGGTAGGTGTTAGTGGACACATGTATATAGAAGGTGCAATATGTATTATGGAATTCAATTATAGAATAAAAAGTTATTATGTCATCTCCAAATAAGAAATTATAATGTTATAGTTTTAGAGACACTATAGTTAAATATGGTCTTTCTTCTTTTCTATTATTTTACATTTCAGTGTCTATCATAGAAAAATAATTGAAACTACTTGTCTATAAGGGACTAATGCATGGTTTGGACAGACATATATGACCATTTAAGAAACAACAACCTTTTCTACTAGCAGACATAAATGCTTTCGTTGAACTATGATGACATAGTGACTTTTATTTTCTATTTTATGTTTTGAAAATGTGCAATTAGTGACCTCTTAGTTCTAACTATAACATGCTTTTCAAAAAGCACAAGGTGTTGCAAAACAAAGTAAAAGTGAATAAGTAGTGATGCCTCCCTCTCGTGAGGTGACAAGTAGAGAAATTGAGCATCACCACCACCATTCAAGAAGAGATCATCAGATCTAGAAGGAGAAATCAAATGAAGATATTCCCATTACATATCATGATACCTTTAAGGATTGGGTTGATATCTATCATGCAAAATCCAGAAAGTGCACCTCACCTCTCAACCAAATGAACATCATTGTGTAATAGGGTCACATCGTCTTTCTTAGAGTAGAAGCCATAGAAAATGTCTCTAGATTGAGACATTGTCGTACTGGATACGTTTTGGACTTCTTTCTAGATATGTATCTTCTACATCAACATCTCCTTAAGATATGGGAACTGAAAGGTACATTAGAAGTGATATATAAGAACAATGACATGTTTATCATTAGATTTTAAAATCCCCAAGATATGGAGTGGGAATTAGAGAATGGTCCATGGTTTATTAAGTAGAATCTTTTGATACTGATGAAGCAGTGCCTTGGTCTTCCTTTCTTCAAAATTGGCATGAAGAATGTCCCATTCTGGATTATATTGTAAGAATTTTCCACTTGACATTCGGGTTATCAAAATGTTTGGCTAATTGGTTCCTTCCTAGATATTCCTCTCAACACTGATAGATCTACTAAATAATGTAGACAACTATAGTATGCTCAAATATACGTTTTGATGGACTCTTATTTTATACTTCTTGTCTTCAGATTTGCAAAGTGATGAAGAAGCAAACCATGATGTTCTCTTGGATTATGAATGGTTTTCGTCTATCTACAAGAGATGAATTTTTTTGACCAAGAGACAAATCATGTCCTATTAAAATTGGACCTGCTGAATCTCCAATCATTGATGGTCATCATTTGCTTTGTATTGATCCTACTACTCCAATGTTAGTGATGACTTCCTCCAACAACTTAAGTGTTATTGATGAGGCTCTAGTGTTACTATTCTTGTTACTTCAACTTTAGTTCCGACTAATTCAAGTAATCTAGTGATTATTGATGAGGCTCAAAATGTCACACTAAGAAAAAATCTAAAAGAATAACTTCTAGGTTTAACCTAAAGTAGTGCACTAATTTCCCACTACACATGAGCGGAAGACTTATTTTAGTATACTTAAGGATCGAACCCAAGAGACAACCTTTTAATGTAGTTATATAGATTCATAAGTATTAAGAGTAATATTTATCACCGAGTAGTTGAAAGTTTATTACACTAAATTGTTGCGAAAAGCAAGAGAGATTAAAGACATAAATAACATGTAACAAAGAGCATCAGGGCATGGGGTTTCACTACTCCAGTCTGTGTAATTATCATAACAAGATCTCACTCTCTAACATTCATTGCTAAATTGAAGCTTAGTTGTTACACCCACACGAGATACAAATCGTCACCTAGTATAATGTCCCTTGGAACTAACCATCCTCAGCACCCAAGTTCCCTCTATAAACCAACCGAACTCCTTTACTTATGATCGATCATCCTCGACACGCAGTAGATCAAAGTCCAATCACCTCACTATCCCCTATTGATATCTCAGGGGGGACAATAAGATCATTCTAGTGTTCTAATCATGCTCACAACAACCTACATATCCATGATTATAACGTATATGGAAAATAAGTCATCAATTTGCAAGGCAAGTCATCGAGTAGAATGATATTGTATTTAGAAAGTATATTTTCAAGTTTAGATACAAGATAAGATAAAATACAGGTGATCAGGGTTAGTCCCCATGCCCCAACACAATTGTCTACTCGCTCATGGTGAGGGACAACAACAAAGAGATAGTAGGAACAATGGAGAAGGACATGCCACCTGATGTAGGAAGACCAATCCCTACGCTATGGCCGCCACCTCCTTGCTCCTCACTAGGATTTGTCTGCTCAATGTGACTTATAGTCACCGATCACAGACCCCTTTGATGGACAATAAGGGTTCCCTTTTATAGATGCATTCCTCACCTCTAAAAACCCTAAAGTTGAATGCTTGTGGTGAAAGACATATGATTGCATGGTCTGTACTCGGTCCAACATGCGACTCACATGGGTTACTCAATTTGGACCTCACATTTGGTTCTCTAGTAGACCAACACGGGGTGAACCAGAATGGACTAGATGCTTAGAGTGTGTGTCAAGACGTAATAATCTGGAAGATTTCGGGTGGAGAGTGGATCGAGTCGGGAGAATGGCAGAGCCTCTAGCTTGACTAGATGGTTGGAAGGTGATCAAAAGGAAAGCTTCTAGGCCTAACCTTCCCTTGAGGCATAGCATAATGAGACCTCAATCGTCAATCTAGGCGTCGTTGCGTAACTTTGGTTGATTATACACAATATATATATATATATATATATATATATATATATATATATATATATATATATATATATATATGTATGTATGTATATATATATGAAAATGTGTTAAAGTTCATAAAAAGAAAACACTAATATTTAAGTGAATATAAGGATAAAACTAGGAAATTGAAACACGACAACCCCTAAAAAGTGAGTGAAACAGTATGTAAAAATGGGTATAAATATACTCATCAAACTACCCCATACTTAATCATTTTCTCGTCCAAAGAAAACAAAAATTATAAAGGAAACCAACAATTGATACTAGGCTCCATGTCTTCCTCTCCCAACTGAACAAACACAATCTAGTTACCCTAATCCTTGGGGGTCACATGGTCACACTTGGATATCCCCCAACTGGGGCTTGTTCTACTAATTGCTAGACCCAAAAACCTTTATTGAACTGCTTTCATATCAATAATATTCCTTATCTATCCTGAAATTATAAGTAAGCACAAGTCATGGATATTTGGCTATTTGAGGGAGAATTTTGATAAGTCCCCTGGATATGAAAAGAGGACAAAAGGGGAAGAATGGCATAGCATGAACTCAATTCACTGATCTCTCCTCTACTCAACTAGAGGCATTATTTGGGATTCAGTTATTTTATTTGTCTCTCCTCTATTTGACTTGAGTATATTTATTTGTTTGTAGTTACATTGACCACATGTTTTCTTTAGGGTGGATTGGCCTCTTTTATTCATTCCATGCCTATGGATGAAAAATCGAAAAGAAAGAGTATTTACGGAAGGGATGTAACCCCAGACTTAGGGTTTTTAATGGCAAATAGGTAAGAGGTGATGGAAGAAGAGTGAGATCAAGAGGATGACTTGTGCTTCTCCATTTTATTGTAGCATTGGAATCAAATCATTATATTATATTAGTTAATTCAGTCAATTTAGGGTAAAGGAGTATTCATGAATATTGTTGGGAGTCATGTAGGAGGCACATGTTGCTTGACCTTCAGATTCCATTTTCTTAAAGTCACTTTCGAGGGGGAGGGATTCTAAGTTGTTCTCATTAGGGCCCAAAACTTTTCATAACATATTTATTCCTTAAAACTTCCTTTTTCATGGGTTAGCTCGGGAAAAAGAAAGGGGAATAGTTCATCCATATACTTTCCATTGTTAACATGCATCAAAGTGACTAACTAGGTAAAGGTCACAACTCACACAAAAAATGTAAAAGAAAATGGAAAATAAGACAAATGCAAAAAGACTTAAGAAAAAGAGGATTTGAAGTGTTTTGAATTATACCCTATGACTCCACCCCACATTCAAACATTCGCTCGTCCTGAGTAAGGCAAAGTTAGGATGAAGGGGAAAAGTCTTTACATGTCAAATGAGTTGGTATGTAATCACCACGATCAACATGCCATATCTCATTTTCTTTATGCAGAAGATAGATTTGATTTAGTTGGCGAGCCTGGCGTTGTCACTCAACTTCAATGTGGTAATGTGTCATGGCAATATCTGCAATCATTATTTGTAGAGAATAGAATTGATAGTCATCACACTATTTTTGTTTTTGCGCTTAGTGCCATGTCCATTCAAAATATGGTTGTTGGTGGTGTATGTTCCATGAACGTTACTAGTAATGGTAGGTGGAGATGAGGTGCTTGATCAGTGTTATAAAAACACCAGATATAATCAGATAGGTGATGAAGTTCATAAGTAGTGTTGGCTACAACAAATTCTACGTGATTAGGTAGGAGAAATTCATCTTGGGACATGCGGAAGATGACCATATATGTATCTCGCTGAGACCCTTACAGAAGTTTTCAGTATATACGGTAGGGAATATCAATTAGATATTGATTCTCTTTATGTTTAAGGACTTCATGCCAGATATCAAGAAAACTAAGAACATGGGCTATCGCAGTTACCATGCCGCCTTGATTAAATTTTCCACTAGTGATGTCAGAGAGTTGTCGTCCAAGGTGTTTAATGAAAGCAATTCCCCAATTAAAAGGATGCACATGAAGGACAAACCACATGGCATAGATATCAGTAGTAGTGAGGATGCCTTGAGTAGAGTCCCTACAGAAAATTGTGCAATAAAGCACCCTGTGTAGATATTGAAGCAGAGGGATATGCATCATTGATGCCTTAATATGCCAGACTTAAACCTAGAAGTCCCAATGATTTTTGATGAAAATTTGTCTACCATGTAGTCAGGATGGGGGTCAGGTTGTCAATACTTGACAACCAATCGTCATTAACATCTTGGCATATGGTGGCAAGAAATTGTGATGAGCTAAAGTGATGATTTTTTCCCAATAGTTGGAAGGAACATTTAAACCTCCCATTGTTGAGATTCTAATTTTCAAAGGAGGTGAGGAATTATAGAATAAGTGTCAGGAAAATTGGTCGTGGTTGGTACATAAAGGAATGAATCTAATTTCGGAAAAGGCTATCATTAATTGAACTATTTAACCCTAGCTTGTAGTTGGTGTTATTGCAAACCCATTGAGGAGAGGTCAATCCAACCTTCTGGATGACTTCTTGGCGGCGACGATGATCTTTAGTAAAGATCTCATAATAAGTGCCAGGAAGTGGGGTGGTTCTATCCTCAACTTATCAATGAGGTCCTCTGAGGGTGAAAGGATTAGGTTGGTCTACTGGAGGCATCATGGGCATAATCTCAACCTCGTCATGCCACGACCTTTGGATGTGGTCATCTGCTAGGCGTGGAGGAGTTTTTCGGGAGGTGGATCGTAGATTGCGGTGCTGCTATTGTAGGCATCAGTAAAAGGTGAGATTTTTTCTATTGACTCCCAATTTTAGTTGTTCACTTGTCTGAATAACATCTGACATATCACTAGGCATGTCTTGGTTGCAAGTCTTTCCAAGATCATTCGATGATGAGAGGTTGCATTGGTGGATACCCATCGATCATTTTTTTCTCTAAATGGGTGATTGCTAGGGAATCAGATGACTTGTATGGATAGCCCATTGTATGAATTTAGGGCAAAGGAAATTTTTATGCTCCAACCCCCCTCCCTCTTTATCTTTTTTTGTGGGTTGCCTCCCAGGAGTGCTTTGTTTTTAATGTCGTTTATCTCAACGAAGTGTTGCTACTATGTCTGGGGTAGGGCATGGAGACTTTGAGCTTGTTTGTGTTGTTCCAATATTCCATTCCTATTGATTTGGTTGTCTTCATAATTCAGTGAATTATTGGAGGTGAAGTATCTCTTAATTTGATGGCCATTCACAATGAATTATCTTCTTGCATCATCTTCCAATACATAAGAACCATGAGAATAGATTTGTTTCACCACATATGGTCCATACCATCTTGTTTTCAACTAGCCTAAAAAAGTCACAGCCTTAGGTTATAGACTAGAACTAGATATCCTACCTTGATGTCCTTCCACCTTATATGATGATTGTGCCAGATTTTAGTATGTTCCTTTTACATGCATTCACTTTCATAGGATGACATTATGAGTTCATCTAATTACTGGATTTGTAATGATCAATTCTCCTTGGTCGTAGATAAGTCAAAATTAATGGTTTTTATTGCCCAACTGGCCTTGTTCTCCATTTCCACTAGCAGATTGCAATATTTCATATAGACTAGGCAAAAGGGAGTTGTACCTAGTGGTGTCTTGAACATGATCTGATAGGCCCTTAGAGCATAGCTCAGCTATAAGGCTCAATATTTTCTTGTCATGTTTATGATTTTCTCCAATATTTCTTTTATCTTTCTGTTGGAGACTTCAACTTTTCTACTGGTTTGAGGATGGTATCGTGATGTTGTCCTATTCTTTACTCCTTATTTTTTAGTAGTGATTCAAACATCCTTTTGTTAAAGTGGGAACTTCCATCCAAAATCACAATTAAAGGTACTACAAATCGCCGAAAAATGATGTCTTTAGACATTTTGATAACGGGCTTTGAATCACATGAGACTTTGGGAATGGCTTCAACCAATTTAGAAATGCAGTCTACCACCACCAATATGTAAGAGTAACCATAGGAGGGAGGGAATGACCCCATGCATCAAAGATTTCCAATTCTTTCCATGTGCATGGGGCATCTCGTCTCACCTAGATATATTGTCAGATTGCTGACACTGGTCGCACAAACCAGTGTAAATGTAGGCATCTTTGAAGATAGTCAGCCATTAGAAAATGCATTGAAGAACTTTAGTGGAAGTCTTTTGGGAAGACATATGCTCTCTGTAGGTCCGGAGTGATAGTGTAGAAAGATGTTCTTAGATTCTTCATGAGTTACGCAATTTCCGGTAAAGACCATATGCACATAATAAAAAAAAAGGGTTCATCCCAGTAATATTCTTAGACATTGTGTAGGAATTTATTCTTACTCTATCCTTTGTATTCTGGGTGGATAATTCCTACAAATAAATAGTTAACATAGCCAGCAAACCATGGCCAACTTACCTTGAGACGTAGCAAGTGCTCGTCCGGGAGGGATTTGTCAATTTTTTTTGTTGTATCATCTTCATGGATGAGTCTACTCATGTGGTCAACAACCACATTTTCACTTCCTTTCTTGTCCCTGATCTCGAGGTCGAATTCTTATAGGAGAAGAATCCAACATATGAGACTTGGTTTGGCATCCTTTTTTTACATTAAATATTTGATAGATACGTGATCGGTGTATACAATACCTTTAGATCCCACTAGGTATGATCAGAACTAATCAAAGGCATACAAAATGGCAAACATTTCCCTCTCTGCTGTCATGTAGTTCCATTGAGCATCGTTGATGGTCTTCAAAGAATAATAGATCACTTGATGTCTGTTGTCAATGCATTGTCCCAAGATGGATCCGACCACATAGTCTCTTGCATCACACATGATTTCGAAGGGTTGACTCCAATCGGGTGCACAAATGATGGGGTGGTAGTGAGATCCTTCTTTCGGGCGGTGAAACTTTTCATATATTCTTCGGTAAAATTGGACTTGGCTTCCTTCAATGTAAAGGTTGTAATTTTATGGTCATTAGGATGGATTGAGATGTGATAGAACCTAAAGTAACCATCTGGATAACAGAAGTATTCTTAGTGAGCTAGTCTTTGTAAGACATGATCTAAGAACGGGTGGGGATATTGGTCTTTCCTAGTTGCTTTATTCAACTTACGATAGTCAATGCACATTCTCCATCTCGTAACTATCTATGTTGGTATGAGTTCTCCTTGATCATTTTGAACGATTGTTGTCTCACCCTTTTTAGGCACCACCTGGAAATGGCTTACCCATTGGGAGTTATATATTTGATATATAATTCATGCACATAGTAGTTATATGTCCTCCTTTCGCAGGACTTCCTTCATATTTGGATTGAATTTAAATAGAGGGTCTCTTGAGTGTTTATAATCTTTTTTCATTGGTATCTTATGCATACACACAATGACGTTGATCCTGGTGAGGTTTCTCATGTTGTATCCCAAGGATTTCTTCCATTTTCTCATAATCGTCATCAACTTATCTTCTTCCTCTGGGCTTAGTTTGGAGCTGATTATGATTAGGCACATGTATCCTTCATCAAGGAATTGACATTTAAGTCCTTCGTGCATCGTCTTCAAGTCAGGTGTTGCTTGTAATGAGACTTTCATAGAGATTTTCTTGCCCATCTTAAGATCTTCAAAGGTTTCTAAATGTCTTTCATTTGTCTGTGGTGTCTACTTGCTTTATGTACATGACAACTTGAGGGTCTTCCTTAGTGGCTTTGTCTCTGTCAAGAGCTTCTTGTAGGGATCTCCATAAGATGTTCATCTGAACTAGGCCATATTTTCAACACAATATGCAAAAAAACTTCTGCAACAAAGTTGGGCGCCTTTAATCCGTCGAGGACTCAGTACTCAAAAGCTTCCCTTCCTAGTTGTAGAAGAAGCGTTCCTTCTTAGACATCTATTAAGAATCGTTTTGTAGCCAAGAAAGGTCTTCCGAGTATCAATGGGTACTGATCATCTTCTTTAATCTCCATAATCACAATGTTACATGGGATAAATATATCCTTCAATCTAACTGGAATGTCTTCTATTATCCCCAAAGGCTTTATTGTTGAAGCATTAGCTAGATGGATAGTCAAGGCAGTTGACAGGAGGTCGGTGAATTCTAAACATTGACACAGAGTGTATGACATTATGGAAATACTTGCCCCTAAATCGGTTAGTCCTTTGTGATAGATGTAGTCCCCCAAAAAATAGTCTATCCTGAAAGAGCCTAGGTCTTTTTGCTTCTGAGGTATCTGATTTTGAACTATTTCGGAAGTAATTTTTGCCATCTTCATTGTTTCACATTCTTCTGTGATATATTTTTTGAGAGGAGGGTCTTGAGATAGTTGGCCCAAGTTGGCATCTTAGTGATTGCGTCAATGAGCAAAATATTGATGTGGAGATTTTTCATGGTATCTTTAAATTTCATAAATCGATTGTCTAGCTCGGTCTGTCTCATACGTCCCTAGTAAGGTATATGAGGTGTGTACATATGTGTGTCAATGAGTAGTGGAGACTAGTAATCAACTGTTGATGTAACATCGGTTGTTTTCTTACTGGTTTCTAATTGAACCTCTATGGTGGATAAAATCCCCACCGGTGCCTCTTCTAAATCTTTCTCATATCCGTTGGGTTTGGTAGAGGGACAAAGTACTTATTTCCTCTTTTCCACCTTCCTTACCTTGAAGCGTGGCATCGGGAGGGCTCAATCGTCTATCTAATCATCGTAGCGTAACTATGACACTCTTTGCCACACAAAGTTAGATTACTGAAAACTTAATCACGATCAACCACCAATCATCGGATTACCAAAAATCACAGGAAATTAAAATTGATCTACAGCAAGCACCACGAGCTGGGATTTATTACAAAAGAGTCAACACTTGCATTTCATAACATATATTCAAGGATCGACATCATTGTTTTCTAATAAACTTGTTACATAAGATAACAGTTCCACATGTATGTACATACCACCAAAGGCACACAAGCCAAAAAAACATGTACCGGTCATCATGAAAAGAAAACACATCAAGAATATTCCCAAGGACCTGAGTGTATAGGGATGACACATAAGACTCTGTTACTAGACGCTAACTGATCTACTAGGTATAGTTCATCATCATATTATATCTTGAACTATCTGATCTTTAGCTTGGCATGCACGTCCACCTAAAAGATATTTAACAAAGGGGGTGAGACAAAAGTCTTAGCAAGAGATATAAAACTCCACCAACTCTATTATTATAGATAAATTAGCAGAAAGGAATATTATTAACATATGAGTAGGTTCAACAAATTTTCTTAAGCAAGACAACTATCACTTGTTTAAGTAGTTTAGGCATCTACACTACACAGTAGATTATATTTATGATTGAAAAGGAATACGAAGAGCATATATAACTTGTATAAACTAAACAGTATAACATCAAGGCAAGGCTTCAACTAATGTTCTCATATTTGTCCCAAAGCAAACATACTACAGCGCTGGTTAAATATTTTATTATGCCCTGGGGAGTTTGATTCATACCACTCAAAATCAACTGACCACTGTGAAGTTCTATTCAGTTTCATATAAGATATAGGAGAGTTAGTATCCTAAGATCTCTCCTCTACCCAGTCAGTACAGGCCAAAAAGGTAGTACATATCAATCACGCTACCACTACAGTGACATATAGTCAAGCTACTAACAACTAGTCCGCACTTGGTACAGGTCACGACACTAGAGAATAGGTCACACATGGCCATTCTGTAAGAGGCATTTTTCAGTTATACTACTTCCTTTCACACATCACAATATCACAATATCAGAGGCATCACCACATCCATCCTCAATTGGTTGATATTAGGGTACCAAGTTGTCCCTGCATACTCAACATGTTATATATGTGCTCTGAGATTTCGTTAGGAATACTCATTTTATCACCAGCAAGTTCTGATGTTGAAATGGTTCTACGGCATAGGGCACTACAAGATTAGGATTTCACTTGATTAGTTATCTCTGATTGGGTGAATTAAGGATGCATCAAATAAGTGGACAAAAAGACCCTAATTCATCTCTAACAAACATTTCTATATAACAACTTCAGAGGATATAAAACATATGAGACATAATTTCTCATCTCAATATCACATGGCACTATTCACCTATCAATCAAAAGACTATATTTTTCATAACATCATAATTGCATGGTACGATGCATTGCCATTCAAGAGACTATCACCATCATCACATTATCATGGGATAGCAATCCCTCATTTTAGTACCAGACGATATCACCTCAACTAGGCACTAGGCCTCTACTAGGTCATAAGACCCATCACGTCATTTTTGTGATTTATTGTTATCTCATCATGCCTTGTTGAGCATATAGGCATTACTCATGCCAATCATCTCTTGTGCCACATCATATATTCACCATAGCAATCATTATCTATGACATCCATCTCACCTATAAGGTTAACATTATAGAAACAGAGGGAGAATTTGTCTCAAAAAAATAAATACTTTTAGGTAAAGCATGTCATGCATCATATGTCCCCTTAATTAAGGTTAAGTTTCATGCTTAACCACATAAGGTTCTCAAGCATCATTTTATTTTCCAATCTTATAATTTCACTACCTCCCACACGTTTTAAATGTATAAGGCTATGCATTATTTATAATAGTCGATTCTACACATTCACATATTTATACTTCCTCTGTTCCCTTAACAAGGTACATAGTCTTCACTTAGTATTAGTTAAACTACTTCATAGCACTCACAAGCTATAATATTCCATTAATCTATATGATTAGCATTATGTGAATAAAACAGAGAGAGAATAGTCTCATGCTTTTAATCATGCATACTCAGCAAAAGTAACCTTCCCTGAGATTAGGGTCATTGTTCTTTACACATAACCTGATTAGAGATTTACCTTAAATTATTATCACCAAACCCCAAATACACCATTTCCCACTTTCTTGGAACTAACATTACTAGGTATCACCATTGCATACATGTATATGTGTATTATCTTACTAGGTTATGCATGTGTTACAACCATGTGTTATATAAACATATTGACCATGCACCCACATAATCTCCTGTCATTAAGTGATTCATATGTTATGTCCTCTCACAAGTTGTTAACCATATCATATTACTAAGGGATATAAATCCTTAGATTACATATCTAGAGGATTTTACTTCAAACTACACACAAGGCACTTATTATCTCATTAACTTATTCATATGATTCATACACAATTGCTAACACCCTTTTATTTCTATAAACATTATAATCATCATATGCAGTTTATAAGGTTCACCCTAGTACTCACATGGTTGCAAAGTTAATCTTCACCATCCAATTATGAATCATATAGAAAGGAATTAGAGAAGATACATGTCATGAATTACAATCCCTCAATAGGGTGGGCACATATGTCGTATTATCTCAAGATTAGGGTTGTTATATGATTACTTCACCACTAAACCCTACTCCCATTACTTCCCGCATGTTTGGAGAGTCTTAGGATTAAGAATCATAGTTAAGGATTGTCCATTCATAGTTATATCATCTTAGATAAATCATTACACCATGTACTAATTATATCACTATTTAAGAGTATAGGTGTGGCGAGCCTTCATCACACATGTGCTAACTAATCAATTACATGGTATCTTTCTCTATCACCTAGCCTAAGATATCAATTTTACCCTCATCATGAGAAATTAGTTTCACCTCCCAATAGGAGGTATCGGTTTATCACTTCAAGTGTGTTGGCCTCTCACTTAACAAGATAGTATGTCAGCTTAGCCTCACCCTGATGTGTCAACCACTTACTCCACAAAGTGTGTCAGCCTCTCTCCTATAGTAGGGTACCTCGATTAAGTACCTACATGGTGTGTCGGCTTGACATTATCAAAGTGTGTCGAGTACCCATAAACATAGTGTGAAGGATTAGCATTCTCAATGTGTGTCAGGATAGGAATTAGCAAGGTATATCGATTTGTCATCTATTATATGTTGACTTGGTACTTAACCTAAGATGGTGGGTTATTTCACAATATAGGGTAACGTTTTAAGCACTTCATATCAGCATGTCAGGTTACGTAATCAAACCATATCAGTTTGATACTTCCATGTGTGTCGAATTCTTACTTGATGTGCCGACTACTCACAAGAAAGGTATGAAGGGTTATCCTCCCCAAGGTGTGTCGATTTTAGTGCCAACTATGCATATTAGGTTAATCACCACATTGCATCTTGGTTTAAACGCCTTAATGTTATGTCGACTATTCATCTTCAAGCTTAGGATATCGACCACCAACCATTACTATTGCTAAGGAACATCAACATAACCCAAGCAAGAAAGAACAAGTTCTAAAATAGAAAACAAGAAAAGATTACTTCATCAAAATAATCCTCCAGATCATCCTCATCTATTTGCATGTAAAAATAATGATTTAGCGAAGAAAAAGAGTGAAATAATAGTGAAGGCTAAGAGTTATATAACCCACCTCAAGAATATATATGCCAAGGGTTAAAGTTCCATGATCAAAGATCAAAAGCACATGTTTTCTCAAAGTTAAAGATGACCCTTAAAGAGTCCCAAACTTGACCTCAAACTTATCTCTAGGAAAGAAGAAGATGCCATGGTTATGATAGCTCAAGAAGGAAGGAAAGAGAGATACTTTATCTGACATGATGTATGACCTTAGAGATGAGAGTTATTCCTAAAGAAAACCTTCATCCAAGGTATGATTCAAGTCCAATAGAAGGGAAAGAAGATGGAGAAGAGATCTCAAAGAAATTGTCATCAAAGAAACACAAATTACTAAGATAGAAGATGAACAAGGAATCACCATGAGGAAGGAACTCTACCTCCAAAGCTCCATGGGGAATTATTCTAGATCCTCAAGCTCCCAAGATCATCCATCAAGAAGAGAAGAACAAGAATGAATGAAAGGGTTCGCTTGTGTGAAGGGGGAGGGGTTATATACTTTAGGGAAGAAAGAAAGATCAAAAGAAAGGTGTCATAACCTTAAGAGTCTAGGTGACATTTGTCCACGTGCAAAGGCCACATGCAACCACTTTAGCTTAACATGCAAGATATAGTGATATACTATAGATATAGTCTCAGTCTCTTGGCCTCCTACCAAGGTCATCACTTCTCCAAACCAATATACTACTCTTCACCAAACCAATACACTACAATCCAAGGTCAAAAGACAAATTTATCCATTGATCATTATTACTATGAGGATGCCACTTCTTGCCCGAGATCCAAACTAGGTGCCCACCTCTTTCTATATTATTTAGATGATGTAAAACAAGACAAGGAGCACTCTAGAGATGGTAAATTTCATGTTAACCCTTTACTTTGGATAAATTGCAATTTACACCAAAACTAGCACACAAAGCATAAGCATCATCCACAAAGGCTCAACTTGAAACTTGAGCTCTCCAGAAGGCACCCCATAGAATCATCCTCTCTTGCATGTTGCTAAAGTACTATGGTTACGTTCAACATGTGACATATTGTAGGATAGCCCCTCATCTTGGGTAAATTACACCTTCGTCAAAAACAAGCAAACATTGCTCAAACATTACCCAAACAGAACCAAACTTGAAACATAGGCATTTCACATGTTAGTAAAACATATAAAAGGATTGTATCTAAGTTCTAAACAACTTATGTAAGAAAAATAGATAGGTTTATCCCAAAACCCAGGTCAGGGTCCTTACAAGGATTTTTCCCCCAAAATCCCAGGAGAAAGGAGACAGATACTCTTCATGCTCCATATCTTCAGAATTTCACATGGATCCTTGATTTCATGGTGAGGTCATAAGACTTGACCAACACAAGGTTCTTTTATTCATGGTTAACATAGAATCTATCACATAGGCCACATATTCAACTATCCTTTCCAAAACTAGTGCAAAGTCAACTCTTTGTCAGGTAACACTTTCATAGTCACATAAACACTATATGTACCTTGTATAACTCAGGTGTCAACTCTCACTTACATGTCACCTTCTCAACTTACAAATCACATGATAAGATTCTCAAACCTAGAAGTTTACCATACCCTTCTCAAACCTCAACATGTCTCTTCCAAAGAAAGACTAGAGACACATTCTGTCTACAAGACCTACCATGCTTCCACTATGCTACACTGATCTGTTGACTCAACACTAATCTCACTTATGTCTTGTACCAACTGGCCCTCTATTATGTACACCCCCATCTATACATTCTCTTTTCATAGAAATATGTCACAGGTCCATGGGAAAACCACTTCGTAGGTAAAACAAGATATTATATTTATATGTTTCCTTAACTGATCTTGGTAGGGATCAGAAGCCTTGTTTATCTATTTATAGTCAATGTACAATCCTCATGGATCCTTTCTTACATACAATCCTGATCGGAGTACTCCAAGGGATTGTACTTATCCTGATAAATTTTCCCAAGTACATCTTACAACTGTCTCTTCAACTTATGCATCTTTACTAACGTCATCTTATGCGGTGCATAAACCCTTAACATGTGATATCCATACCATGTATTGAGCACATGTAACCAAACTGATCTCAAAGTCAACCTTTCTAGGTAGTCAAACACTTAATCATAGACATATCCTCCAGTTCACACACAATTGGCACTTCTTAGATACTAGTATTCTTCACCTTAGTACCCACCACATGTGCCAAAAACACATAACATCCATTCTTTGTTTCTCTTGCGAAGCCCAAACACGTCAGAAGAATCTTTCTATCATCTTACAAGGTTCATAAAACATCATTATTCTCAGATGTCACCATCTTGGAACTAAAGTCCAAGACCAACTGATACTTGTTAGAGTATCTATCTTAAGATCACTTCTAAACCATGCAAATCAAGTGACAAAGACTCACTTGATGACCACATTCTTGAAAGGAAAGAACACAAGGGAACATACTTCTCTTATTACCACATCATCACCCAGGGATTTCTTATCAAGAATAAGGAATGACCAACTTCCTTTGGTTGTTATATGAGTTTTTAATTGGCATGTGGCATTCAATTTGGTTTCATTGCCATCGGCATAGGTATTGTAAAGATGATTACATGTCATTACTCTTTCTTTAGTTATTGTTTTTCATGTTCATGAACATTTCCTAGCTTTGCCATATTTTTCTTCTTTACCTCATGTAAAAGATCATTCTTCTTTACATATTCTTTATTGAGAAAGGATCATCTCTGTTGTTCCCTTTCACATTTCATGAGGATTACATTTCATACTTTCTTTGGTCTGAGTTTAACTCAGGTTCCATCTTATTTATTCATTATTCATTCTTATTTGTCTTGTCACTTGATTCGTATTTTAGAAAATCTCTTCATTTTATGTGGATTTTACACCTTGACTTACTTTATTAGCACATATTCATTTGTCTTTTTCTTCATACATTTCTTAAAATTATAGATTCAAGAATGTGTCTTATAATATTCACACTTTGATTTAGGTTTTATGGAGTTGTATCTTTCTCTTTTATTAACCAAACATTCAAGTTTTAGTAAGTTATGATGCAGTTATTATCTCTTTTTATAGTATGATGGAGGTATTAGCATCATGATTCCTAATTTGTTATTCTCTTTAGATTGTTCCAAAATGACTACTTGATCAGAGTAATCAAAGAGAAATCAATCTAAGAGTTCCACACTTACCTTTTCTTCAACATTTAAATAACTGGACAGAGCACTCAAGTACAGAGATTAGACAGTATGCACCACATTTTATATCAAGTTCTTATCTTAGACACCATCCTAATCCTAGTCCTAGTGTCCCTATAGACTAAACGAACCTACATCTATGATACCAACCAAATGTGACACCCTTTGCCACACAAAGTGATATTACTCAAAACTTAGTCACGATCAAACACTTTAGTAGATTACCAAAAATCACAGGAAATTAAAATCGATTTGCAGCAAGAACCATGAGCTTAGAGGCTTGTGATTACCCCTTCATACGTCACTAAGCTTTAGAAGAATCTATAATTTCATTTCTGTCCCTTTTGAACAATGTTGTAATATTGTTTTGTAATTCAGGGACCTATGTGCAAATTACCCAATTAAAAGGGGTTAACTTACAAATTGCACATTTTAAGATGTTCTTTTGGTGTTGAGACATCATAATAATGAATATGATAAAGTATGATGGATTCTCCAAGCTTGGGCACCAAGATGCAGCTTGTGGAGCAATCCTTGTACTTAAAACTCTAGTTTTGGTGTAAAGTGAAATTTACCCAAAATATGGGGTGCAACTTGTAAAATACACCTTCTAGAGTATCTTCTCTTGGCATCATTAAGAGTAATAATGATGAAGAGGTCACTTCAATTGAATAATTAAATGAGAATGATAACCCTTATAAATTAAATAATCAAGTTATAAGTCTAATAACCCTTCTATATGTGCAACTTAGTAAGAAGTTGGCTTTCTTCACCTTTAGACCTTGGGTTTAAGATGAGTTTTGCTTAATTATGGAAGGGAGAAACGTGGTTTATAATAAGGGAAGGACCTAGATGAGAAATGGAGAAACAAGTTGTCCTTATGATTGAATTTTCACCTAAAGTATATATACACCTTTTCTCACTTAGAAAGGATCGTTTCCTTCACTTCCTTTCTTATTCCCTTGCTTAGACCGACTTAGGACAGAGCTCTGGGGAAGAGGAGAACGACCAAGCAGTTCTAGGTAAGCTTTGATCATCATCTTGCTCGAATTCATGGAGGAATTCATGGTGCAAGGTTGGTTTTATGGTCTTCCTTACTTGTTTCTTCTTTCTAGCCATCTTTTCCCAACCTTTCCTTGGAGAAACACCCTTGGCCGACCTTTGGAGCTCAAGACACCATTAAAGACTGGAAGATTGGAAGCTTGGAGCTCAAGGAACGACCTTAAGGTGGGTTTTATAACTCTAAACCTTTTGCTTTCTTATGCATATCTTTGTACTTGCAAAAGTAGCTTGTTCTTCTTTCCCCCATCCTTCCTTGCTTTTCTTGCATCTAAATACATGAGAGACAGACCTGGATCTGGAGGTAGAAGAAGGGGGGCGTGAATACCTATTTCACTTTAGCAAACGGTCTTGCACCCTTGGCCAAACGGTTTGCAAAACCGTTTGGGGGTTTTGCAAAACCGTTTGAGGGGCAAACGGTTTCACAAGGTCGGTTGGAGAAAACGGTCTCCAAGACCATTTGAGGGTGTTGACCAAGCGTGGATCGTTTGGGATTTCTGTTCATAATTATGTAGGCTAATGACCCACCACATTTGAGGGGTTAACTCCAAAGGAATCGTAGGTTAAAGGCCAATCCATTAGGCAAATCAAATTGAATTAAATGCTGATTTTCAATCTGTTTAACTTGAACTTCTTGGGAAAACGGTCTCAAACCGTTTGAGTGTGTTGACCAAGCGTGAACCGTTTGGGATTACTGTTCCTAATGATGTGGTCTAATAACCCACCAAATTTGATAGGTTAACGCCCAAGGAATCATGAGTTAAAGGCTAAACAATTAGGCAATTGAATTGAGTTAAGTGCTGATTTTCCAATCTGATTAATTGAACTTTTTGGGAAAACGGTCTCAAGACCATTTGAGGGCGTTGACCAAGCATTTACCGTTTGGTATTCCTGTTCATAATCATGTTATTTAATAACCCTCCAAATTTGAGGGATTAACGCCAAAGGAATCCTGAGTTGAAGGCTAATCAATTATGTAAACCCTAATTGGATTATGTGCTGACTTTCAACTTGATTAATATGACTTTTTGGGTTTTCTTGCCCAAACGGTCTCAAGACCGTTTGGGGGTCACCCAAGACCGTTTGAAGGTCTAGGGTCAAGTATGGATAGGTGTTTGAAGATCCAAAGATGTGGTGTGAAACCTAATCGGCTAAGTGTTGGATTTGCATTGCATTGAGTTGATTGTTTTGGGTTGATTGACCCAAACGGTCTCAAGACCGTTTGGGGATCACCCACATGGTCTCAAGACCGTTTGGGGGTCACCCAAGACCGTTTAGAGGTCTGGGGTCAAGTATAGTTGACCAATTGAAGGTCCAAAGGTACACAATTACAAAGCAATCAATTGCTGATTTGATGATCAACTCAATAGCTCAAACCCTAATGATTTTTCACTAGAATCCAAGGGTTGGGTGAGCCAAACGGTCTCAAGACCGTTTGGAACTCATCCAAACGGTCTCAAGACCGTTTGAAGGTCACCCAAGACCGTTTGGAGGTCTAGGGGTGAGTATGGTTAAGCAATTGATGATACAATGATACTAAGTTGGAATGTAATCAATTGTTGTTTTGGTGATCAATCCAATGATCCAAACCTTAATTGGTTGACTTAGATTTTGATGATATGATGGGACAACGGTCTCAAGACTGTTTGGAGGTCATCCAAATGACCTCAAGACCGTTTGGGGTCAGGTCATGTCCCAATGTAATGATGGTTCAATAGGTTCAAATCAATTAGTCCCACATTGAAATATGTTGAAGGGTTATTGATTCCAATCCCTAATTCACTTGAGTTAAACCCTAATTGATGGTCAATTAAGGGTCAAGTGAGGGACAAATCAGTTGAAGGTTGACCTATTAAACTCAATTAAGGTATGAGTATAGGTCCAATTGATGATTGGTTCCATGAATTCAAAGATTGAAGGAATCAACATTGGAAACCCTAATTCAATTGGATACCTTATGAAGTGGAGGTCCATTGTGATTGAATATTTGAGAATTAAGATGATGAATGTTCTATTCATACAATAATGATTAGTAATGATAATCAATGAAGGTGTGAAGGTTGAAACCCTAATAATACCTAAGTGATTAAGAACCAATTAAAGGGAGAATTCTTAATTGTTTATAGGATTAATAGCTTGATACACAATGTTAACCATGGTAGTATGTACTTGATTGAAGGGTCGATGTGACCTAATCAATTTGAAAGAATAAGAAATTAGAATATATATATATATATATAGATAGATAGAAATATGAATCATGTAATGATCTGCTGTAGCACGACCGTGCAAGGGAGCACAACCGTGGTAGCCTTAGCTTGCACGACCGTGCAAGGGAGCACGGCCGTGGTAGCCTTACTTTGCACGACCGTGCAAGGTGGCACGGCCGTGGTGTCCTATATAGAAATTGAGAAGTTTTGGTATTGTGCTGACATTGTTATATATGCATGTCCTTATTTGTATAAGTCATACAGGTTGACATTATGAGGTAATCATAGCCAGGTATGAGTTATGATGTCATATTCCTTGAAAATAAATATAAGCTTTTAGAGTAATGATATGTGAAAAGTATATACATTGCCTCAATCAAGGTCATGCTGATAGATGACTTGATGCTGATATGGCACTTGATAGCAAGTGTTATGATGATATAAAGGTGTGAGCACCCATGTTCTTGAATCATAGTGATAAGATGATTAAGAATTGATATCCAGTTGATAACTGATATGAGTTATACTTGTACATTTAGTATTCTTCTGTTATAGACATGTTTAGTACTTGAATGTTTGGAGACATGTATGATGCTAAAAGAATATTGATATGTACCTAATAATCAAGTATAATAATACCATGTAGAGCCCTGATCATAGATCCATCATTGTCAGAATTTAAATAATAGTCAAATAGGTTTTACAAAGGGAACTCCTGGATCACATACTTTAGAGTATGTGGGAGTATATGGAATAACTGATAAAAGTTAAGCTTGACAGGTTTCATATAGAGGTGATCAGATCCAGGTAAGATTTATAATGCTAATTGCATTAAGAACACTTGTTACCTATAATTCAAGAGTATAACTAAATGTCATGTTATCTGGTAAGTGATAACATATGAGCTTGATAGGTTGAATGAGCCACGAGTAGTACGATGTGTTGATCTTCAAAGGTCATATTATTTAAATAACCAGATAAAATGAGATGTTACTTGGTAACAAATGCTATGATTAGTCCAGGGGTTTGAACTCCCACATTCCGAATTTCATATTAATAAGATGGTTAGGGATTGATATCCCAATATTAAAAATATGAGGTATGACCTAAACCAAAGTGTTTCTATGTGAAATTCTATTACGGAATAATCCTATGAAAAGCTTAACTACAGCCTAATGAGTTATGAATGTAAATAACCCTTGTATTACATAAGTAATGTTAAGTCTGATATCATATGTACAAGTTATGCAGATATGTTGTGGAGTTGGAAGCCTAACACTTTGGGAGAAGGAGTATGGCTACAGGCCATCCTTTCCCAAATAATAATGCCAGGCAATGGATATATGATCCAAGTCTGAAGGGAGTTAGTGATGTGATAAGTGACATGTGATTTTATCCATTTATAGTTGCATTGCTTTTAGTAGAAAGAATAGTTTAATCTGTTAAACATTGTTTTAACTACTCTCAAATATACATAACTTCTTTGTGTACATTTATTCTCTTATGCTGCAATAATTATGCTTCTGGCGAAGAGTTATATCTCTCGCTGGGATGATTTTTATAATTGTCTCACCCCATAGATTTCAACCTTTAGGTGGACGTGGGCGAGGAGGCAGAAATCCTTCAATAGGTGAAGGGCAGCATCAGCAGTACCAAGGACAACAGTGAAGCTTCAGGTGGAGGCATTGGCTGCTATGTCATGTGTAGATAGTGTTAGAGTCCTATATGTCGTCTCTGTACTCTCAGGTCCTCTGAGTAATAGTTAGTGCTTTCGAGTTTTTGGTCCAGTCCTTAGAGACTTTTGTATCTTGCCTTACAGAGTTTTACTGATGGAACAGTTGTAAACAACTTATCATGTTGCTTTAAGAGAAAGCTTTACCTTTAAAGGATCTCTTTGTAAAAAGTTTAAAATTTTTAGTGATTTTTGGTAATCCGATGCTTAGTGAACGCTTCCGCATTAGTTAATCTTGTTTTCTCGAAATAGACGTATCAATTAGTGGTATCAGAGCTCTAGGTTCACTATGTCTACAGAGACATAGGACTAAGGTTGTAGAGTCTGTTCTAAGTGTCTTCTAGTTTATCTGATAGTATCTTCTGCTCACATAGGAGAAGAAGAACTTGAAAATGACTGGAAAACATGAGGAACACTTTGCTAAGAGAAATGTTGTTGCACCAGGAGGGGGTGCATGATACCAGGCAAGAGGAGAACAAGTGCCTGAGAATTCCCATCTTGACCTAATCAGGATAGAGAATCCTGTTAGTATGTATGCCCTGAGAGCCAATCATGGGATGATTGGTGTGATACATTAAGATTGATTTGATAAACATCGAAGGCAAGCTTCCAATTCTTTCTGGTTCAGTCATATGAGATAGTGATAGAACATATTGAATGTCTAGAGAATGACAGTACTCAATGACGTATGCCTTCAGGTTCATGACCTGAACGATGAGATCATACGGATGCTAAGAGTTTGTGCATTCTTGTTATGTCCCTAGTCGGATGTCATTGTGGAAGGTAGATAGACAACAATGACACACAAGACTAGATTGTGGTGTTGGTTGATGACAGAATCTCATTAGTCATGATATAGAGATATCAAACCAAACACGTAGGTACTTGTTAGAGAACAAGTGTACCGGACAGACCCACTGTGAGTTTGACACATGGAACCATGAGATGGTAGTCACAGTCAGGTCTCACAGTGATGGTGGTGAGTGTGATTCTTAGACCTGAAATCACTGCACTCAACACATGTCGTTGGGCACACTTTGACATCATCAAACGCAGTCCTGAAACATGGGTTGTTATAAAGGTGATGATTGGGTGGCTTTAACACATGGGGCTTTTGAGGGGTGAGTGATAGATATGGGATTTGTCCCTCCTGAGGGAGTTTGATATCCAAGGCCACTTGATGAGTAGGATTGAGATAGGCGTGCACACGCATGTGTGAATCAATATGTGATATTGATGTCATACATATCTCGTTCAATCTGCTCTAAGATCAAGAAAGTGAATGAACGTTGACAGGATGACTGTTCCATGCCTTGAGTTCATTCGGGATATCAGTGACAAAGGAATTATACATTCACTGTAACACCATTCACGGATTGTAGGATGAAAGTTGTTCTCCAACTTTCTACTTTCACTTGGGTAGCACTGATGTGTGACTAGGCACCGCTCTTTGCTTGTGAAGTCATAAGTGTTATGGACTTTCACTGCCAACGTGAAATGGACCTGCAGGGTCACACACATAGGATTTAACCTGGAAGAGGAGTTTTGTCCCCAAAGCAATGTTTAGATTTATTACTAAAGGAGTTTAGTAGTTCAATTAAACACTCAATCAGTCGATGGCTCAATATCGTATGGTTCAAGGTGTTGGACGCATTGATTGGAGTATCAGATTGATTGAAATCACAATTGACTGATTTTGCCCAACCTGTGCTCCCAACCGATCGGCTCATGTGATGAACCGGTCGGCTGAGGTGCTGAACCGGTCGGCTGGAGTGTCCAGGATGATCGACTCATGCCCAGGTTGAAATGACCGGTTCAAGAGTTGAACCGATCGGCTCAACTGGTGCAACCGACCAGTTGGGAAAGTCATGTCGGAAAGAATTTTCCTTTGGTTTCAAATTGCCCAATTCGATTGGGAATAACATTGGTATACGATACCAATTGAGAACGAAACAAGGAAAGTCTTTTTGAGCCGGATTAGGACCATGAACCATTCGGTTCAGGACACCAACCGATCGGTTGGAGTGCCCCAAACGATCGGCTCAGGTCCAACCGATCGGCTCAATGGCCGAACCGATCGGTTCAGTTGTGAACCGATCATTTCAAGTTGCGAACCGGTTGCTTTTTGTGGAAAATTATCGAACCCTTCTACTCCTGCTTTAGTCCCATATTGCCGGGCACAGAGAACCCTGACCCATGACCCGCCTATATATATAGGGGTATTGGGGGCTTCTCAAAGTACAACTCAATGCAAGCTGGTTGCTTTGCGAAGTTGTCGTTCTCTCTGGTTTTGGTAACCATGAGAGATCCCGAGCAAGTGCTTCCCGCAAAAGGGAGGTGCAGCAAGGGAAGGACAACTGCAGTTGCAACTGGTAGCAGGAGAGTGTGTTGGCGACTAGTACGTCAACAGGAGGGTGCGACTCCTTCCACTTCCTTGTGGGACAAGGAGAGTGGAGTTCCAGGTGGTCCGTGTGGACTACTACAGAGGCGGGAGGACACCGCCGCTTAGGAGGACAACTGTCATCCGACAGTCCGGTAGGAGGAGGAGTCGTCAGTCCCGGTGCGACCAGGAGCTGCACAGACACCGTCCAAGACCGGAGTTGAAGACCGCGTATTGCGCGAGGTATTGTCGCCGAGCAAGCCTCGGGACAAGGTATGATTCCACAAACCATCCTTTCCTATTATATAGACGTTGACGCGTTTCCTCGGTATGGGTTGGGGGAGAAAATTTTTGTTTCCGCTGCCTTCTTTGTCTCCCCTAAAACCCAACAGTGGTATCAGAGCCACGTCAACTGCTCTATATTTTAGGAATATCGATATGATCGATTTTGGTTTGTCGCCTTTATTTATTGCATGTGATGCGAATAATATCGGCTTTATGCATGTCCAATCCTAAATCCACAAATCCCTAATTACATATATGATATGTATTATTAATTCACTTGATACGCGTTGCCCTTAAACGAGTTTTGTGGTGGATGTGTGTAGCATGATTATGGCCTATAAATCCCTATCTGTGTGTGGTTGTTTGTGGTTGCTTGCATCTCGGTCTGCGCACCGATCTTCCCTCTCTTATTCCCGATGTAACTCGAAATAATTCGAGATTCTTTCCTACCTTTGCTCCCCCCGAATGTAACTCGGGGTTTCCCTTTTTTAAAAGCAATGTAAACTAGGATAGATTTTTATTTCCTGTTATGTCGAAGACCGGCGGACATCAAGACGACAGCTGAAACGATCGGTTCAAGGAGTGAGCCGATTGGTTGACGTTCCAGACGGTCGGTTCAAGGAGTGAACCGATCGGTTGATGACCGGTTCGAGGAGCGGGACGAGCGGGTGGCGGACATGATGAGATGCACGATGACCAGGCAAACCGATCGGTTGGAGGAGCCAACCGATCGGCTGGTGGCACCCAGACGACCGGCTGGAGAGTACACATCATTCATGTGATGAGTTGATCAACTCGGATGGCAAGGCACAGATGTTCATCTTGTACAGGTTGCATGTGATGTTGACCTAGATGACCGTGATTCCTCTTGGCTCGAGGAATCACATTAGGATGGCCATAATCATCGCTTTTTATCGTTTGTGCATGTTTTCTGTGGGACATAGCATGTATATGATACGTACTATGTATTGTGGTGATTGGATTTGTATATGTATATAAAACCAAATCCCTCATTAAAATATTAAGTCTTATATGCCTTCCATTAGCGGCACACATGAAAAGATCGATCGACCAAGCGTAGGTTACGCCAAAGCGTGGTGCGCCGTCTATCTTGTGGAAGTGTGAAGGGTAGACATGTAGGTTCTGCCAAAGCAGGGTGCATGTTTACCGTGTCGGCTTTTGGGTTAGACTTAACTGGTGATTCTTAGAGTGTCTAGGCCCAGAGGCAAGGAATGTTCATGGCAAGGTGTTGTGCATGTTCATTCAACAAGAGTTGCATATGATGCAATTGGCAAGAGTTGCCTACCTGAGAGATCTAAGTTGTGGGCGATCAGCCAAAGCTGACTCATGACTTAGAGGATTTCAGGATCTTGCCCACTAGAAGGTTGTACGCTGGAATCTTCTGAATTGATGGTGAGGGCTATCAATTTGAACTAAAATAGTGGGAGCGATAATTAATTAAAGGCCTAATTATATCGTCAACTTTTCAAATCAATCAAACAAGTCAAAAAGAGTTTTGAACTAAAATTGCATATATTTCCTTTTGTTAAAATAAATGGTTAGTCAACTAATCACTTTATTTGTGATCGGTCTTTGAGACCAACAAATTAAATGGGAATAATTCTACGACTGGTTAGGATGATGATGAGAAGTGTTCTCAATCAAAGAGCATAAGCTCTAAGTCCTAGTTATACCAGAACCAGATGAACTCGATCCCACCACATCAATGGCTGAAAGTATGCTTATGGAAGCTTACTGAGGATGACATTGATGAGGAGTGCTTGATGTTGTGTTCTCTGAACTGTGAGTTGCAGAGAAAACATGAGACATATGATGTCTCCAAGATACTATCCTAGTATGTCATGACAGAAGGAGATCCAGTAAGGTATTCACACACTCAATGTGATTGGGTATGTGGAAAACCTGACTAAGAAGGATTCCCTCTGAGCCAAGAGTTGGCTATTGGTATGATACTGCAAGTGTTGCAAAATCATACAGTTCATGATAAACTTCAACATGAACGACTTTGACAAGCGTTGACAAAGTTGTTGGACATGTTGAGGATAGTAGAGGCAAAGATGAAGAAAGACAAACCATAATCTTTGATGTGATCAAAGAAAAGGTAAGTCTTAAGGGCAAGGGCAAGGGCAAGGGCAAAGCTAAGAAGTGTTCTAATGCTAGCCAGCAATCCAAGCCGTCTTCAGCCTCAAGGCACATGGGGAAAGGGTGTATGAGGGAACTGCCCTCTATATCTGGAAGAACAAAATAAGATGAAGGAGGGGATGGAGATCTCCACCTAAGGTATCATGAAATGAACCACTTCTTTATCCGAGGTATATGATACCAAGATATGGATATGTCATATATGATATGCAACATCCGCAAAGAAGTGATGGCCTTTGTGAAAGGACCAAGAAAGAAATACCCATCATTGGAGCAAGTGTTGCTGCCATAGATAGGAGTATCTTTCAGTTTATTTCAGCCTAAAGGGCACGAAATAGAGTTGAGAACTGCTATTTCATATATTGCCAATAGATAGAAACACTTTATTTTTGCATATTGTATGACAATGATGGCAATTAATAAAGTTGATGTTTCAATCTTAAAGATATGATCTTTGTGGCAATGCCTTTTTTATCTTGTAATACATGGTATGATACCTAAAGTTATTGATAACTCAAACAATTAAATTAGCATATATCATAAGAAATTCATTTCTAGTTTCCATATGATGGATAAATCTAGACTCTTTTGGTTAGAGAACCAGTAAGAGACATGAATATCTTGGACATGATTAATCAATCTTCACTAATGGTAGTGGGAGAATGATTATCCTATTAGGTATAATACATGTGATGTATTTACATACCTATTAGAACAAATGCTAATACTTCTAATGGTGTTTAGAGAAATACCAATATGAATATCTTGAAGTGTTCAAGATTATCATAAATAAAGTACAAATTTGGTAAAGTATTAATTCTTGATGAGATCAATGAATAAAATACTTGGACCAAATGTTTGAGATCCTTATGAGTGATTATGATAGTGTATCATAGTGAACTCATGATTAAGGCATGGTGATGTCTAAATCAAGAAGGAATCATACTCTAAGGAGTTAGAGAATGATTATCAAATAACTGAATTCTTCTTAATAAAAGAATACCCCACACTAATAAAGGACATTAAGAACCACAAGGGTTGTGAGTTCTTATATCCTTAACAGATACACCTCAATTATCTATGTGATGAGTTGTTCATGTGATGAGTCAACTATCTACATGAATATGAGGAACCGAATTTTGAGTTATGATTTATGATCATTACATCCTAAATGATTTCCATGTGAACCATAAGGTATGACCTTTATGGTAGCACTCATTGGATGAAATCCATAAGTGCAAATGAGTCTTAAGTGTTAAGACACATGGATAACATTTTGAGAAGGATGATGCTTGTTGATTGCAACTTAATGACTGAGACATTTGGCATATGGATACTAAAACTGCATTCCTATGAGGAATAAAACAAGGATGTGTACGTGACACAACCTATAAGGTTTATGAATCCACTAATGCAAATGAAGTCTATAAGTTACAATGGACTAATCAATGTGATTGATTGAGTATAAACAACTCAAAATTGGATCTTTACTTTGATGATATAGTCAAAGGGTTTGACTGATATGTCAAAGATAAAGAAGGGATCTGTGATTTAGTGGGAGCGTGTTCACATTCCACATGTTGATGTGAAATGGAAATGTTCTAGAATGGAAATCCAAAAGTGGAAATTATCGTTAAGGAAGATGGAGATGTTTCCTATATGATAGGAATAGAGATCTATAGAGATAGTTCTCGACAAATCTCTTGACCTGGAAAAGAGAGAGCATACATTGGCAATCTGTACTGAAGGGTTCAGTATGCACAGATTCAGTGGGAGAAAATTTGTCCATGTTATATGGATATTAGTATCCCAAGGCCAAGTGTCCAATTCTTATGAAGAATGGGAACACTAAGAATAGATATGGATCTATCATGTATGTAATCATCCCATTGTTTTGCATGTATGACATGGCAAGAATAAAATGCATTCATCATCTTGTATGTGTGACATGACAATATGATGTGCTCATCCTGATAACTCGTATGTGGGACATGACGAGTGGATGTCTGTCTACTTCCAGTAAGGGTTACTGGAATACCATGAGAACTTGATAAGTACTTATGAAGTACTAGTTCCATGAAGATAAGGAAGAGTTTGATGTAAAGAGTTACATTGATGCGAACTTCCGAAAGGACAGAAAATTGATTGCAAAATATACATAGGATGTATAAAAGTGAAAGTTTGTTGATTATTGGAAATGTTCCAATAAAACCATTTAAAAGGAAATGCCGAGTATCCGTGTTTTAGAGAATATCAGTGGATACTATATGGATCTAGAAGTTCATGAGATGAACTTATAGATATTCCGGTCATTGATGACAAGTTTGGAATCCTTGATCATGCAATGTGGCTAAAGGTTAGCAAAGGAATACTAGATCGCATATTACGACAACTCCATCTCATACGTGTGACGTACAGCGAATAGATGTGAGACATGCAATTTATACTGACTTTGGCAAGGTGTTGCCATTACTCACTATATTGGCACAAGAGCACAGTAACATGTGGGACATGTTTAGAGATCACTATGAATATGATTCAAGGGTGATTGGCTCGCAGTGCAAGTGGGAGTCTGTTAGTATGTATGCCCTGAGAGCCAATCATGGGATGATTGGTGGGATACATTAAGATTGATTTGATAAACATCGAAGGCAAGCTTCCAATTCTTTCTGGTTCAGTCATATGAGATAGTGATAGAACAGATTGAATGTCTAGAGAATGACAGTACTCAATGACGTATGCCTTCAGGTTCATGACCTGAACGATGAGATCATACGGATGCTAAGAGTTTGTACATTCTTGTTATGTCCCTAGTCGGATGTCATTGTGGAAGGTAGATAGACAACAATGACACACAAGACTAGATTGTGGTGTTGGTTGATGACAGAATCTCATTAGTCATGATATAGAGATATCAAACCAAACACATAGGTACTTGTTAGAGAACAAGTGTACCAGACAGACCCACTGTGAGTTTGACACATGGAACCATGAGATGGTAGTCACAGTCAGTACTCATAGTGATGGTGGTGAGTTTGATTCTTAGACCTGAAATCACTGCACTCAACACATGTCGTTGGGCACACTTTGACATCATCAAACGCAGTCCTGAAACATGGGTTGTTATAAAGGTGATGATTGGGTGGCTTTGACACATGGGGCTTTTGAGGGGTGAGTGATAGATATGGGATTTGTCCCTCCTGAGGGAGTTTGATATCCAAGGCCACTTGATGAGTAGGATTGAGATAGGTGTGCGCACGCATGTGTGAATCAATATGTGATATTGATGTCATACATATCTCGTTCAATATGCTCTGAGATCAAAAAAGTGAATGAACGTTGACAGGATGATTGTTCCATGCCTTGAGTTCATTCGGGATATCAGTGACAAAGGAATTATACATTCACTGTAACACCATTCACGGATTGTAGGATGAAAGTTGTTCTCCAACTTTCTACTTTCACTTGGGTAGCACTGATGTGTGACTAGGCACCGCTCTTTGCTTGTGAAGTCATAAGTGTTATGGACTTTCACTGCCAACGTGAAATGGACCTACAGGGTCACACACATAGGATTTAACCTGGAAGAGGAGTTTTGTCCACAAAGAAATGTTTAGATTGATTACTAAAGGAGTTTAGTAGTTCAATTAAACACTCAATCAGTCGATGGTTCAATATCGTATGGTTCAAGGTGTTGGACGCATTGATTGGAGTATCGGATTGATTGAAATTGCAATTGACTGATTTTGCCCAACCTGTGCTCCCAACCGATCGGCTCATGTGATGAACCGGTCGGCTGAGGTGCTGAACTGGTCGGCTGGAGTGTCCAGGCCGATCGGCTCATGCCCAGGTTGAAATGACCGGTTCAAGAGTTGAACCGATCGGCTCAACTGGTGCAACCGACCAGTTGGGAAAGTCATGTCGGCAAGAATTTTCCTTTGGTTTCAAATTGCCCAATTCGATTGAGAATAACATTGGTATACGATACCAATTGAGAACGAAACAAGGAAAGTCTTTTTGAGCCGGATTAGGACCATGAACCGATCGGTTCAGGACACCAACCGATTGGTTGGAGTGCCCCAAACGATCGGCTCAGGTCCAACCGATCGGCTCAATGGCCGAACCGATCCGTTCAGTTGTGAATCGATCATTTCAAGTTGCGAACCGGTTGCTTTTTGTGGAAAATTATCGAACCCTTCTACTCCTGCTTTAGTCCCATATTGCTGGGCACAGAGAACCCTATCCCATGACCCGCCTATATATATAGGGGTATTGGGGGCTTCTCAAAGTACAACTCAATGCAAGCTGGTTGCTTTGCGAAGTTGTCGTTCTCTCTGGTTTTGGTAACCATGAGAGATCCCGAGCAAGTGCTTCCCGCAAAAGGGAGGTGCAGCAAGGGAAGGATAGGAGAGTGTGTTGGCGACTAGTACTTCAACAGGAGGGTGTGACTCCTTCCACTTCCTTGTGGGACAAGGAGAGTGGAGTTCCAGGTGGTCCGTGTGGACTACTACAGAGGCGGGAGGACACTGCCGCTTAGGAGGACAACTGTCATCCGACAGTCCGGTAGGAGGAGGAGGAGTCAGTCTCGGTGCGACCAGGAGCTGCACAGACACCGTCCAAGACCGGAGTTGAAGACCGCGCATTGCGCGAGGTATTGTCGCCGAGCAAGCCTCGGGACAAGGTATGATTCCACAAACCATCCTTTCCTATTATATAGACGTTGACGCGTTTCCTCGGTATGGGTTGGGGGAGAAAATTTTTGTTTCCGCTGCCTTCTCTGTCTCCCCTAAAACCCAACAAATCCTATGTTGTGCTCTTGAAGAGAAGGTTAGGTCAACAATGATGCATAAAGAAGACTGGATACTGGTATTACAACCTAGGTTACCAGTCCTCAATGCAGAAACTTTGGGCTTTGAAAGGATTCTTGAGTGACATGGTCATGATAGAACAGTGGAAATGTGGGAAAGATTATCATATGGCAAGAATGTAGACTCTGCCATAAGTTTGGACAAACAGTACATCTGTGATGGTAGTGCCCAAGGAAGGGCAATAAGCTAAGAATTAAGGTAAGATCTCTATAATTTTAGAGACATTTGCCTAAATATTCTGAGAAGCTAAAGTTTTTGGTATCACCAGTACAATAAATGCCTAGTGCACCAGGGCAGTAGCCACTAAGTGAAGGAAAAAGTAGTAACATGAAATAACTAAACACTATGTGTTGAGCCAACCTAAAGTAGTAGATAATCATGATGGGTAATAGTCAAATGAAATATATTCATTCTAATACTTCATTGCATGATTCTATGTGTTGTAGTTGTTTTTGAGCTTCCTTTGACTAGTCCTAGAAGGACACAAGAAAGATAAGAATTCATATCTTACTCAATATTCTTTAAAACAATTTATAATCTCCCTTAACTGTGTATTACAAGGAGGAGATATAGATGTGATACCTGGAGAATAACCTAGAGTGATAAATTTTGTGTGTATAATGATATGAAAAGCAAAGAATAGGATGATAAGTAAAATACATACTACCTAATCTCAATACTTATATACCCTGGCCAGGTATATGGTTATTATAGATAAGGCAAGTATGAAACTCTTAGATTGTTATCTTTTGATTACTCTGATCAGGTAATTATTTTGAAACAATCTAAGGAGTATAAGAAAAATTAAATGAGAGGATCTTAGTGAATACTTAGTGAACATACTTTGTGAACATACTTAGTGAATATACTTAGTGAATTTCCTCAGTAAATACTGAGTGATCATACTCAGTGAATCTCCTCAGTGAATACTTAGTGAACATACTTTGTAAACATACTTAGTGAATATAATTAGTGAACTTCCTTAGTGAATACTTAGTGATCATACTCAGTGAATATAATCAGTGAATACTTAGTGAACATACTTAGTGAACATACTCAGTGAATATACTCAGTGAATACTCAGTGAACATACTTAGTGAATATACTCAGTGAATACTCAGTGAAAATACTCAGTGAGTATACTCATTGAATACTCAGTGAACATACTTAGTGAATATACTCAGTGAATATACTCAGTGAATACTTAGTGAACATACTCAGTGAATACTCAGTGAACATACTTAGTGAATATACTCAGTGAATACTCAGTGAACATACTTAGTGAACATACTCAGTGAATATACTCAGTGAATACTTAGTGAACATACTTAGTGAATATACTCAGTGAACATACTTAGTGAATATACTCAGTGAATACTCAGTGAACATACTTAGTGAATATACTCAGTGAATATACTCAGTGAATACTCAGTGAACATACTTAGTGAATATACTCAGTGAATATACTCAGTGAATACTAAGTGAACATACTCAGTGAATATACTCAGTGAATACTTAGTGAATATACTTAGTGAACATACTCAGTTAATATACTAAGTGAATACTCAGTGAACATACTTAGTGAATATACTCAGTGAATACTCAGTGAACATACTTAGTGAACATACTCAGTGAATATACTCAGTGAATACTTAGAGAACATACTCAGTGAATATACTCAGTGAATACTCAGTGAACATACTTAGTGAATATACTCAGTGAATAATCAGTGAACATACTTAGTGAATATACTCAGTGAATATACTCAGTGAATACTCAGTGAACATAATTTGTGAATATACTCAGTGAATATACTCAGTGAATATTTAGTGAACATACTTAGTGAACATACTCAGTTAATATACTCAGTGAATACTCAGTGAACATACTTAGTGAATATACTAAGTGAATATACTCAGTGAATACTCAGTGAACATACTTAGTGAATATACTCAGTGAATATACTCAGTGAATACTCAGTGAACATACTTAGTGAATATACTCAGTGAATATACTCAATGAATACTTAGTGAACATACTTAGTGAACATACTCAGTTAATATACTCAGTGAATACTCAGTGAACATTCTTAGTGAATATACTCAGTCAATATACTCAGTGAATACTCAGTGAACATACTTAGTGAATATACTCAGTGAACTTACTCAATGAATACTTAGTGAACATACTTAGTGAATATACTCAGTGAATATACTCAGTGAATACTTAGTGAACATACTTAGTGAATATACTCAGTAAACTTACTCAGTGAATACTTAGTGAGCAAACTTAGTAAATATACTTAGTGAATATACTTAACGAACTCTTTCAGTAAAAGCCTTTGAAACAATACACTTAGTAAATTTACTTAGTGAAATCCTCCAAGATAAATTGCTTAGTGAACCTTCTCAGTGAATGTTTCCAAATTAATTGATTAGCAAGATGTGACACTTAAATAATATCTGCTTCCTTTTATCTGAGATTTTGAGGACGAAATCCTTGTTAGGGGGATATAATTTGTAACATCCCTGACCTGGGTTATGAACTAACCCTAGATGTTTTGCTTAAAATATGATTAGAGGCTTGTGATTACCCCTTGATACGTCATTAAGCTTTAGAAGAATCTATAATTTCATGTCTGTCCCTTTTGAACAATGTTGTAATATTGTTTTGTAATTCAGGGACCTATGTGCAAATTACCCAACTAAAAGGGGTTAACTTACGAATTGCACATGTTAAGATGTTCCTTTGGTGTTGAGACATCATAATAATGAATATGATAAAGTATGATGGATTCTCCAAGCTTGGGCACCAAGATGCAGCTTGTGGAGCAATCCTTGTACTTAAAACTCTAGTTTTGGTGTAAAGTGCAATTTACCAAAAATATGGGGAGCAACTTGTAAAATACACCTTCTAGAGTATCTTTTATGACTCTTGGCATCATTAAGAGTAATAATGATGAAGAGGTCACTTCAATTGAATAATTAAATGAGAATGATAACCCTTATAAATTAAATAATCAAGTTATAAGTCTAATAACCCTTCTATATGTGCAATTTAGTAAGAAGTTGGCTTTCTTCACCTTTAGACCTTGGGTTTAAGATGAGTTTTGCTTAAGTATGGAAGGGAGAAACGTGGTTTATAATAAGGGAAGGACCTAGATGATAAATGGAGAATTAAGTTGTCCTTATGATTGAATTTTCACCTAAAGTATATATACACCTTTTCTCACTTAGCAAGGATCGTTTCCTTCACTTCCTTTCTTATTCCCTTGCTTAGACTGACTTAGGACAGAGCTCTGGGGAAGAGGAGAACGGCCAAGCAGTTCTAGGTAAGCTTTGATCATCATCTTGCTCGAATTCATGGAGGAATTCATGGTGCAAGGTTGGTTTTATGGTCTTCCTTACTTGTTTCTTCTTTCTAGCCATCTTTTCCCAACCTTTCCTTGGAGAAACACCCATGGCCGACCTGTGGAGCTCAAGAAACCATTAAATACTGGAAGCTTGGAAGCTTGTAGCTCAAGGAACGACCTTAAGGCGGGTTTTATAACTCTAAACCTTTTGCTTTCTTATGCATATCTTTGTACTTGCAAAAGTAGCTTGTTCTTCTTTCCCCCATCCTTCCTTGCTTTTCTTGCATCTAAAACCATGAGAGACAGACCTGGATCTGGAGGTAGAAGAAGGGGGGCGTGAATACCTATGTCACTTTAGCAAACGGTCTTGCACCCTTGGCCAAACGGTTTGCAAAACCATTTGGGAGTTTTGCAAAACCGTTTGAGGGGTAAACGGTTTCACTAGGTCGGTTGTATAAAACGGTCTCCAAGACCGTTTGAGGGTGTTGACCAAGCATTTACCGTTTGGGATTTCTGTTCATAATTATGTAGGTTAATGACCCACCAAATTTGAGGGGTTAACCTCAAAGGAATCGTAGGTTAAAGGCCAATCAATTAGGCAAATCAAATTGAATTAAATGCTGATTTTCAATCTGTTTAACTTGAACTTCATGGGAAAACGGTCTCAAACCGTTTGCGTGCATTGACCAAGCGTGGAACGTTTGGTATTACTGTTCCTAATTATGCGGTCTAATAACCCACCAAATTTGATAGGTTAACTCCCAAGGAATCATGAGTTAAAGGCTAAACAATTAGGCAATCGAATTGAGTTAAGTGCTGATTTTCCAATCTGATTAATTGAACTTTTTGGGCAAACGGTCTCAAGACCATTTGAGGGCATTGACCAAGTGTTGACCGTTTGGGATTCCTGTTAATAATCATGTTAGTTAATAACCCTCCAAATTTGAGGGATTAACTCCAAAGGAATCCTGAGTTGAAGGCTAATCAATTATGTAAACCCTAATTTGATTAAGCGCTGACTTTCAACTTGATTAATATGACTTTTTGGGTTTTCTAGCCCAAACGGTCTCAAGACCGTTTGGGGATCACCCAAACGGTCTCAAGACCGTTTGGGGGTCACCCAAGACCGTTTTAAGGTCTAGGGTCAAGTATGGATAGGTGTTTGAAGATCCAAAGATGTGGTGTGAAACCTAATCGGCTAAGTGTTGGATTTGCATTGCATTGAGTTGATTGTTTTGGGTTGATTGAACCCAAACGGTCTCAAGACCATTTGGGGGTCACCCACGACCGTTTGGAGGTCTGGGGTCAAGTATAGTTGACCAATTGAAGGTCCAAAGGTACACAATTACAAAGCAATCAATTGCTGATTTGATGATCAACTCAATAGCTCAAACCCTAATGATTTTTCACTAGAATCCAAGGGTTGGGTGAGCCAAACGGTCTCAAGACCGTTTGGAACTCATCCAAACGGTCTCAAGACCGTTTGGAGGTCACCCAAGACCGTTTGGAGGTCTAGGGGTGAGTATGGTTAAGCAATTGATGATACAATGATACTAAGTTGGAATGTAATCAATTGTTGTTTTGGTGATCAATCCAATGATCCAAACCTTAATTGGTTGACTTATATTTTGATGATATGATGGGCAAACGGTCTCAAGACCGTTTGGAGGTCATCCAAACGACCTCAAGACCGTTTGGGGTCAGGTCATGTCCCAATGTAATGATGGTTCAATAGGTTCAAATCAATTAGTCCCACATTGAAATATGTTGAAGGGTTATTGATTCCAATCCCTAATTCACTTGAGTTAAACCCTAATTGATGGTCAATTAAGGGTCAAGTGAGGGACAAATCAGTTGAAGGTTGACCTATTAAACTCAATTAAGGTATGAGTATAGGTCCAATTGATGATTGGTTCCATGAATTCAAAGATTGAAGGAATCAACATTGGAAACCCTAATTCAATTGGATACCTTATGAAGTGGAGGTCCAATGCGATTGAATCTTTGAGAATTAAGATGATGAATGTTCTATTGATCCAATAATGATTAGTAATGATAATCAATGAAGGTGTGAAGGTTGAAACCCTAATAATACCTAAGTGATTAAGAACCAATTAAAGGGATAATTCTTAATTATTTATAGGATTAATAGCTTGATACACTATGTTAACCATGGTAGTATGTACTTGATTGAAGGGTCGATGTGACCTAATCAATTTGAAAGAATGAGAAATTAGAATATATATATATAGATAGATAGAAATATGAATCATGTAATGATCTGCTGTAGCACGACCGTGCAAGGGAGCACGACCGTGGTAGCCTTAGCTTGCACGACCGTGCAAGGGAGCATGGCCGTGGTTGCCTTACTTTGCACGACCGTGCAAGGTGGCACGGCCGTGGTGTCCTATATAGAAATTGAGAAGTTTTGGTATTCTGCTGACATTGTTATATATGCATGTCCTTATTTGTATAAGTCATACAGGTTGACATTATGAGGTAATCATAGCCAGGTATGAGTTATGATGTCATATTCCTTGAAAACAATTATAAGCTTTTAGAGTAATGATATGTGAAAAGTATATACATTGCCTCAATCAAGGTCATGTTGATAGATGACTTGATGCTGATATGGCACTTGATAGCAAGTGTTATGATAATATAAAGGTGTGAGCACCCATGTTCTTGAATCATAGTGATAAGATGATTAAGAATTGATATCTAGTTGATAACTGATATGAGTTATACTTGTACATTTAGTATTCTTCTGTTATAGCCATGTTTAGTACTTGAATGTTTGGAGACATGTATGATGCTAAAAGAATACTGATATGTACCTAATAATCAAATATAATCATACCATGTAGAGCCCTGATCATAGATCCATCATTGTCAGAATTTAAATAATAGTCAAACAGGTTTTACAAAGGGAACTCCTGGATCACATACTTTAGAGTATGTGGGAGTATATGGAATAACTGATAAAAGTTAAGATTGACAGGTTTCATATAGAGGTGATCAGATCCAGGTAAGATTTATAATGCTAATTGCATTAAGAACACTTGTTACCTATAATTCAAGAGTATAACTAAATGTCATGTTATCTGGTAAGTGATAACATATGAGCTTGATAGGTTGAATGAGCCACGAGTAGTATGATGTGTTGATCTTCAAAGGTCATATTATTTAGATAACCAGATAAAATGAGATGTTACTTGGTAACAAATGCTATGATTATTCCAGGGGTTTGAACTCCCACATTCCGGATTTCATATTAATAAGATGGTTAGGGATTGATATCCCAATATTAAAAATATGAGGTATGACCTAAACCAAAGTGTTTCTATGTGAAATTCTATTACGGAATAATCCTATGAAAAGCTTAACTACAGACTAATGAGTTATGAATGTAAATAACCCTTGTATTACATAAGTAATGTTAAGTCTGATATCATATGTACAAGTTATGCAGATATGTTGTGGAGTTGGAAGCCTAACACTTTGGGAGAAGGAGTATGGCTACAGGCCATCCTTTCCCAAATAATAATGCCAGGCAATGGATATATGATCCAAGTCTGAAGGGAGTTAGTGATGTGATAAGTGACATGTGATTTTATCCATTTATAGTTGCATTGCTTTTAGTAGAAATAATAGTTTAATCTGTTAAACATTGTTTTAACTACTCTCAAATATACATAACTTCTTTGTGTACATTTATTCTCTTATGCTGCAATAATTATGCTTTTGGAGAAGAGTTATATCTCTCGCTGGGACGATTTTTATAATTGTCTCACCCCGTAGATTTCAACCTTTAGGTGGATGTGGGCGAGGAGGCAGAAATCCTTCAATAGGTGAAGGGCAACATCAGCAGTACCAAGGACAGCAGTGAAGCTTCAGGTGGAGGCATTGGCTGCTATGTCATGTGTAGATAGTGTTAGAGTCCTATATGTCATCTCTGTACTCTCAGGTCCTCGGAGTAATAGTTAGTGCTTTCGAGTTTTTGGTCCAGTCCTTAGAGACTTTTGTATCTTGCCTTACAGAGTTTTACTGATGGAACAATTGTAAACAACTTATCATGTTGCTTTAAGAGAAAGCTTTACCTTTAAAGAATCTCTTTGTAAAAAGTTTAAAATTTTTAGTGATTTTTGGTAATCCGATGCTTAGTGAACGCTTCCGCATTAGTTTATCTTATTTTCTCGAAATAGACGTTTCAGTTTCAGTCATAACACTCAAAGTCCAGCTGAACACTGTGAAGTTCTATTCAGTTCCATATAAGATCTAGGTGTGCTGGTTTCCTAAGATATCTCCTCTACCCGGTCAATACAGGCCAAAAAGGTAGTGACATATCAATCAAGCTACCACTACATCGACATATAGTCAAGCTGCTAGCAACTAGTCTACCCTTGGTACATGTCACGATACTAGAGAATAGGCTCACGCATGGTCATTCTATAAGAGGCATCCAGCGGTTATATTATTTCCTGTCACACATCACAATATCCTAGGCATGACCACAGCCATCCTCAATTGCTTCATATTAGGATACCAAGTTGTACCTGCATACTCAACATGTTATGTATATGCTCCAAGTTTCCCTTACGAATATTTGTTTCACCACCAGAAAGTTCTAACATTGAAATGGTTCTACGGAACAATGCACTACATGATTAGGATTTCACTTGATTAATTATCTCTAATTGGGTGAATTAAGGTTGTATCAAACAAGTGGACAAGCAGACCCTAATTCATCTCTAACAAACATTACTATATAATAACTTCAGAAGATATAAAATGCATCAAACATAATTTCTCATCTCCATATCACAACAAACTATTCCCCTATCAATCAAAAGATTATATTTGTCATTACATCATCATCACATGGTACTATGCATTGCCATTCAAGAGACTATCACCATCAGCACATTATCATGGGATATCAGTCCTTCATTTTAGTACCGAAGGATATAACCTCAACTAGGCACTAGGCCTCTGCCACGTCATAAGACCCATCACATCATTCTTGTCATTTATTGTTATCTCATCATGACTTATTGAGTATATAGGCATTACTCATGCCAAGCATCTTTTGTGCCACATCATATATACACCATAGCAATCATTTGCTACAAAATCCATCTCACCTGCAAGGTTAACATTATACAAACAGAGGGAGAACATGTCTCAATACACTAAATACTTTTAGGTAAAGCACGCCATGCATCATATGTCCTCTTAATTATGGTTAAGTTTCATGCTTAACCACATAGGGTTCTCAAGCATCATTTATTTTCCAATCTTCTAATTTCACTACCTCTGACATGTTTGGAATGTATAAGACTATGCATTATTTATAATAAACAAGTTTACACATTCACATAATCATACTTCTTGTGTTCCCTTATCAAGGATCATAGTCATCACATAGTATTAGTTAATCATCATCATAGAACTCGCAAGCTATATTATTCCATTAATCTGTAAGATTAACGTTATGTGAATAAAAGAGAGAGAGAACCATCTCATGCTTTTGATCATGCATACTCAGCAAAAGTAAATTTCCCTGAGATTAGGGTCAATTTCTTTACACATAACCTAACTAGAGTTTTACCTCATAATCATTATCACCAAACCCTAAATACACAATTTCCACTTTCTTGGAATCGATCTAGGATTGAATAAAATTACTCGGTATCACCATTGCATATATGTATATGTGTATTATCTTACTAGGTTATGCATGTGTTACAACCACGCATTATATAAACATATTGGCCCTGCACCAACATAATGTCTCATCATTAAGTGATCCATATGTTATGTCCTCTCACAAATCGTGAACCATATCATACTACTAAGGGATGTATATCCTTAGATTACATATGTAGAGGATTTTACTTCAAACTATACACAAGGAACTTACTATCTCATTAACTTAGTAATATGATTCCTTCACAATTTTTCAACGCCCTTTTATTTCAATGAAGCTTAAAATAATCATATGCACTTTATAGGGTTCACCCGAGTACTCACATGGTTGCAACATTAATCTTCACCATCCAGTTATGAATCATATGGAAACGAATTAGAGAAGATACATGTCATGAATTACAATCTCTCAATAGGGTGAGCACATAGATCATATTATATACATATTACGGTTGTTATACGATTACTGCACCACTAAACCCTACTCCCATTACTTCTCGTATGTTTAGAGAGTCTTGGGATTAAGAGTCATAGTTAACGATTGACCATTCATAGTTATATCAACTTAGATAGATCATTACACTATTATTGATTATAGCACTATTCAAGAGTATAGGTGTGACAGCCCTTCATCACACATGTGCTAACTAATCAATTAAATGGTATCTTGGTCTATCATCTACCCTAAGATATCGATTTCACCTTCATCATGAGATATCGGTTTCACCTCCCAATAGGAGGTATCGGTTTAGCACTTAAACTGTGTTGAACTTTCACTCAAAATATAGTATCTAGACTTAGCCTCACCATGATGTGCCAACCACTTACTCCACAAAGTGTGTCAGCCTCTCTCCTATAGGAGGGTACCTCAGTTTAGTACCTACATGGTGTGTCATCTTGACCTTATCAAATTGTGTCGACTGCCCATAAACATAGTGTGAAGTATTAGCATTCTCAAGGTGTTTCAGGCTAGGCATTATCAAGGTATATCGGTTCAGCATCTCTTAGTATGTCAACTTGGTACTTGACCTAAGATGGCGGGTTAGTTCACTAAATAGGGTAACAGTTTAAGCACTTCATATTAGCATGTCGAGTTAGCCTCATAAAAAATATCAGTTTGATACTTCCATGTGTGTCGACTTATTACATGATGTGTCAACTACTCACACACAAGGTACAAAGGGTTAACCTTCCCAAGGTGTGTCAGTTTAAGTGCCAACTAATCATGTCAGGTTAAGCATCACATAGCATCTCGTTTTAACCCCTTAGTGTTATGTTGACTTGTCATTAAATCTTAGGATGTCGGCCACCAACCATTACTATTGCTAAGGAACATCAAAATAATCAAAGAAGGAAAGAACAAGATCTAAAATAACAAACTAGATAAGATTTCTTGATCAAAATAATCCTCCAGATCACTGTCATCTATTAGCGTGTAAAGAAAATGATATAGAGAAGAAAAAGAGTCAAATAACAATGAAAGCTAAGAGTTATATAACACACCTCAAGAAGATCTCCACCAAGGGTTGAAGCTCCATGATCAAAGCTCCAAAGCACACGTTTTCTCAAATTTTAAGATAATCCATCAAGAGTCCCAAACTCAACCTCAACCTTATCACCAAGACAGAAGATGAAAATGCCAAGGTTATGATAACTCAAGAAGGAAGGAAAGAGTGATGCTTCATCTGACATGATATATGACCTTAGAAATGAGAGTTATTCCTCAAGAACACCTTCATTGAAGGTATGATTCATTGCCAAGAGAAGGGAAAGAAGATGGAGAAGAGAGCTCAAAGAAATTATCATCAAAGAAACACAACTTACTAAGATAGAAGATGAAAAAGGAATCACCATGATCAAGGAACTCTACCTTTAAAGCTCCATGGGGAATTCTTATAGCTATAAAGATCGTCCATAAAGAAGAGAAGAACAATAATGGATTAAAGGTTTCACTTGTGTGAAGTGGGAGGGGTTATATACTTGAGGGAAGAAAGAGAGATCAAAAGAGAGGTGTCATCACCTGAAGAGTCTAGGTGACATTTATCCACGTGCAAAGGCCACATGCAAGATATGTTGATATACTCTAGTTAGAGTCTCAGTCTCTTAGACTCCTACCAAGGGCACCACTTCTCCAAACCGATATACTACTCTTCACCAAACCGATACACTACAATCCTAGGTCAAAACACACATTGTCCATAGATCATTATTACTATGAGGATGACACTTCTTGCCTGAGATCCAAACTAGGCACACAACTCTTTCTATATCTTCTAGATGATGTCAAATAAGAGAAGGAGCACTCTCGATATGGTAAATTGCATGTTAACACTTTACTTTGGGTAAATTGCAATTTACACCAAAACTAGCACACAAAGCACAAGCATCATCCACACAGGCTCAACTTGAAACTTGAGATCTCCAAAAGGCTCCCCATAGCATCATACTATATTTCATGATGCTAAATTACTATGGGAACGTTCAACATGTTAAATATTGCAATATAACCCCTCATCTTGGTTAAATTGCATTTTTCTCCAAAACAAGCAAACATTGCTCAAACATTATCCAAATAGAAGTAAACTTAAAACATAGGTGTGTCACGTGTTAGTAAAACACATCAAAGGATTATATTGAAGTTCTAAACAACTTATTTAAGAAAAAGAAATAGGGTTATCCCAAAACCCAAGTCAGGGTCCTTACAAGTCATAAACCCCTAACAAGGATTTCGCCCCCGAAATCCCAAGAGAAAGGAGACGGATACTCTTCATGCTCCATAACTTTAGAATTTCACATGGATCCTTGATGTCATGGTGAGGCCATAAGACTTTACCAGCACAAGGTTCTTTCCTTCAGGTTTAACATTGTCTGTCACATAGGCCACATACTCAACTATCCTTTCTAAAACTGGTGCAAAGTCAACTCTTTGTCAGGTAACACTTTCTTAGTCATAGAAACACTATATGTACCTTGTATAACTCACGTTTCAAATATCACTGATGTGTTAGCTTCTCAACCTACACATTGCATGATAAGATTCTCAAACATGGACGTGTACCACACCCTTCTCAAACCTCGGCATGTCTCTTCCAAATAAAGACTAGAGATACATTCTGTCATCAACTTGGAAATACAAGACCTCCCATACTTCCGTAATGCTACTCTGATATGCTGACTCAACACTAATATCACTTATGACTTGCACCAACTAGCCTACTATTATGTACATCCTCAGCTATACATTCTCTTATCATAGAAAGATGTCAAAAGTCCAAGGGAAAACCACTTTGGAGGTAATACAAGATATTATATGTATATGTTGCATTAACTAATCTAGGTAGGGATTGGAAGCCTTGTTTATCTCTCTATAGTCAATGTACAATCCTCCTTGATCCTTTCTTATGTGCAATCCTAATAGGAGTACTCCAAGGGATTGTACTTATCCTGATAAACGTTTCCCAAGTAGATCTTGCAACAATCTCTTCAACTTATGCATCTTTTCTGACGTCATCTCATGCGGTAGATAAACCCCTAACATGTGATATCCATACCATAGGTTGAGAACCTGTAACCAAATTTATCCCAAAGTCAACCTTTCTAGGTAGTCAAACACTTAATCATCTTATCAGGAGACATATCCTCATGTTCACACACAGCTATCACTTCTTGGATACTAGTATTCTTCACCTTGGTACCCATCACACGTGCCAAAAACACATAATTTCCATTCTCTATTGCTCTTGCCAAGCCCAAACACATCAGAAGAATCTTTCAATCATCTTATAAGGTTCATAAAACATCATTATTCTTAGATGCCACCATCTTGGAACTAAAGTCCAAGAACAACTGATACTTGTCAAAGTATCTATCTTAAGATCACTTATAAACCATGCACATCAAGTGACATAAGACTCACTTGACTTTCACATCCTTGAAAGGAGAGAACACAAGAGAACATATTTCTCTTATTACCACATCATCAACCAGGAATTTCTTATCAAGAATAACGAATTACCAACTTCCTTTGGTTATTATATGAGTTTTCAATTGCCATGTGTCATTCAATTTAGTATCATCTTGGTTTCATTACCATTGGCATAGGAATTGTAAAGATGATTACATGTCATTTCTCTTTCTTTAGTTATTTTTTATCATGTTCATGAACATTTCCCCGCTTTGCCATATTTTTCTTCTTTACGTCATGAAAAAGATCATTATTATTTACATATTATTTATTGAGCAAGGATCATCTCCCTTGTTTTCTTTCATATATCATGAGGATTACACTTTATACTTTCTTTGGTCTGATATTAACTCAGGTTCCATCTTATTTATTCATTATTCATTCTCATTTGTCTTCTGACTTGATTCTTGTTTCAGGAATTCTCTTCATCTTATGTGGATTTTACACCTTGACTTACTTTATTAGCACATATTCATCTATATTTTTGTTCATACATTTCTTAAAATTACAGCTTCAAGAACATCTCTTATCATATTCACACTTAGATTTAGGTTTTATGGAGTTGTATCTTTCTCTTTTATTAACCAAACATTCAAGTTTTTGTAAGTTATGGTGCAATTATTATCTCTTTTTATAGTACGATGGAGGTATTAGCATCATGATTCCTGATTATTTATGCTCTTTAGATTGTTCCAAAATGACTAGTTGTTCAGAGTAATCAAAGAGAAATCAATCTAAGAGTTATATACTTACCTTTTCTTCAACATTTGAATGCCTTTCCAGGGCACTCAAGTACTGAGATTAGGCAGTATGCACCATATTTTATATCATGTTCTTATCTTAGATACCATCCTAATCCTAGTCCTAGTGTCCCGATAGACTCAGCGAACCTATAGCTCTGATACCAACCAAATGTGACACCCTTTTCCACACAAAGTGATATTACTCAAAACTTAATCATGATCAACCACTAATCAGCAGATTACATAAAATCACAGGAAATTAAAACCAATTTTCAGTAAGCACCATGAACTGGGATTTATTACACAAGAGTCAACACTTGAATTTCATAACATATATTCAAGGAGATACATCATTGTTTTCCAATCAACCTGTTACATTAGATAACAGTTCCACTTTTATGAACATACCTCCAAAGGCACACGAGACAAAAACCATGTATCGATCATCATGTCAATAAAACACATCGAGAACACTCCCAATGACCTGAGTGTATAGGGATGACACATAGGACTCCATTACTAGACATTATCTGATCCACTAGTTGTAGTTCCTCTTCATATTATATCATCAACTATCTGATCTTTATCTTGACATGCAAATCCAGCTAAAAGATATTTAACCAATAGGCTTAGAAAAAAGTCCCAGTGAAAGATATAACTCTCCACTAACTCTATTATTATCACAAATAACTAGGCAGAAAGGAATATTATTAACAGATGAGTAATGTTCAACAAATTTTCTTAAGCAAGGCAACTATCACTTGTTAATGCAGTATATGCATATACACTACACAGTAGATTATCTTTATGCTTGAAAAGGATTACTAATAACATGTATAATTTTTATAAATTAAATAGTATAATAGTAAGGCAAGGCAAGCCTTCAATCAGTGTTCTCATATTTGTCCCTAAGAAAATATATTACACGACTAGTTATATATTTTATTATGCCCTAGGGAGTTTGAGTCGTCACACAAAGTCCAACTAACCACTATGAAGTTCTTTTCAGTTCCATATAAGATCTAGGTTTGCCAGTATCCTAATATATCTCCTCTACCTGGTCAATACAGGCTAAAAAGGTAGTGACATATCAATCAAGCTACCACTACAGCAACATATAGTCAAGCTATAGTCAAGCTGCTAACAACTAGTCCACCCTTGTTATAGGTCACGAAACTAGACAATAGGCCCACGCTTGATCATTCTATAAGAGGCATCCTACGGTTATACTTCTACCTTTCACATATCACAATATCTGAGGCATGACCACAACCATCCTCAATTGCTTGATATTAGGGTACCAAGTTATCCCCACACACAACATGTTGTGTATGTTCTCTGAGTTTTTCTTAGGAATATTCGTTTCACCACCAGAAAGTTATGATGCTAAAATTGTACTATGACACAGGGTACTACATGATTAGTATTTCACTTGATTAATTATATCAAATTGGGTGAATTAAGGTTGCATCAAACAAGTGGATAAACAAACCCTAATTCATTTCTAACAAACATTACTATATAACAACTTCAGAAGATATAAAATGTATTAGACATAATTTCTCATCTCAATATCATAGGCACTATTTACCTATCAATCAAAAGACTATATTTGTCATAACATCATCATCACATGGTACTATGTATTGTCATTCAAGAGATTGTCACCATCAACACATTATCATAGGATATCAATCCCTCATTTCAGTACCGAAGGATATTATCTCAACTAGGCACTAGGCCTCTGCCAGGTGATAAGACCCATCACACCATTCTTGTGATTTATTATTATTTCATCATGCCTTATTGAGTATATACGCATTACTCATTCCAAGAATCTCTTGTGCCGCATCATATATACACCATAGCAATCATTATCTATGACATCCATCACCTGCAACATTAACATTATATAAATAGAGGAAGAATTTGTCTCAATACACTAAATACCTTTAGGTAAAGCAGGCCATGTATTACATGTCCACTTAATTAAGGTTAAGTTTCATGTTTTGCATAGGGTTCCCAAACATCATTTATTTTCCAATCTTCTAATTTCACTACCTGCCACAAGTTTGGAATGTATAAGACTATGTATTATTTATAATAACCAGGTCTACACATTCACATATTCATACTTCCCATGTTCCCTTACCAAGGCTCAAAGTCATCACTTAGTATTAGTTTATCATATTCATAGCACTCACAAGCTATAATATTCCATTAATCTGTAAGACTAATGTTATGTGAATAAAAGAGAGAGAGAACAATCTCATGCTTTTGATCATGCATACTCAGCAAAAGTAAAATGCCTTGAGATTAGGGTCAGTTTCTTTACACATAACCTGATTAGAGTTTTACCTCATAATCATTATCACCAAACCCTAAATACACCATTTCCTACTTTCTTGGAATTGATCTAGGATTGGACAACATTATTAGGTATCACCATTGCATACATGTATGTGTGTATTATCTTACTAGGTTATGCATGTGTCATGCACCCACATAATGCCTCATCATTAAGTGATCCATATGTTATGTCCTCTCACAAGTCATTAACCATATCATATTACTAAGGGATGTAAATCCTTGGATTACATATCTAGAGGATTTTACTTCAAACTATACATAAGGCACTTATTATCTCATTAACTTATTCATATGATTCCTACACAATTTCTAACACCCTTTTATTTCATAAAGCTTATAATCATCATATGCATATTATAAGGTTCACCTTAGTACTCACATCATTGTAACATTAATCTTCACCTTCCAATTATGAATCAAACGGAAAGGAATTGGAGAAGTTACATGTCATGAATTACAATCTCTCAATAGGGTGAGCACATAGGTCATATTATATCAAGATTAGGGTTGTTATACGATTACTTCACCACTAAAACCTACTCCCATTACTTCTCGCATGTTTGGAGAGTCTTGGGATTAAGCATCACAATTAAGGATTGATCATTCATAGTTATATCATCTTAAATAGATCATTACACTATTATTGATTATATAACTATTATTGAGTATAGGTGTGACGACCCTTCATCACACATGTACTAACTAATCAATTACATGGTATCTTGTTTTATCACCTAGTCTAAGATATCAGTTTCACCTTCATCATGAGATATCAGATTCACCTCCCAACAGGAGGTATCAGTTTAGCACTTCAAGCATGTTAGCATCTCACTCAACAAGATAGTATCTGGGGTTAGCCTCACCCTGATGTGTCAACCACTTATTTCACAAAGTGTGTCAGCCTCTCTCCTATAGGAGGGTACCTCGGTTTAGTACCTACATGGTGTGTCATCTTGACCTTATCAAAGTGTGCTGACTACCCATAAACATAGTGTGAAGGATTAGCATTCTCAAGTTGTGTCAGGCTAGGCATTAGCAAGGTATATCGGTTTGTCATCTCTTGGTTTATCAAATTGGTACTTGACCTAAGATGGTGGGTTAGTTCACAATATAGGGTAATGGTTTAAGGACTTCATATGAGCATGTCGGGTTATCCTTATAAAGCATATTAGTTTGATACTTCCATGTGTGTTGACTTATTACATGATGTGACAACTAATCGCAAGAAAGGTATGAAGGGTTAAACTCCCCAAGGTGTGTCGGTTTAAGTGCCAACTAAGCATGTCGGATTAAGCACCACATTGCATCTTGGTTTAACCCCCTAATTGTCATGTTGACTTGTCATCTTCAAGCTTAGGAAATCGGTCACCAACCATTAGTATTGCTAAGGAACATAAAATAATCAAATAAAGAAAGAACAAGATCTGAAAAGCAAACTAGATAAGATTCCTTCATCAAAATAATCCTCCAAATCATAATCAACTATTGCATGTAAAGAAAATGATTTAGAGAAGAAAAAGAGTGAAATAATAGTGAAGGCAAAGAGTTATATAACCCGCCTCAAGAAGATCTTCACTAAGGGTTCTAGATCCATGATCAAAGCTCCAAAGCACACGTTTTCTCAAAGTTGAAGATGCTCCATCAGGAGTCCCAAACTCAACCTAAACCTTATTGAAAAACCACTAGAGGGGGGGTGAATAGGGTTTTATGGATATTTTATAAATAATTTTCTCAAACAACCAACCACAAAAATATTGGACAAGGGGACAAGGATTTAGAGTGGTTCCAACCTTAGCAAATACTAAGGCAGTCAATCCACTACCCGGTTGCTTACCCAATTGGGATTTTGAAAGAATCAAATTTTATTACCTCGCAGGGACTTTACATAAAAATACAATTCTTTCACCAAACCCTTCAAACAGCCTTCACCTAGAAGTAGTTGCACCAACTTTGAAGCAGCCTTCTTGAAGTAACTTCAAGCTCCCCCTTGAAGTAGTCTTCCTCTTGAAGTAGCTTCCTATTTCAACAACCTTCTTGAAGTAGTTCGAAGTCCACCTTCTCCACCGAGAAGAACCTTCTCCAATCTGCAGCCTCCAACCCTAGGAGTAGCAAGGAGAATACAAAAGATACTAAAGAACAAGAAGGAAAAATAGAAATTACAATACCACTTGTATCTCAAGGCTTGATTTGCCTATATCAAGCATATAGATCTCCTAACCAATGAATATTGGAATGTAGGTTTAGTGGATAGGAGATGCTATCCTATAGGACACGAAATTTGGAGCAAAGAAAAGAATAGCCAATTCTAGTGTTTCTCAATTGCTCAAAACATATTTCCAATTGCAAGTGTAAGCTCAAGTATATGCACAAGTATATTTTGAGTGTCCTATGGCTTGTCCTATTTATAGGAATGGCCTATGGATGCTTAAGGACATTCTAGATACTTTCTAGGGGGTTCCTAGTGCTCAATTAGCCGTTAGATATCCACTAGTTGGTTTAACACCGACTAGTTTAATTAATTCTGAAAATTGCAGACAGAGACAGTCTCGGTCGAGGAATTGTCGACCGAGATCCCAGTCGGTCGAAGTTTTGTCGACCGAGGGACTGTCTGGAGTCAAGTGTATATAACGTTCTGATCCAACTCCCAACTACTTTGTCTGCTGTGTCAAACGGCTACCTGGGTCATTCTCGGTCGAGGAATTTGTCGACCGAGAGTGTCTCGGTCGAGGAGTTTGTCGACTCAGATTGACCCTGTTTCAACATTTTTAACTAATTACTAAGTGTGTGTATGAGTGTGCAGATGTGACACTATTTTATGGGATGACCTATTTAAGTGTTCTGATTGGCTAGGAAAGATCTAATGCTTGATTTACATAATGTGTAAGTGCTTGTACATTATATATTTGTACAAGTTTTACAATTTGTTACATTTTATGAAATTACAATAATTCAAGCATATAGATTTCCCAATTCTTTGTCATCCACCTTATTCCTGCAACACTCAAGTAGCCCGTTAGATCGACAAGAATGAAATGTTTGTCATCATCAAAATAAAGGGATTATACTAATGTCGATTTAGCCAACAATCTCCCCCTTTTTGAAGATGACAAACATTTCCTAAATATAAAATAAGGAAATATAAATCATATGAGTTTCATACCTGAAGTTTACCTTTTATAGCCATTCTTTTGTTGCAAATGTGTGTTGGCTGAGATATTATGAAACTCATTTTATTTTATGTTTTTGATTTTATATTATTACTCCCCCTTTGTCATTTCAAAAAGATATCCAAGATAATCATTTAGTATGCCTTTTTATTTCTCCCCCTTAATTTGATAATTAGGTGCTCCCCCTTAATAAGATATTCAATTTTAAAAGCAAGGGATGTAAACCACTTATTGTCAAATTTAGCCACAATTTATTTCTCAATCATTTGTAAAGGATGTTAAGCCTTGAAATGATATGAGATTCTCTTAAGTTCATGGCATATGTGTATTGATTTCTCATCCATTTTTCAAGGGATGTTAAGCCCTAAAAAATGACATGAGAATCCTTTAAGCTTATAGTAAAGTACATAAAAAGTATCTCTAACCAAATGCACCGGATGTTAAGCCCTGATTTGTTTAGAGAATTCCATTAAGAACAAGATATATATCACATGCATGAAATTTGTAGATTCCTTTATTTTCATAAAAAAATACTAAGGTCATGACAAGTTTGATGTTTACAAAGTTTTGTAAGCTTCTTAATCTTATAATAGTTTTTGTGATCTCCCCCTTAATCTTATAATTAAGACAATTTAAGGAATCTAAGGTCACAAATGATTTTTAAGATTTGATTCTGACTTTTTATTAGAGCTTTATGTGATGAACACATTTTGAATCAAGATACTAAGGTGAAGTGCAGTAAAAAGATGTACAAGTAAGCATTTTGTCAAGCTTATTTTAGGTCGACCTTGACTTCGACCATAGCGCCCCTTGATCAAACTTGATTTTAACCAAGAGACAATTTCTGCAGATTTCCAATTTGAACATTTATAAATGAAGTATAATTTATGTAGATTTTCAATTTTTAAAATGCATTTGTGCCATGAATTTTTACTGTTTGTGCAAAAATGGCATCTTCATATGAGCTGAATCACAATGATCAAAACAATATCCATTCATGGTTTGTATATATAGATCAAAGAGAATTTTAGACAAACCAATGAAACATAATGATCATGGCACAATAATTATGATAGAAGAATAGAGGCATATCCTCAATATAATGATCAAGATAGAAGCATGTCATTTCATGAAATACAATAATCATTTAAAAGCACATGGTTCCTATATAGATAGACCAAGAAATACTTAGGAAAAGCCATGTGAACTATGATAGAACAGTAATTTCCTTGAATAAATCAACATGGTTTATAAATTCAGTTTTAAGCCAAGCTATGTAGAGGATAAACCAAAATAATCTCATTCATGATTCATGGATGTTCAAATTTAAGACAAACTATGTAAAGGATCATGTTTGATAAACTTGTTCAATCAATGAATAAGGTTTGTTTAAAATCAGCCTTTTCATATTGCACTTTTGCAATATGTTTAAGGATTTTCATAATTATTTGTCTTAATTCATGATGCAAAAGATTAATATATTTTTTTTCAAGGATGGTCTTCAACGTTTATTCTTGTTTTACATGTATGATCAGTCATTAATAACAAATTGATAACAAATAGATTATTTGAAAACATATTCAGTAGATTTATTGCAGACTGGAAATCAGTAACCTTCTCGGTCGACGATTTCTCGACCGAAGGTTCTCTCGGTCGATAGTTTCTCGACCGAGAAAGGTTCTGTACTGTTTCAGAAATGTTTTCAGTAATTGCTTTCAAGTAAACACAAAATTATGAAAGTTAGAGCTCGATTGTGTTGAGATATGACATTTGTATATCAAGAATTAGTTTAGGTCAAATCTCAACTAGTCAAATTTAAGCTTCTAAGTTTTAGGAACCCAAGCTAGATCATCATTCCTTTTCATGTATGGGCATGAAAAAGAGTAGTGTCCAAGGCGCAAGCAATAATGACAACTAATAGAGTCAATTTCATTTCTTTTTCTAGGAATTGTGTTCTTAGGTACAAACATAGTCTTAGTCTTGGATGCTTTAGCTCTTTTGGGTTGATTTCTCTTTGTATCATATCCTAATCCTCTTCCTCCATTGTAACTAGAGGAAATTTTCAGAATATTATCAAGGATGTCATTTCCTCTTAACTCATTTATTTTTCTTTGTAGCTTAGCAATATCATCAATCTTCTTGTTTATATCTTTCCTTGCTTGATCTGAATCAGATAATAGAGAGTTTCTTTCTTGTACAACATTATCATAATCTAAATGTGAACATAGAATAGATTGTCTTTGAAGATCATTTACTTGTGTTTGCAAATTTAAATTTTCTAAGGAAAGGAGATTGCAATTTGCTTCTACAAATTTTAACTTAATATCATAATCTTAAATAGTCTTTTTGAGATCTTCATTTTCAGATGTGAGAGCAAGAAATTTAGAGTTTAACTCATCATTCATTTTATTTGATTTCTTAAATTTCTTCTTGCACTCAATATACTTCTCATGGGTATCTTGAAGACTAGCAATTAGATCTTCTTTTGGCAGATCAAAAAGACTTACCTCTTCTTCTTCTTCAGTTGTTGTAGCAATAAGGCATTCTACTTCTTCTTTTCCATCATCACTCTCATCACTTGAATCATCCCATGCAGCTTTATATGCTCTTTCTTTCTTTTTGTGAGATGATTTCTTCCCTTTCTTGAGTTTTGGACAATCACCTTTCATGTGTCCCTTCTTGCCACATTCAAAGCACCTGGAAGAAGAAACACTAGAAGTTTTATTAGTTTTAAAACGTTTATATTGCTTACCATTTACAATGAGAGTTTCTTCTTCACTATCATATTCACTTGTATCATGATTGTTCTTAGTTGATGCTTTGAATGCAATGTCCTTCTTTCTCCCTTGTTGAAGTTCACGTTCTCTTCTTTCTTCCTCTACTAAGGTTGCCTCATGAGCTTCTAGGTTTCCAATGAGTTGTTCCATCCTTAGTCGGGTGAGGTCATTTGCTTCTTCAATGGCCGTCACTTTGGGCTTGTACTTGGGAGGAAGAGATCTAAGGATCTTTGACACCTGGTCTTCTTCACTAATTACCTTTCCTAAGGCATTCAAACCATATACAATAGAAGAAAATTTTGCATACATTTCACTAATAGATTCATTTTGATCCATACGAAATTTGTTCAAATTTCTGTTTGAGCATTCCAATTTTAGAATTTTTAACTTGAACTGTTCCTTCATATGTTATAGAAAGTCTATGCCATATTTCATAAACCATTTCACAATTTGATATTCTATTAAATTCTCCAACTGAAATTGAACAATAAAGTATACTTACAGCCTTTGCAGTCATTTGGGCAGACTTTACCGTATTGGTGTCCCAAGCTGCATATTCCGCTTGAGGAAGTTCGTAGGGAGTTGACACCATACTCCATAGATCCCAACTAATCCCTTGGAAGTAAAATTGCATCCTCCTCTTCCAGTAGGTGTAGTTAGTACTATCAAATGCAGGAGGCCTAGCCACAAGTGTCCCTTCAAGGTTGAGGTTGTTGAGTAACCCGTCACCCATTCTTCAAGACTTGGTTAGAGTTCCTTGAAGCCTGCTCTAATACCAATTGAAAAACCACTAGAAGGGGGGTGAATAGGGTTTTATGGATATTTTATAAATAATTTAACTCAAACAACCAACCACAAAAATATTGGACAAGGGGACAAGGATTTAGAGTGGTTCCAACCTTAGCAAATACTAAGGCAGTCAATCCACTACCCAGTTGCTTGCCCAACCGGGATTTTGAAAGAATCAAATTTTATTACATCGCAAGGACTATACATAAAATTACAATTCTTTCACCAAACCCTTCGAATAGTCTTCACCTAGAAGTAGTTGCACCAACTTTGAAGCAACCTTCTTCAAGTAACTTCAAGCTCCCCCTTGAAGTAGCCTTCCTCTTGAAGTAGCTTCCCGTTGCAACAGCCTTCTTGAAGTAGTTCGAAGTCCACCTTCTCCACTGAGAAGAACCTTCTCCAATCCGCAGCCTCCAACCCTAGGAGTAGCAAGGAGAATACAAAAGATACTAAAGAACAAGAAGGAAAAATAGAAATTACAATACCACTTGTAGCTGAAGGATTGATTTGCCTATATCAAGCATATAGATCTCCTAACCAATGAATATTGGAATGTAAGTTTAGTGGATAGGAGATGCTAGCCTATAGGACATGAAATTTGGAGCAAAGAAAAGAATAGCCAATTCTAGTGTTGCTCAATTGCTCAAAACAGATTTCCAATTGCAAGTGTAAGCTCAAGTATATGCACAAGTATATTTTGAGTGTCCTATGGCTTGTCCTATTTATAGGAATGGCCTATGGATGCTTAAGGACATTCTAGATACTTTCTAGGGGGTTCTAAGTGCTCAATTAGTCATTAGGTATCCACTAGTTTGTTTAACAACGACTAGTTTAATTAATTCTGAAAATTGCAGATAGAGACAGTGTCGGTCGAGGAATTGTCGACCGAGATCCCAGTCGGTCGAAGTTTTGTCGACCGAGGGACTGTCTGGAGTCAAGTGTATATAACGTTCTGATCCAACTCCCAACTACTTTGTCTGCTGTGTCTAATGGCTACCTGGGTCATTCTCGGTCGAGGAATTTGTCGACCGAGAGTGTCTCGGTCGAGGAGTTTGTCGACCGAGATTGACCCTGTTTCAACATTTTAAACTAATTACTAAGTGTGTGTATGAGTGTGAAGATGTGACACTATTTTAGGGGATGACCTATTTAAGTGTTGTGATTGTCTAGGAAAGATCTAATGCTTGATTTACATGATGTCTAAGTGCTTGTACATTATATATTTGTACAAGTTTTACAATTGGTTACATTTCATGAAATTACAATAATTCAAGCATATAGATTTCCCAATTCATTATCATCCACCTTATTCCTGCAACACTCAAGTAGCACGTTAGATCGACAAGAATGAAATGTTTGTCATCATCGAAATAAAGGGATTATACTAATGTCAATTTAGCCAACACTTATCTCCAAGAAAGAAGAAGAAAATGCCAAGGTTATGATAGCTCAAGAAGGAAGGAAAGAGAGATGCTTCATCTGACATGATATATGACCTTAGAGATGAGAGTTCTTCCGCAATAACATCTTCACCCAAGGTATGATTCATGGCCAATAGAAGGGAAATAATATGGAGAAGAGAGCTCAAATAAATCATCATCAAAGAAACAAAACTTCCTAAGATAGAAGATGAACAAGAAATCACCATGAGCAAGGAACACTACCTTCAAAGCTCCATGGGGACTTCTTATATCTCCCAAGCTCGTCCATAAAGAAGAGAAGAACAAGAATGGATGAAAGTTTTCACTTGTGTGAAGGGGGAGGGGTTATATACTTGAGGGAAGAAAGAGAGATCAAAATACAAGTGTCATCACCTAAAGAGTCCAGGTGACATTTGTCCACGTGCGAAGGCCACATGAAACCACTTTATCTTAACATGAAAGATATCCTTATATACTCTAGGTAGAGTCTCGGTCTCTTAGACTCCTACCAAGGGCACCACTTCTCCAAACTGATATACTACTCTTCACCAAACCGATACAATACAATCCTAGGTCAAAACACACATTGTCCATAGATAATTATTACTATGAGGATGCCACTTCTTGCCTGAGATCCAAACTAGGTGCCCACCTCTTCCTCTATCTTCTAGATGATGTCAAATAAGAGAAGAAACACTGTAGAGATGGTAAATTGCTTGTTAACTCTTTACTTTGTGTAAATTGCAATTTATACCAAAACTAGGACACAAAGCATAAGCATCAAACACACAGGCTCAAGTTGAAACGTGATCTCTCCACAAGGCACCCCATAGAATCATCCTCTCTTTCATGATGCTAAAGTATTGTGGGCACGTTCAACATGTGACATATTGCAAGATAACCCCTCATCTTGGGTAAATTGCACTTTGGTCCAAAATAAGCAATCATTGCTCAAACATTATCTAAATAGAAACAAACTTGAAACATAGGTGTGTTACATATTAGTAAAACACCTCAAAAGATTATATTGAATTTATAAACAACTTATTTAAGAAAAACAAACAGGATTATTCCAAAACCCACACCAGGGTCCTTATAAGTCATAAACCCCTAACAAGGATTTCGCCCTCGAAATCCCAGGCGAAAGGAGATGGATACTCTTCATGCTCCATACCTTTAGACTTTCACATGGATCCTTGATGTCATGGTGAGGTCATAAGACTTGACCAACACAAGGTTCTTTTATTCAGGGTTAACATAGAATATTTCAAATAGGCCACATACTCAAATATCCTTTCCAAAACGGGTGCAGAGTCAACTCTTTTTCAGGTAACACTTTCTTAGTCACATAAAAACTACACGCACCTTGTATGACTCAGGTGTCAACTCTCACTGATGTGTCACCTTATCAATTGACACATTACATGATAAGATTCTCAAACCTGGAAGTCTACCATACCCTTATCAAACCTCAACACGTCTCTTCCAAAGAAAGACTAGAGATACATTCTGTCACCAACTTGGGACTACAAGACCTACCATGCTTCCGTTGTGCTACTCTGATATGCTGACTCAACACTAATCTCACTTATGACTTGTACCAACTGGCCTGCTATTATGTACACCCCCAGTTGTACATTGTCTTGTCATAGAAAGATGTCACAGGTCCAAGGGAAAACCACTTTGGAGGTAAAACAATATATTATATGTATATGTCGCCTCAACTGATCTAGGTAAGGATTGGAAGCCTTATTTATCTATCTATAGTCAATGTACCATCCTCCTAGATCCTTTCTTACGTGCAATCCTGATAGGAGTACTCCAAGGGATTGTACTTATCCTGATAAACTTTTCTCAAGAAGATATTGCAACTTTCTCTTCAACTTATGCATCCTTTTGACGTTATCTTATGCAGTGCATACACCCCTAACATGTCATATCCATACCTTAGGTTGAGCACATGTAACCAAATTGATCCCAAAGTCAACCTTTCTAGGTAGTCAAATACTTAATCATCTTATCAGGAGACATATCCTTGGGTCCACACACTACTATCACTTCTTGGATACTAGCATTCCTCACATTGGTACCCATCACAGGTGCCAAAAACACATCATATCCATTCTCTGTTGGTCTTGCCAAATCCAAACACGTCAGAAGAATCATTCTATCGTCTTATAAGGTTCATAAAACATCATTATGCTTTGTTTTGATTGTACAACTACTATATTTCTCTCATGGAGGGTGTGTATGGAGGGAGTTTGAAATTCAACTTTTAATTCGTACGTAAGCCACTCTAGCTCAGGCAATATTAATGCAATGCTCCAAGATTCAACTTCCATTCTCCACTTGCTACATGCGTATTTATCATACCTTTAAGACCATTTGTTTATCTCCAATAGTTCTCATCTTTTTACCAACTCTATATCGTGATTTAGGCCAAACAATCTTTAGCTGGTAGACCTTCAAACGTTCCATCTGTTTCCAATAGTTCTTCTATTGATCGAGCAGCCCATTGTGTTGCTTTTTTAACCACCATATGGGAAGGACGTGTCGACCGGGCCACGCTCCCATTCTTCCGCTCTGATTTTAGGTTGCTGGGCCGAAACATCCGAGCCTGCCCTCTAGATAGTCATAGTAGTGTCTCGAGTACCGGGACGCACCCCGTTCTGACCTTCCAGTGGGTTAAAAGTCCGGCCCAGCGCTACTTAAATATCGTTTTTAAACTGTGGTGCAGTTGTCAGTTTCGGTTGGAACACTGTCCTCCGGCGATGGTGCTGCCGTAGCAGGCATGTTCTCTTTCCCATCAAGGGGATAAAGGTGAAGAAATGAAAGAGATGAAGACTTTGAAGATGACCAGCAGGCAGGAAAATGCAAACTAGTGGAGCGAATTGGAACGTCGACTCTTCTGAGAAATGCCTAGGCGGATGAAGGTCGGATGTTACAGCTGCGACTCGGCAACCGGCGCTCGACCTTCCTTGTGGTTGTGCGTGAAGCTGGCCTTGCGTAGAGTGATACGAAAAGCCTAGGCGGGTTGTATACTTGTATGCCTAAAACAGCGTTTCCTTTCAGTTCATTGCGGTCCCCATAGCTAGGGGAAACTTTGTCTGAACCTGTTATTGCGATCGATTGTATCTGATTTTGAAAATTCGGATGACGTTTCATATTGGTTCTAGGTACTGTATACTTACTTGTATACATATATTACGAGATGTGGGCGATGTCTGAAAGTGATAAATATGTTGCTTTCATGTAATACATCTAATGTTGAGCATATTTTAGTATATGATGTGGTATGTATGTTGTTTTTCATGATATTATGATATTGAAGTTGTTGGAATTTATTTATGTGTTACGTAACATGGATGATGTCAGATGTTACTATGATGTGGTATAAATATTATCTTGGTATGGTTTGATATGCTATATTTGATGTGATATATGTGTTGTTTTGGTGATGAGGCAACATAATACATGTGTCGTTTTAGTATATACGGTATATGTGATGTTGTAGTTTTGTTGAGTTTTTTTGTGTTTAGTTGACATTGTTGTATTATTGTTGGTATTATTTTTCTTTTAATAAAACTAAATGGTAAACATGATTACAACTGTGTAATATTACAAATCATAAATACTTTGGATTTTTATTTTTATATAAATACAAACATGGTTGAATTTTTAAAATAAAAATCATCTTCAAATTCAAGTTCAGTTTTGGTTCAAGTTTTAGATTTTCCGGTCTGAGTAGGTTTCAAATTAAGAAGTCTGAATAAAAATATATGGGTCTAGGTTTGGGTTCGGGTTCGACAATCTAACTGATGTTAGATTTTTTTGACCTAAAACTGACTCGGGCCAGAAATTTTTTGGCAACCCTACCTCTATATCGCGCTCGATGACAATGTAATGCTCCGATAACATTATAAAATTCATGCAGAAGCATAACTGCGTGACCAATGTGAATACAATACGGATAGAAACACTCGTCGATATGAAAACATAGCTTTAAAGAAAAAATGTTTATTCATAAGGAGAATTTTATCACAATGCTCCAAAAATAAATAAAAAATCATTTGTACATGGTTTCTTTTATAGCAACAATATAACATCAAAAAATAATGTAAAAGAAAAGAACAGAAATCCTACATCAAATGAGGATGAAACAAATCGATTTTCAATGTCCATGATGTATGCCATAAAAATCATAATACTAGACTCTGGAAATGTCAGCTAAAAACCTACTGAATTGGGGTGCAACGAAGCCACAAGGTAGAAGGCACAAAAAGAAAAGGAAACAATCGTACTTACAAATTCATGCATGAAAAGCATGGCGTCATCACCGTGATCACTAATTCTTTATTATTCTAACAGTCAAAGAGTAACGTCAAGTAATCATTAATATTGGATGACCAATTAACGAAAAGGACATAATATATACAAACAATTATATTTTGTACCACTTTTATCAGTTAACATTAAAGTTTCTTTCATGTCAATGGTATTGCCAGTAAACAATCAACTTGATTGCTATATCACTGAGAGATTACAGTCTAATAGATAAGGATGATGTTCTCAAATTTTATTCACCTAAAGTTGGGCACACTCACACCATTGTGGTGTCTCACTATCATGGGAGGAACAACATTAGTCTGCCCCTGAGCTGGGAAGACACCAAAAATAGTATTTATTATGGTATTATACATTCATAAAATCATACAAATATAATCGTAGATTATTATTTGATTATTGAACATTACCACTAATTTGTTAGTAGACTTTTCTCACAAAAAGATAAAAGATCCGTGAGAGGAGAACTCCCACTATATGTAAGATATCTTCATTTTTGCTGGTCGTGATCCTATGTATGGTCCTTTTCCTTCAAGAATATACATAATCCATTTAAGATAGATGGTACATAAATTATAGTACATAGATTATCGTACAAACATAAATCATATTTCTACTATGTACCTAGATCATGGTTAAGAATATATTAGCATGCTCAATATGTTTGGATATATGATATACACATACCATAAGCGTAGGAATACCTTTCAACTTATGTTCTTACATGATAAATATTTTATATGATAAAATAGTTAACTTAACATTAATCATAAATTATAGATAATAAGAAATGGTGACATATATTATTCCTGGTGAAAGGAAAAATATTTCTACTTTATCTTATCCTATTAAGTTGTAAATATAAAAATCATGTGAATATGCTCTATTGAAATAACTATTTTATGCCAATAGAAAATATAGTATACTCAAAATTTAGAAAGGACTTTAGGTTAGGTTATAGTACAATAGAACAATCATCTACTAGAAGAAAGGTTAATTGAATACTATCAAAGAAAAAACATTCATGATACCACTTTATATCTTACAAGGGTGACTCAAAATGAGAATCCACTCAGGTTGGTATTGGTCTATCATTTAGTGACACAAGCTTGTTGTGCTCTGCTTCATTATTTATTGCAAAGACAATGCCTGCTCCAACTCACAAACTTCACTTCATGTTTCAAAGAAGAAGCTTCTTCCTACAGTATATTTAGATCTCTTGGACTTGTAACATAAGAGATATACAAAATGATTATGTTGTTTTCATTACTCAGGAAGCATTGTTGGGATATATATATATATATATATATATATATATATATATATATATATATATATATGGGCCCATCTTTATTGCCCACGCAGGTAGCTACCCGCCCACCCCTCCCCCCACTTTTTTTCAAAAAAAAAAATTTGCAATTGCAGAAGAGTATTTTATCTAGCTCTCCAAAAAATTTCATCCAAAAAAAATATCATTTGCCCCCCCCAAAAATAAAAAAACCCATCCTTATATATATTTTTTATATATTTTGTACAGAGTTACTTTTTAGTCATGCAGTTACTTTCTTATCACCATAGTTACTTTTTTGACAGCAGAGTTACTTTTGTGGCCAGAAGAGTTACTTTTTTAGCTGTCGGGTAGCGAAATTCCAGGCTACCCGCGCGGGCAATGAATGAACGCCCTATATATATATATATATATATATATATATATATATATATATATATATATATATATATATATATATATATAGGGTGTTCATTCATTGCCCGCGCGGGTAGCATAGATTTTCGCTACCCTGCAGCCAAAAAAGTAACTCTTCTAGCTAAGAAAGTAACTCTGCTGTAAAAAAAGTAACTATGGTGTCAAAAAAGTAACTCTGCTGGCCAAAAAAGTAACTCTGTACAAAATATACAACAGATATATATAAGGACGGGTTTTTTGATTTTGGAGGGGCAAATGATATTATTTTTGGCTCAAATTTTTTGGAGAGCTAGACAAAATAGTCCTCTACAATTTCGAAAAAAAATTTGAAAAAAAGTGATCGGAAGGGTGGGCGGGTAGCTACCCGCGCGGGCAATAAAGATGGGCTCATATATATATATATATATATATATATATATATATATAAATATATATATATAAATATATATATATATATATATATTCATATTCATATGAGGAGGATAAGAGTTTAACTATTGGAATCCAATAATATTTGGGACTCCTAATCTCATGTAGGTAGTACAGGTAATTACCCTAATATGATTTTGTAGGGATGTACATGTTTGTTGTAGAAAAAAAATTGTCACTGAGAAAAAAAATGTGAAGAGCTCAACACATACCAAAAAGGGGAGGATACTTGTCCTTCATATCAGACTCAACCTCCCATGTGGCCCTTCATCTTGATTGTGTTTTCAAGATACTTCATCATAGGAATAAAACACCTATCAGTTGGTGAGCTCGTGAATCCACTATTTAGATCAATTTTTCTTTGTCAGTCAAGTCAAGAAAAAATTCTAGTACGTCAATGTTAATGACCTGGGATTGGCCATGGAGATATCTTCTCAGCCTTGAAATAGGAAGCATAACATGGATATTTCAGTAGTCTAGTGGTAAAGCAAGTATGTTCATAGAATCTCTAAATCGCTTTAAGATCACACAGGTCAAATATACCTTGGATGAAGCTTTCCTTTCATACCAAAATGTATCACTCCCTTAGTTGGATATGTCCTCAGATTAATATGGTCTTCAACTTTAAATGTCAAGTCTAATTTTCTATTTTTTGTGTATATCTTTTGTCTTCTCTGGACAACTTTTCAACAGTCAAATAAACCTTCTTAGCACATTCAATAATAATATCATGCCATGCAGATTTCTTTCTCCCACATCACTCTTGCACACTAGAGATCCACATGTTTTTTGATATAGAGCTTCAATAAGTTCCATTCCAATTTTTGTGTGGTAACTACTGTAATTATAAAACATGACAAGAGGTAAATTGTAAGGACCCAGACCTTTGTTTTGGGCTTACTCTATTTTTTTTGCCTAAACCTGGTGCTTGGTTGCTTGCTAATCACCTTTAGTGGTGATTAGGGTTTTCTTGTACTTTGTTGAGAGTTGAGGTGCTACTTGCAAAATAACCTGAGATAGGGTTGAAGAGCAAGTTTGTCACCTTGAGAGATGTCTTTCTCTCTCTTTTCTTCCTCTAGGGTTGAGAGGAAGGTTTGGGTTCGTGCCTTGGGTTGTCTTGGGCTTGGTTGAGCTCTTTTGGGCCTTTTTTTTCCCTTGTTTGGGCCTTGCCTTGCTTGTTTGAGCCCTGTATCGGGCAAGGATGCTTTGTATCGGCCATGGGGTATCGCCCATGGGGGTGTGTCGGCCATGGAGGTGTAGTGTGTCGGCCTTTGACCTTTGTTGACCTTCTTGCCTTGGTTGTGTCACCCTAGCTTGGACATGTGGCCGATCCTTGGTTGAGTTGTGGCATGGCATGTGCATGTGTTTTGCAAGGTGGTGGATCATGTGGACAAGTGTCCCTTGGTAAGGTGACACCTTGCCTTGGTCTAACCTTGACCCCCACCTATATATGCCTTGCCTTTCTCTTCCTTAGGAACCCTTTAGCTCTTTGTTGCTCCTCTCTTCCTTGGTGCACGATACACCTCTCCCTTGCAACCTTGGTGGCCGATTCCCTTGAAGGAGTTCTTCTTCTTCCCTTAGCTTGGTGGCTGAACCCTCGGTGGGTCTTGTTCTTTGGTAAGAATCTTCCCTCTCTCCTTAGCATCTTCTTCTCCATCTTGCCTACTCTTCAACCATGGTGGTTAGGCTTCTTGTTCCTTTTTTTAAGGTGGCCGAAGTAGTGTGCTTGGAGCTAGGAGCTTGAAGCTTGGAAATTTGGAGCTTGAGGAGTTTGCTTAAGGTAGGTTACATAACTTCTAACTGAAACGACCGACACCAAACGGACAATCAAATTAAACGAATGCGGAAGCGATTAGCAGCGGAATTATCAAAAATCACTAAAAGTTTAAAACTTTTGTAAAGAGATCTTCGAAAGATAAAAACTCTTTCATAAACAACATGATAGGTCATTTACAAACTGATCCATTAATACATCTCTGTAATAAATACATCTCGAGCATTACAACAAAACCCACCTTGTTAACTATACAAGGTAAGATAAAAAATCTCGAGGCATCATGCCAAAATCCTCAGACCTACTGACTCCTAGGACCTGAGAGTACAGAGACGACATAAGACATGCTATCTATAAGACTAGACAGTCAGTATCTCCACCTGAGATTCACTGCTTCCCCTGATGTTGTTGTTGCTATTGTTGCTCATTCTTAAATGGATTCCTTCGTCCTCGACATCTACCTAAAAAGTAGAATCCCACGGAAGTGAGATAATTTAAATAATTGTCCCAGCGAGAGTTATAACTCTCCGCCAGAGGCTTTGTTATAGCATATAAGGAATAATAGAAGCAAAGTAACTGAAAATATCAACAACATGTTTGGTAATAAGTAAAACAACATTTTCTTAAGCAATCACTTCATTAAAGCATATGTAGAACATGTATTCTAGAAACTTGAACATACTATTAAAGTAAACAATGTAACATCAATCATTGTTTCTCGTAGTACAACCTAAGCAGTTAAACTATACGGCTGATTATATTTTTCAAACATCATTATGCCCTGCGGAGATGAGGTATACCTCTCATACTCCAACCGACTATTTATAAAAATCACGTCGGTACCATACATAGGTCATCAAAAGAGCTGGATTCTTATGACCTCATCTTCCTCAGTCAGTAAGAGGATTTACTTGCAGGACATATTGTGTCTCTGCTGTAGTAGCTATCCAGGGTATTCTGGAAACTTTGCTATAGAGTTACAGTGGAGTTCTGAACTCTCATCGTCATCGAAAGATTTCTTGTTTATCTCTCATCGATGCGGTATTAGTAATTTCTTCGGGAGATTTGTGGTACATCACCCGGTATGAATATATAGTGAAGGGTTGAAAGATTAAAATACATCTACATCAATTCCTACACTAGGATGTAAGGATATTCGCGTCCATATACCCCCATATACTCAAAAGTATATGCTCCAGGAGTTCCCTTAGGAAAACCTGTTTCACCATCATTTGGTCTCTGACAATGATGGATCTATGGTCAGGGCTCTACATGATATGATTATACTTGATTAGTTAGGTACATTCTAGCATTATTTTAGCATCAAGCATGTTTCCAAGCATTAATCATTAGAACAACAACTATAAAAGTAGAATACTAAATGTATCAAGTCTAACTCACATCAATTATCAATTGGATATCATTTCTTAACCATTTCATTACTATGATTCAAGAATAGGGTATTCAAACCCTTAATTCATCATAAGTCATCTTATTAGCATGGCCTTGATGTTGCTCATGGCTCTCACAGCCTATCAATCTTATATGATATCACTTAACTAGGCAACATGGTATATCACTATTCACAAAGCTAATAACATGCTTCAAATGAATATGATATCATAACCTTTACTTGGATATAATCATCCTTTTATAAGAACCTGCATGGTTAATTCAATTGAAAACAATAAACATTTCATTTCCAGATCAGTAATTTATAAAGCAGAATTAACCTTTCATTTCAGGAATAGTACCTTCATGCTTACACTAAGGCTAGGTTCCTTTATTTACATCAATTAGGGTTATTCAATCCCTTTCTTTATGATTAGGAATAATGATTCCTCATCTCATACTTTAATCATGAAGATTCATGCTTAAAAGCATAAGTAGAGTTAGGGTTTACCCCACTCAATTAAGGTTATTGAATCCCTTTGTCTTATAAGGCATAAGAATTCTTATATTGTAATTAGTTCACAGGGTTTCATACTTGAAAGCATAACCCAGGACTAGGGTTAACATACCCCATCCTTCATTAGTTAGGGTTTGTATTCTTTTACTTCAACATAGGGTTATAGAACCTCTTAGCTCTCGAGGCATAAAGATTTCTCATATTACAACTTGTAATTAGGGTTTCATACTCAAAGGCATAGCCTTGAATTACTCCATTTATCAGATCACCCTAAATTAGGGTTTACTATTCATGTTACATGTTATTACCCTAGAATTAGGGTTTACTATTCACTTCATAGTGAATTGAGCTCATAGCATCATTATATATGAAAATTATCATCATTGAAGCCCTCAAATTAGGTTAAGATTCATTAATCATTATAATTAGGATTTCCATGATCTTACCTTGATGGATCATACCCTAATCATGTAAATTCTTACATATTGAAAGTATGTTACTTGATTCTCATTCATATTAGGAGCTTTCTCTCTCTTCTTACTACTAGATGATGTTTAAATCACTCTAGGTTATATTAGGTCAAGTCATCTTTGATTAACATAGATTAAGTGAACCCATTATAATCATTAGGGTTTGCTTGATCAAGGGTTGTTATCTACTTGAACCCTTCAAGGGTACCTTGGTAATCTTCTTTAATAATCATAACATGGGTCAATCTACTAATCACTTAACCCCTTAATGTCTTTAGGTATCATTAGGGTTTAGATTAAACAACCATTTAACCATCTAAGCCTTCAAGGCATTAAGCATAAAATGATTCAGGAACATGGTTATTCATACCCTCAGATTATCATAACACTTGCTACCAAGTGACATATAAGCATCAAGTCATCTAACAACATGACCTTGATTGAAGAAATGTATATACTTTTCACATATCATTACTCTAAAAGCTTATAATTGTTTTCAAGGAATATGACATCATAACTCTTACCTGGCTATGATCACCTCATAATATCAACATGTATGACTTATACAAATAAGGACATGCATATATAACAATGTCAACACAATACCAAAACTTTTCAATTTCTTTATAGGACACCACGGTCGTGCCACCTTGCATGGTCGTGCAAAGTAAGGCTACCACGGCCGTGCTCCCTTACACAGTCGTGCAAGTTAAGGCTACCACGGTCGTGCTCCCTTACACAGTTGTGCTACATAAGATCATTCCATGATTCATATTTATATATATATATAAATATATGTATTCTAATCTTTCATTCTTTTAACTTGATTAGGTCACATCAACCCTTCAATCAAGTACATGCTACTATGGTTAACATAGTGTATCAAGCTATTAATCCTATAAACAATTAAGAATTCTCCCTTTAATTGGTTCTAATCACTTAGGTATTATTAGGGTTTCAACCTTCATTCCTACATTGATTATCATTACTAATCATTATTGGATCAATAGAACATTCATCTTCTTAATTCCCAAAGATTTAATCACATTGGACCTCCATTACATAAGGTATCCAATTGAATTAGGGTTTCCAATGTTGATTACTTCAATCATTGAATTCATGGACCCAAACATCAATTGGACCTATACTCATACCTCAATTGAGTTTAATAGGTCAACCTTCAACTGATTTGACCCTTAATTAACCCTCAATCGTTCATCAATTAGGGTTTGATTCAATTGAATTAGGGTTTGGAATCGATGATCCTTCAATACTAATCAATGTAAGACTAGTTACTTTGAAACCATAGAAACATCATCCAAATTGGGTATGACCTGACCCCAAACGGTATTGAGGTCGTTCGGATGACATCCAAACGGTCTTGAGACCGTTTGCCCATCATATCATCAAAATCCAAGTCAATCAATTAAGGTTTGAATTATTGGATTGATCACCAAATCAACATTGCATTGTATATCAACTTGGTACCTTTAGACCTTTAAACACCTAACCATACTCAACCCTAGACCTCCAAACGGTCTTGGGTGACCACCAAACGGTCTTGAGACCGTTTGGATGAGCTCCAAATGGTCTTGAGACCGTTTGGCCCATCCATCCTTTGGATTCTAGTGAAAAATCATCAAGGATTGGTCTATCGAGTTGATCAACAATTCAGCACTTAATTGCAATATGATTGGTACCTTTGGACCTTCAATTGATCAAATATACTTGATCCCAGAAATCCAAACGGACTTGGGTGATCCCCAAACGGTCTCGAGACCATTTGGGTGATCCCCAAATGGTCTTGAGACCGTTTGGGCCAATCAACCCCAAACAATCAATTCAATTCAATGCAAATCCAACACTTAGTCGATTAGGGTTAACACCATATCTTTTGTCCTTCAAACACTTAACCATATCCAACCCTAGACCTCCAAACGGTCTTGGGTGACCTCCAAACGGTCTTGAGACCGTTTGGGTGATCCCCAAACGGTCTTGAGACCGTTTGAAGAAAACCTAAAAAGTCATATCAATCAAGTTGAAAGTCAGCACTTAATCCAATTAGGGTTTACATAATTGATTAGCCTTCAACTCACGATTCCTTTAGAGTTAATCCCTCAAATTTGGAGGGTTATTAACCAACATAATTATGAACAGGAATCCCAAACGGGCAACGCTTGGTCAACGCCCTCGAACGGTCTTGAGACCGTTTTCCCAAAAAGTTCAATTAATTATATTGGAAAATCAGCACTTAATTCAATTCAATTACCTAATTGTTTAGCCTTTAACTCATGATTCCTTGGGAGTTAACCTATAAAATTTGGTAGGTCATTATACCACATCATTGGGAACAGTAATACCAAATGGTCAACGCTTGGTCAACGCACTCAAATGGTCTTGAGACCGTTTGCCCAAAAAGTTCAAGTTAATCAGACTGAAAATCAACATTTAATTCAATTCGATTTGCCTAATTGATTGGCCTTCAACCTACGATTTCTTTGGGACCCTCAAATTTGGTGGGTCATTAGACTACATAATTATGAACAGAAATCCCAAATGTTCAACGCTTGGTCAACACCCTCAAACGGTCTTGGAGACCGTTTTCTCCAACCGACCTTGTGAAACCGTTTGCCCTTCAAACGGTTTTGCAAACCGTTTGCCCCAAACCGTTTGGCCAAAGGGGGGGAAAACAAGACCGTTTGATAAAGTAACATTGGTAATCACTCCCATCTTCTTCTACCTCCAGATCCAGGTCTGTTCTTCATGGTTTTAGTTGCAAGAAAGCAAGGAAGAGTGGGAAAGAAGAAGAATTAAGTACTAATTGCAAGAACAAATATATGCATAAGAAAGAAAAAGGTTTAGAGTTATAAAACCCGCCTTAAGGTCGTTCCTTGAGCTCCCAGCTTCCAAGCTTCAATCCTTTAATGGTTTCTTGAGCTCCACAGGTCGGACAAGGGTGTTTCTGCAAGGAAAGGTTGGGAAAAGATGGCTAGAAAGAGGAAACAAGTAAGGAAGACCATAAAACCAACCTTGCACCATGAATTCCTCCATGAATCCGAGCAAGAAGATGACCAAAGCTTACCTAGAACTCCTTATCCGTTCTCCTTTGCTCCAGATCTCTGTCCTAAGTCGGTCTAATCAAGGGGATAATAAGGGAAGTGAAGGAAACGATCCTTGCTAAGAGAGAAAAGGTGTATATATACTTTGGGTGAAATTCCAACATATGGACAACTTGTTTCTCCATTTCTCATCTAGGTCCTTCCCTTCTTCTAAGCCACGTTTCTCCCTTCCATACTTAAGAAAAAATCATCTTAAACCCAAGGTCTAAAGGTGAAGAAAGCCAACTTTTTACTAAGTTGCACATATAGAAGGGTTATTAGGCTTATAACTTGATTATTTAATTTATAAGGGTTATCATTCTTATTTGGTTATTCAATTGAAGTGACCTATTCATCATTCTTACTCTAAATGATGCCAAGAGTCATAAATATACTCTAAAAGGTTTATTTTACAAGTTTCATTCCTCATTTTGGGTAAATTGCACTTTATACCAAAATTAGGGTTTTAAGCACAAGGATTGCCCCACAAGCTGCATCTCAGTGCCCAAGCTTGGGGAACCAACCACACTTCATCACATTCACTCTTATGATGTATCAACACTAAAGTAACATCTTAACATGTGCAATTTGGAAGTTAACCCATTTTAATTGGGTAATTTGCACATAGGTCCCTGTATTACAAAACAATATTACAACATTGTTCAAAAGGACAGAAAGGGAAATATATATTCCTCAGAAGCTTTAATTACATTATCAACAGATAACCACAAGCATTTAATCACATGATTAAGAAAAACACCTAGGGTTAGTTCATAACCCAGGTCAGGGATGTTACACTAACCCTAGCTATTCTACTTTCCCTATGTTGCATGTTTCATATATGTTGACAATCGGCCATTGCATGTTATGTATCTTGCTCTATAACATCTTGTTGATCTTATGGATTTTATGAGCATGATGTTGTTGTTGTTGTTGTTGTTGTTGTTGTTGATGGGGTATATGCCTTTACACCTAGATGGCCGAACCATAGTTGAGGTTTTCTTTGGTAGCAACACTCCTTTCTCTCTTTGGTTTAGAAAAGTGACTTTGAGCTCTAGTAATATGTGCAATACTCCTCTCTCGTTTAAGTTGAGAGGTGAGCTTATATTCTAGTTGCTTGGGCAATACCCTCCTCTCACCATGGATTTGAGATGTGAGCTTTTGATGACCTATGTTGAGGTTGGATCCTTGTGGTTGTCTGATTTGTGAAAGAGATTGTGCAACACCCCTCTCTCTTGGTTGTTGAGAGGTTAGCCGACCTTCTTGATCAACTACGGTTTGGTGCCCTTGTGCTTGAGGTTGAAGACGACCTTGTTGGGTTTTGTCTTGCATGATATGATTTTGGGGATAGTGCTGCCCGATAACCTTCTTCTCTTGGGTTGTACCTTTGGCTGATACCCATGTGTGCTTGGGCATTATGTTTTGATGAGTACCCTGCATGATACACCTTGTTGAGATAGTTTTACCTTGGTGCCCGATATCACTTATCCACCCTAGAGTTAGGGTTTGGGCGAAATGGTTTCTAAACCCCTGGATGGGCATCTTGGTTGATATGAAGCCTCAACCCAAGCTTGGGTGTTAGTGTTGCTCTAGGCGACATGAGTTGTCTACCCTTAATGCATGATATGTCCTTGACGTGAAATCCTTGGTTGATAAGCTTGCTTAGGTGATCCTTGTATCCCTGGCCGATATGCCTAGTTGAAGCTTAGTTGGTGCCTGTCATGGTCCCTTAGACAATACCCTTGGTGGAGTTGTTGGGTGGGTGATACACCCTTTATGAGATGTTGCCTGATATCCTACTTAGGGTTAAGTCTTGGATGACACGCCATGTAGAGAGGGTGCTCTATGCACTCCCTTGTCTTTAGGTGGCCTTGGCCGTTATCCTTGATAAGTTTGGACGATATGGTTTCATGCCCGACATGCCAACCCTAGGATGTTGACCATGTTGGCCATGCACGACACCTTTCTTGGGCGTCAAGGTTACCTTGGCCGATAGGGTTAACCCTCAGATGATGCTAGAAGGTTGCACGATAGGGGCGCCTTGGGCGACACCCCTTTGGCCGATATGGCTCGTATTGAAGGTTAGCCGATAGTGGAACCTAACCCTAACCCTAGCTTGGTGCACGTTAGACCCGTGGCCGATAGCCATGGTAGTGCTTCATGTTATGACCTCGTGGATGGCTGCCCGACACCATGAGTGTTAGAGGAACCTTGGTGCATGTTAGAGGATGTGCAGTGTTTGGTTGGTTTGGTGGTGAGTTGCTTTAGGGTTTGGAACCCTAGCCGGTGCACCCTTTGGTAAGGGTTGGCGTTGCTCGTCATACCTGTAGTGAGGGTTGCAGGAGTTTTGTGAGGGTTCTAATAACCCGGAATGTATATAGTTGATGGTTCTTTTTTAATAATAGTAACACAAGTGACATGATGTAATCACCTTGCATCCTGTAAATATGATGATGAGATATAATGATAGGTTGTGAACCAGGAAGCTTGGAAGCTTATGATGTTGCTTCACATGTTGTTATAACACATGCATATGGTCACAAGTATAAGGCATAACACATTCCCTTGATTGATTATAATACTATGAATGATAAAGCTTGTGTGATATACTCATGGATGCTTCTGTATACTTGATAGCATGATCATTCTGTTAATCCATGATGGATTTAGTTATGTATATACTAACCATGCAGGTATTTCATGTGGATTCATAGCCTGGTAAGAGCTATGAGATATATGTGTTGTGACTAGCACAGTGTGATGATAATCCTTGTTAATGAAATAACAAGTTGATAGGTCTGAGGACTTGATATAAGGTTGAGTGCCTAGTTGAGGTGTTACCCTCTGATAATGAGATAAGGGATGTGTTCCCATGATGTTGATGCATGATTATGATGCCTTCAGAGGCAGTGGTTGATATCATGAGGGATTGAGGTCCCAGGACAGTATGTTGATGGCAATAATGATGTAATTCTATAAGGCAATGTTACATTTTGTTTTGCATCAACAATTGGCTTAAAATATACTAACCAATTATAGATGAAAATATCATGTAGTTTTCCCTGGACATAGATCCATTACCACCAGTATTTGGTGATTGTGAAATAGGTTTATCATGCGGGATTACTTGGAGCGCATATTGTTGAATATGCGAGGTTTCCCCTAGCCTAAAATAGGAGGTTTGAGTGCAACTGTGGTTGCAGACTCAGGATATATGGAGCATGGTGAACATATCCATGGCTCAGGATATGTGATGGTGAGCATGATGCGTTCATATCTCAGATGTATGCACTAGCACCTATGATGAGGTGAGCTAGAGATATGGGTAGCTTGCGGAGCTAACCTAGAGGCTGAGGCCCTATACGCATAAGACTGCAGTCTTGCTTGATGATTCGTGTACTGACCACGAGAAGGTGAGGTCATGGAGTCCGGATCTCCTTAGACCTTGTATGGAACCAGATTGGGCTTCGTAGCCAATGGTTGGATTTGACCAGGGAAGGCTCACTTCCTCAGGGCATAATAAAACATAATCCAGCCGAATATATACATCCTGCTTAGAGCAAAACACAGAACATTGATTGAGGCATTGCTTGTATAGCTGATATAGTTACACCTTGCAGATACGTGTATGATCCTTATATCTTGTGATAAGTTCTTATAAAGCTTATCTTGTCAATCATGTTCCATAAAGAAATACTTGGTAATATGCCTCCTGGATATCTTGGTAAGCTTGATGGTAATAATAGCTTTGCTCATTATGCTTCTCTTGTTATACACTTATTTAGTTATTTGTTGTTATCTGCTTTAACCTTTGAGGTTTTATAGTTGTGGCGGGGAGTTATGTTTCTCACTGGGACTGTGTGTCTCACCCCGCTGGTTTACACCCTTTTTAGGTGACCACTCTAGACGTGGTGGTGGTCGTGAGGTTGCGGCCGAGCAGCAAGAAGAGCAGTAGAAGGAAAGAGATGGAAATGTTGCTGTTTTTGTGGTTTTGTAGTAGAGTACTAGAAGTCATCCATGTACTCTCATGTCCTTGGAAGTGTTTTGACAACATTTCACGATGCTTAACTGCAATAATTTTTGTATACCCTGTTGCTGGCCGTACGTGATCGTTCTGTATGTATAAACAGGTAATAAACTAAAATGCATTGTTGTGATAGTGGGTGACTTTAAGTGGTGAACATATCAGGCAGGTGATCTTAAAAATATCTATATATGACTTGATCTTCTTGCATGGCCTGGTTGCAAATGTTCTGCATGTATGCTTTCTGCAATCGGTTTTAATTAACCCGTGTTTTCTGTAATATATGGTTCCGCACATTTTACCGTGTCATCTCGTTGTCCGTGTGATGGTGGGATGTCACATAAATGTTCCTCTTGTCATTTTAGGATCCAACACAAGCTCTCAACATCCTCAAATGTTTCAATGTCCTCTCATATTGACCATATATTGTGGATGAAAGGCCATGTTGAACTTCAATTTTGTTCCCAAAGCTATTTTAATGCTTTTCTAGAGTTCTTGATTTTGGAACACAATGCCTCAATATTTCATCAATGTACAACTTGCCTAGGTTGTTAATAGATTGATCCATTTTCATTTCAAGGGGATGTGCCATATTCATGAAAAAGTCCACTAGAACACACATAAAATCAATTTACTTCTATGTCATACCAAACCCATCACAAAATATATCTCTAGAAAGTCTCATTCCCTTTCAAGTATCTGTAGTGGTTGTTATTATCTAATATGTCTTTGATGTTCAATCTTCATATTTCTGGAAACAAAATGATTGAATACAACTACATCTATATACATTTTCACTATTGGACACCAGAAACTTAGTTCTAAATATTTGAACATCTAAGTCTTCCAAGATGGATAAAGAACTTTTATGTATGGTTTTTTTTATTAATTTCTCTATATTAGAAGTCTTGGGAACCCAAAGACGTGTCATAAATCTTATACTTCCATCAACCCCATTGAAAATAGTGGTTCTTCTTCCTCAACTGCCTTTACCATCTTCTCTTTGTATGTCTCTTTGTGTCGGGACTTCATAATCCTCTTTATTAACTCAATTTGTGCTATCAACCTGCGAAAACTATCTCCTTTGGGCCTTTAACATAGGGTCAACACTGAGTAACATCTTCTAGTAGCTTCTATTTGTGGATCATTTGATTAACCATTGTAATAGTTTGTTTCCTGCTAAGGGTGTCTACTACAACATCGACCTTTCTTGGATGATAACTAATGGACAAATCATAATATTTCATGAATGATAAACAACGACATTGTCTCATATTTAGTTCCTTCAGAGTAAACATATATGTCAATATTTTGTGATAAGGAAATGCTTGAAATTACACCCTATATAGATTATTTCACAATATTTTAAGTGCATGCACCACATCTTCCAACTTTGATTCATGTGTGAGTTAATTCCTCTCATGGTTTTTAGTTGTTGAGAGGCACAACCCAACCCAATGCCATAGGCATTTATAATAAATTTCAAAATCACCATTACCACTTCCTATTGATGAGGATTGATGTTGTAGTAAGTGTGTTTTACTTCAAAAAATTATCTTCACATTTTTTGTTCATAAGAATTTCATGTTCATCTGTGTGAGAAGTTAATAAAAGGGAAATAATGTAGAAGTTTTTCAATAAATCTCCTATAGTAGTCGGCCAATCCCCAAAAATTGTTGCTCTCAATCACCGTATTACTATTCCAGTCCAACATAGATTCAACCTCAATTGGATCCACACATATTCTCTCTTTACTAATCACATTTCCTAAGAACATGAAGTTGTCCATCCGGAAACCACATTTATAGAATCTGGTATAAATCATGTTTTCTCTAAAAAAGTAGAGGAACAATTTGTAAATTTTCCTTATTTTGTTGGGAGTAAAACTAGAGCATCACAGTAAATGACAATCACAATTAGATCTATATGAAGTATAAACATCTTATTAATTCGATCCATTAATCCATAAGGTACATTACTTAATGAGAATGATATAATATAAAATTCATAATGTATGTATCTTGTTTAGAAAGTAGTCTTTGGAATATCAAGTTTAACTAATATAAGTTGATGATATCCATGATGATGTCAGTCTTTAAAAAGATTAGAAAAGGTTCTGGTCAAAGGTAGTAGGATATTGGAGCAATCCCAAGTAGGATATTAATTGAAAATTGAACCTCTATCTATGGAGGTAGCCCAAGGATATCATCATGAAAACATCAAAGTTTTTGTGATAACATGAAATCTCACTCTTTGTAGTAGCTTCCAATTTTGGACCTAATTTTTTTCATCACATTTAGTTTCATGATAGAGTGCTTTTTGATACATAAATAGGTCATCTTATGTGCACATGCCTCGTGGTGGCAGTCTTTTAGCATAAAACCTAGTTTTGAGCTACCTCATTCATCAACGTCTCTTTTCCTTTTGTGGATCATATATATGAAAGGTATGGTACTCATGTTGTAGAGAACTCTCTCATGGTTCCAACACACTTTACATCGCTCAATTCTGAGCTAGAATGACAAAGTTATGCTTGTTTGAACACCCTAAACTTATAACCCTTTTCTGGATAATTTAACTCTTTATTTTGATTCATGGGCCGGCTGTGTTGGGCCCATGAATGGGCACGCGACCTGCTTGGCCCCCTTCTTTTTCCTCAACAATCCTTGTTTGTCTTTCTCAGGAAATCAATGGCCTTCATTTCAGCGTGCTTTTTGTTTGGCCCTTGGATGCTGCTAGGCAGGATTCACATCTTAATCCAATGGTTTGGGGATCATCTTCCTCCTCCGTACAGTGCAGTGCCAATGGTACAAAAGCAGCATTACCTACTCCCGTTAGCTCCAACCAATGCCCCCTTTCATTCCTTTTTCCCCTAATCGACACCTCACGGCCTATAAAAACCTCCCATGCCTCTTTGCCTCTCTTTTTCCTCGAGTTTTGCTAACCCTAGCACCCTTTAACCACCTTCTCTTTCCCCTCCCTCTGTTCAATGTCGGCGCAAGGGCCTAGGTTGGGCATCTATTCTATGTCATGGTTGGGGTGAATTCAGGGATGGCTCTGGGTTCGCGGGACCTCCAAAAGCCCCAAGGGTGCCTCTTTGCTCCCCTCATGGCCACTAGCCCTAAAGTTAGAAGCTCCAGTGACCTTTCTTGCAGTCCGTTGCCGAGTTCTCATGTGAGCAGTTCAAAGGAGGGGAGTTACATCCACCCTTAGATCATCAAGGGAACATGATGGCCCTGAGTTGGATGGTTCATATCGTGGCACCCCAACTAATCTCTCCTTCACTCTCCCCACCGCGATCTCCCCTGAACACCCAACCTCACTATCAACTACAGACAAACGACCACCAGAGGCCCGCTAACGCCTGAAACGATGTGAGGAGGACCCCGGGTCACCACCGATCGATGCAGAGCATGGGCTTGTAGCCTCTAGACATGACCAGTCAGTCTAAATCTTCATTGTGTGGCCCAAATAACCTCTTCACGGCCTAGTCAAGTATAAATCTCCTCAAAATCCTCCTTTTATGCTCAAATCTTCAATATTATGTATCTCTCTCATCTTTAATCCAAATATCAAATTGTTACATACCATTTTGATTGGAAAAACACCAAATTTTCAATGATGATGACTATTGTTCTTGTTTTCTTTCATATCTCTACTTTTTTTCTGATTAAACAACACCCCTTCTGTGATGATTTTAAAAGTTGTACTTTTGTGCAATGAATGATGTATCTTGAGCACATGTGTGGTTTTAGACCAAATTGATACTTTTTGAAATATGTCAACTTCAAAATCAGTAACCTAACTTGAAGATCAATAACTCATGTTAATTGTCCATGCTTGACTAATAAGACTTCAAATGTCATGTTTGTGCATAAAAATGACTAAGTTGACCTAGTTGTGCCCACATGATGAAATATGATAGTTATGCTAATACAATGTTCAACCATGTATTTTCTTTCTAATCAGACCCCTTTTATGACTTGGGCCACTAAGTATCATGTAATACACTCATGTACTTTTTGACTACATGTGACTCACATATGACATCTAACATGCTCTAAATGTACATGTTAACTTTTAGAACTCTAATCTTATTGGAATGAGGCTCTAGTGTCATACATGATATGTTAATGACTTCAAAACAGTAATATCAACTTATTATAGCTCTACATCCTAGCTTGTTCTATTTAATACATCTATGACTTGGAAACATGACTTGATTGCATGAATTGATCTAGTATAGCTAGTTATGATCTTGCTTGTTTAAACGATCATGATAAGCTAAATTCATGCTTCCCTAACTCCAAATTAGAGATGATATGGCCCTTATATATAACCTAATTTGGATGGTTCACTTAGATCTAGGACCTAATGTTGATCCATGGACTATGATTGAATAATGACATGCACGTTTGAAGTTTGGAACTAAGTTTGAAATACTTGGAATCTAGATCTATGGAATCTTCCACATGACTCATATGATGTTTTTTTTACTCAAACCCTATTGAAATCTTAGACACCATGCTATATATTTTCCTTTAGAGGAACCCTTGGTTTGGATAATCTCTAAGATCTGACTCATTAATCATAACTCGAAAGGTATGCTTAATCTCTTGACCCTACTATGGTATTGACGTTTTTGTATGTATGCTTGTATGAATTCTTGTCTAGTAATTACTTGTTTGAGGTACTTGTTCCCTATGACTAGTAGGTTTGTTTTGCTAGATATACATTGAACAAACCCCAAACATAATTGAACTTGTCCATTATACAAACCAAGTGTACCTGTCTGTATTCTCAGAATAAGGGCAAAAGGTTGGGCGCCTTACTGGAGATGTCCAAGTAAGGCGGACCATGTCGATAAAAAAAGGGTTGGATAATCTTGAGCACCCTTATGGAACCTTCCAATGGGAAGCTGGTCAATGGCTATAATATGTTGTTAAGTATAATGGAAATACACTTAAAACACACTATGTATAAAATAATATTGTGAAGTGTTCTCGCCTTATCTATACTTCTTGCTTTATATGATGTTTCTATCTAAGAAAATTTTATTATATTGTTAAACTATTGTTAAACTATTAATATGTTTTGTTTATCGAATTTGTACTTCCCAAATGAAGATCCATTGCACTCGAGACTCTAAGCTCTAAAATGAAAATACAAATGGGTATGCTTGAATCTAGAAATGGGTACACATCTCTTTACCATGTTTAGTATCTTGTTATATTTTCTTGTTACTGCTTTTACATATATATTGCCTGTGTGAAATATCAATCCATTCTAGGGATGGATGCCCAGGTCCACTCGCCTTTAGCTGTGTAGCCATTAGGATTGTGGACTTAGGGTAATAAATAGATCTGTGACAAATGGTATCAGAGCAAAACACAGATGCCTCTATATATGTTTAAGGCATAACACATCTTAGGAACCCAGGGAGGACCAAAATCCTTCCTAAAATCATAGAGAGTCTTCTAGAATATCACCTCTTCTTCAAGAACTACCCAAGCCACCCATGTATATGATGAATAGTTAGTGTACTCACCTCCTCATGTGATTCTTCTCTTGTGACTATTAATCACATGAATTCTCGATTATGGGTAGTTTATGTATGAAAAAAAAAACTAAAATTGGAATGAATTGGTAAAATTTGAGTAAAATTATGTTGATTCCATGATCTAACCTTAATTTGAAAACTTGATTATGAATAATGAAAGTACTATTGGGGTTAAGAACTCATGTATGACCTCTTAGATCACATTAACTCAACTTTGTAAAATCTAGACTACCTATTTTCTATGTTTGAGGTAAAATGACAATAATCATGATAAGATGAGATAAGGAGGATTGTACCTTATAGCTCATAGTTTATGAGGTCCCTATTTGATTGAATATCCATGGTGCCTTATTCTTGACCAATCCTCAAACATGATTAAGCATTTTTTCCCCTATTTGATATGCACGATGGTTATGCCTTGGAATGACTATACTCAGGGACTCTTAAAATCATGTTGAAGGACTCATATACAAGAGGAAATTCCCCTATTGACTTGTATGCCCCTTGGTAGCCTCGATCTTGAATAATGTGGTGGACTCGAATCTCACTCTTACACGATTATTCTCTAACGCTTCAGCTACTCAATTTGACTTCTCAACTTCTAAACAAACACCCTACCTTGACCATGAAAGGAAGGGAACACGATTATGACCATGATATTGCAAAATATTGAAATATGGTTTCCCTATTACAACCTTGACCTCACAAAATCTAGAAATGTGGTTGCCCTATTAATGATCTTGGTGTTTGACTCATGACCCTATGAAGTACGATTTGATAGCTGACACTCACCCTATTTGGATATGCTTGATGACTCATGATTAATATAAACTAGTGTTCTAGATTAGGGTGGTAGTTGACTTATTAATCCCCTAAAATAGGTCACATCCCTATTATAAATGCCTCTAAATTTTGATCTTGTTGATTATTTAGAGTTCGAGAAGGTAACCCCTTCCACCCAATTTTGATTTCTTGACCTAAGTCTTGAATATATCAGACCTATGACTATATTGATACTCGATCTTGAATCTCGATTTGATGAGGATCTTGAAATATGATGAAGTTGACTATATTTAGTGGTTAAGTTCCTAAAAATATTTAGGTCTAGATCATTCATCAACCTCAAATACCATGAAAATGAACTTGATATCGATACCATGAAATGTTAAAAAATAATCAAATTGTTTTTCATTTGTTGCTCAATTGTTATATAGGTATGAATGATCACCCATAAGGTCTATATAGGAATCTATACTATAACTTTGAAATGTTTGGATATATGACTTTAATATCCAAACCTGATGCTCGACATTGACTTGATGAAATAGTGGCTCATGATTGATGATGATATCGATTTGACTCCCATAATCATCCTATTTGAATCTTGAGGTCATCCTCGATATATGATTAATGACTTTCATGCTTCTAGATCTTGACAATGTAATAATATGATTATGCTAACTTACTCAATTTATGACTTAGGGTTAAGCTCCATGTGGACTAGGGTGGGCCCGTCAATCGACTTTGAGCACGAAATCACAATGTTGAATTATCATGTTTGTCTAAAACAATTGAAATATGAAATCTCAATCATGGATGTACAACCCCACCTAGACTAATGTAGAATCTAGAACCCTAAATGTTGGGAAAAAAAGTCATGTTTTACCTTTAATATAAGAGCTCTATTTGTTTGACTTTAAAATGTGATCTCTCCAAATTTGGTGATATATAGGATAATCTCTCTAGCATTTGTGACCCACATGATGGTACTCCCAATTTGGCGATCTATGTGACTTTCTATTGACCTTGATACTCAATTTCTTGATTTTGAAATGAGATGGATATTGATAAGTGGTAATGATACTTTATGAGAATTCTATGTTGTTCATGACGTTGAATAGGAAAAACTCAATCTCGATTGCTAACTTGATTTAATTTTGGGGAAAAAACTTTTGTTAAGGTGGGGAGGATGTGATAACCTAAAATCTTGCCTTTTGTAGTAGCTCCCAATTTTGGACCTAATTCTTTTCATCATCTATAGTTTCGTGATAGAGTGATTTTTGATACATAAATAGGTCATCTTATGAGCATATGCCTCGTGGTGGCACTCTTTTAGCATAAAACCTAGGTTTGAGCTACCTCATACATCAACATCTCTTTTCCTTTTGTGTATCATACATATGTAAATGTATGTAAGTTTTCTTTGTACTCATATTGTAGAGCACTCTCTCATTGTTCCAATGCACTTTACTTTGCTCAATTTTGAACTAAGATGACAAAGTTATGCTTGTTTGAACACCCTAAACTGATACCCCTTTTCTAGCTAATTTAACTCTTTATTTTGATTCATGGGCCGGCCGTGTTGGGCCCATGAATGGGCGCGCAACCTTCTTGGCCCCCTTCTTTTTCTTTGAAAATCCTCATTTGTATTTCTCATCCAGTCACTGGCCTCCATTTCAGTGTGCTTTTCTTTGGGCCCTTAGATGTTGCTAGCCAGGATTCACATCTTAATCTAATGGTTTGGGGATCATCTTCCTCCTCCGTATAGTGCCACCACTAATGGCGCAAAGGCAGCCTTACCTACTCCCGTTGGCACCAACCAATGCCCCCTTTTATGCCTTTTTCCCCTAATTGATGCCTCCTGGAGTATAAAAACCTTCCACACCTCTTTTGCCTCTCTTTTTCCTCGAGTTTAGCTAACCCTAGCAACCTCTAACCACCTTCTGTTTCCCCTCCCTCTGTTCAGTGCCGCCGTAAGGGCCAAGGTCGGACATCTATTCTACGTTGCAGTTGGAGCAAATCTAGGGATGGCTCTGGGTTCGCGTGACCTCCAGAAGCCCCAACGATGCCTCTTTGGATGGTTATCTCTAACCCTAGATCATAGAGGGACCATGATAGCCCTGAGTTGGATGGTTCAGATCGTGGTACCCCAACCAATCTCTCCCTCTCCCTTGCTCTCCCCACCACGGTCACCCCCAAACACCCAGCCTCACTGTCAACCACAGACAGACGACCACCAGAGCACCACTAACACCAGAAACCACATGAGGAGGACCCCTGGTCACCACCGATCAGTGTGGAGTGTGGGTTTGCAACCGCTAGATGCAACTGGCCGGTCCAAATATTCATTGTGTGGCCCAAATCACCTCTTCACGGCCCAGCCAAGTATAAATCTCCTTAAAATCCTCCTTTTATGCTCAAATCTTCAATGTTATATATCTCTCTCATATTTTATCCAAATATCAGAGTGTTACATACCTTTTGATCAAAAAAATGCACCTTTTCAATGGTGATGACTATTGTTCCTATTTTCTTTCATATCTCTATTGCTTTTTTGATTAAAAAACAACACTTCTTTGATGATTTTAAAGGTTATACTTTTTTGCAATGAATGATGTTTCTTGAGCACATGTGTGGTTTTAGACCTAATTGATACTTTTTGAAATATGTCAACTTCAAAATCAGTAACCTAACTTGAAGATCAATATCTAACGTTAATTGTCCATGCTTGACTAATAAGAGTTCAAATGTCTAGTTTGTGCATAAAAATGACTAAGTTGACCTAGTTGTGCCCACATCATGAAATATGATTGTTACTAATCCAATGCTCAACCATGTATCTTTTCTTTCTGATCAGACCCATTTTATGACTTGGGACACTAAGTATCTTGTAATGCACTCATGTACTCTCTGACTACATGTGACTCACGTATGACCTCTAACATGCTCTAAATGTACATGTTAACCTTTAGAACTCTAATATTGTAGGAATGAGGCTCTAGTGTCATACATGATATCTTAATGACTTCGAAATAGTAATATCAACTTATTATAGCTCTACTTCCTAACTTGTTCTATTTATTGTATCTATGACTTGGAAACATGACTTGATTCCATGAATTGAACTAGTATAGCTAGTTATGATCTTGCATGTTCAAACAATGATGATAACCTAAATTCATGCTTCCCTAACTCCAAATCAGAGATGATATCATTCTTGTATCTAACCTAATGTGTATGGTTCACTTAGATCTAGGACCTAACGTTGATCCGTGGACTATGATTGAATAATGACATGCACATTTCAAGTTTGGAACTAAGATTGAAATACTTGGAACCTAGATCTATGGAATCATTCAGATGACTCATATGATGTTTTTTTTACTCAAACCTATTGAATCTAAGACACCATGCTATATCTTTTCCTTGAGAGGTACCCTTTATTTGGATAATCCCTAAGATCTAACTCATGAATCATAACTTGAAAGGTATGCTTACTCTCTTGACCCAACTATGGTATTGGCTTGTTTGTATGTATGCTCATATGAATTCTTGGCTAGCAATTACTTGTTTGAGCTACTTGTTCCCTATGACTAGTATGTTCGTTTTTCTTGATATATGTTGAAGAAACCCCAAACATAATTGAACTTGTCCATTATACAAACCTAGTGTACCTGCATGTATTCTTGGGGTAAGGGCACATGGTTGGGCGCCTTACTAGAGATGTCCAGGTAAGGCGGACCATGTTGATAAAAAAAGGGTTGGCTAATGTTGAGAACCCTTATGGACCCTTCCAATGGGAAGCTGTTCAATGGCCACAATATTTTGATAAGTATAATGGAAGCACTTAAAACACAATTTGTATACAATAATGTTGTTAAGTGTTCTCTCCTTGTATATACGTCTTTCTTTATGTAATGTTTCCATCCAAACAACTTCTATTGTACTCTTAAACTGTTTACTTGTCCTTTCATAGCATACTTAATGCTTTAGCATTAATGTGTTTTGTTTATCAAATTTGTAGTTGCCAAATGAAGATCCACTACACTCGAGACTCTAAGCTCTAAAATGAAAATACAAATAGGTATGCTTGAATCTAGAAATGGGTACACATCTCTTTACCGTGTTTAATATCTTGTTATATCTCATTGTTACTGTTTTTACATATATATTGCTTGTGTGAAATATCGATCCATTGTAGGGATAGACACCCAGGTCCACTCACCTTTGGTTGTGTAGCCATTAGGAGTGTGGACTTAGGGTAATAAATGGATCCATGACAGTTTTCCTTCACTACTATCATTACTTTCTTTATCATTAAGCATGCTCCTTTCTACTTAACCTCAAAGAAAAATTGTATAGGAGGGAGATGTCTAAGCATCTCAAAAAACAAACAAAGACCTATCTATGCATTAGAGGTTTGTAATCATTTGTTACTCTATTCCATGATACATTTGTAGCAAGTTTTATATCTTTGAAAATAGATTTGTTTCTAGCAAACCAAACATAGTATATAATTGTCAAATCTAGCAGACGGATGTTGACACCCTTTAACACCAATGTATCCTCTTTGTAGTGTGGGATCATTGGTAGGTAATTGCAAGCGTTCATCCATATGGTTTTTGCAAAGTTGCAGAACCAGAAAATGTGATTAGTATCTTCTTCTTGCTATTGGCAAAAGTTGCATCTAGATTCTAGCTGAAAACCACTTTTACATAAGAATCTTTCAGTAACCAGCTTCCCCTGTAACATTTTCTAGCCATGGATTTTGAATCTTTGTGGTGGCTTTGATTTCCATAGCCAGTTGGCCCATGATTGAGTTTGTCCAGTCTCTCTACATGGTCTCCAAGCTGCTTTGAGTGTGAAGTGTTGAACTCCTTCAAAGTAGAAATTGTCTTTCTGTCACATAACCATTTGTTACCCAAATCCTAACACCAAATGACTATAAAGTCAGTGGCGATATGACCTAGGCGTCTATCCCTAGCATGGTATTATTAGAGTACAAGTTTGGAAGCATGAAATTTAGCATACATGAACAAATAATAGGATAAAAGCACCAAGCATAATCTCAATATTCAACAAGATATATTAAACAACATTGTTGATTACAAAAAATCAATTACATACTCAAGAGTACAATTTTACAACTTTCCTCATGTATACTAGGGATCTTACAACATGTAAACCTAGTAAAACTCACCAAGCCCATCACTTCTAGCCATCTTTGAACCTGTAAAATACCTAAAACAATGTGGTTCAACACACAAGATGTCGAGTACATGGATAAAAGATATATATACATAAGCTTTACATAATTCGAAAAGATTTGCATAAGTAAAACACAATAATAAATAAGTTAATTATTTAGCAAAGTGAGATCCCGTGGTTTATATCATTTAATCCCAATTATACTATCAACATCATATATTATAAGGCCTTTGACTAACTTCCCATTAGAAGAGTCTGTAAGGGTGCTAAAGATTAGCTAACCCTTTTATCGACATGGTTTGCCCTATCTTGAAAACTCAAGTAGGATGCCGAGGCTCACATCCTTATCTTGAGAATACAGGAAGGTGTACAAGGTTTGTAGAATGGTTTTTTGACATTATGTTTGCAAGTTATAAAATAACGACATGAGACAAACACCGGGTACAATACTAGAGTACTATATGGCAATAGTTAAGCAAGTAAACAATCATACATATGTACCACATTCAAGCAATAAAGTCAGACTCATATAATTATTAACGTCCATAATTGATTCAAAGATTCATAATTTAACTTATCCTTGACCATCTATCCACAAGCCACACTTGATTAAGAACAAGATTGCATACATGTATGAGATTTTCATTATTAACCCTAACTAGATCAATTTTAGGGTTTTGGCCAACTAGGTTCCAAGTTGATTAATTACATGTGATTCTTTACTGGTCTAGAGGTCAACATGAAGGTGTGGTTTAAGTTTCATATCATTTTGAGGTTCCATTCATTTGGTATGGTTATATCAAATTTCAGTCATTTACTTGCATTTCAAGGCCTAATGGCTCATAATAGGGAAAGAACGGCCATAGCCATCAAGTCAAGAGTCCCAAGCATAAAAGGTGGATTAGGTCAAAAAATTAGTGACATAGTAATCATATTCAAAATAGGTGTAAGTACCTAACTTCAGGCATCATAGGATTCCACATTATCAACATGTGTTATAAAAACCAATACATAAGACCTAGGTCATAAGGTCCCAACATATGGACAAGATGGGACATACATACCAAGAGGATCATAAAGTATATAGCATCTTTGATTTAGAAGAGGAAAGAAGAGAGATAAGATCCATATCAAAATTGGGGTAGAAGGAAGATAATCATGCCACTTTAGTATACATTAGGTCATTATGGTTGAATGTAGCGTCACAAGTACCATCATAGCATAAAACAGGGATATGGATAGACCTTATTCATTTAATTCATAAGGCATCACCAAATTACTAATTTTTGAGATGTAATATTGATGCACAAATGGGGTCAAAGTCAACATTTGATCAAATTATAACAAGTATCAATATAAAGGGGTAACAATTATGTATTTAGGTCCCATGGGACTCAAACATAACAAAAGGAGGAAAAGGGTTGATATGTGTATTATATGGCAACATTAAGATACTAATGTACAATTTAGGGTGCAACTACATGTCATATTAGATGCAAAATAGGAATAAGGGCAAAGTACATCTTTAAAGTCCTAAACCAGTCACTTATGTCCAAAAAGAGATATTTTGGAGCATTAGGGGTGATTATGACCCTCATGTAGTTCAAGGATGCATAAAGATATTGATATGATGATTAGATTGATAGGGGTACATCAAACTGGTGAGTTTGAGATGAGGATGTTGGATATGGTCACTTCAAGAGTCTGATTGATCGATTGAGAGAAGAATGTCAAGATGATGCATTTGATGATAGCTTTGGTGATCAAAGGGATAATCAACATAGGTTGAAAGTAACTGAGAGATGTACCTATTGCAAGAATGGGCACATGAGGACGCCAAATGGATGAAAAATTGATGAATCTCCAAGAATCCTAGCTGAAGGCATTAAAATCAACACTTGTGGGAGGCAACCCACCTAGGTTTGGGAATTTTTCAGCCAACCTTCCATTTTTGATACTTTTGCTTTGTTTTTACACTTTACAAGAAAACACACATGAACACACTTTATACTTGATGGTTCTAGCTATTTGTGAATCATGTTAGGACAGGTGCATTGGAAGGAGGAGGTTGCATGGTTGATATCACCAAGTAGGAGATAAAAATTGAAAAGAAAATTGCAAATAAGTAGAAAAGCTACAGGAAGGTGACCAACATGATCGTTCCACATAGCACGGCCTTGGTGCGGCAAGCCAGAATGACTGTTCTACATAGAACAACCATGGTGTCTCTGTATCCTTCTCATTAGACACCTTGAAATCTCTCTCCCTCTTGGAATTTGTCTACCATGAATTCATGCCCACTACCCTATCATCCTAGACTTCTATTTCATGTTGAGGACATCATTGTTTAAAGTTTGGGGTGGTAGGGTGGTAATTCCTTTCTCTACCCCCACTTTAATCTATATTCTTTGTTCTAAATTTTTTCTCAAGATGATGAAACAGTATAACCATCTCTCATAGTTGTGTATCCATGCTTTGTGTGCTTGCTTTGTACACATGCATGTCACGTAGTTTACTTTCATGCTATTTTTGCATAATTTTAAAAAAAAATTGCTCTTTTACCATGCATTGCATATCATGTAGATTTTTGGTAATTTTGCATGATATTAGATAGGGTTTGCTTGTTTACTACTTTTTATTCAATAGTGAAGGCTTAGAAGTGATTGAAGGCAACGTTTGGCCAATTTTGCCCAAATTTGAGATTTCTTGCATAAAAGTGTGTTTCGACCCAATATCCACTCTTTGGTTAAAAAAATGACGAAATTTGAAAAATGCAAGTGAATTATTATTGTTTATTGCTAAATGGTATCAATTCTTGACTTTTTACATGTGCACCACCTCTCTTATGTTTGTGAATGCTTTGGTTGAATTATGACTTGAGCATGCTATGAGCGCTTAGTGCCTATGAAATCACTTGATAAAAGTATCAATTTTAGGTTGTTCATTCATGTGGTGTGAAATTTTTGGATGAAGTGTTGGATTAATTTTCATGCAAGAGATCTTATGTTGAGAATCACGCCAGTGACCCCTCTTTGACCTGACTCTTCACTCACCATCTTCTTACCCCTCCGCCTCATCAAAGGATGCCAAAGTGCACATATTAGTCGTGGTCACCTCAAAAAGTTTGCGGTGGCAACATCTACATCTCACCTCTTCACTCTCATCACCATATGGCCTATCTACTCCAAGGGCAAAGAAAAAGAAAATTAAAAAATGTAAAAAGAAAATAACTCTCCTATTTAAGAGCATCTAAATAAAGAAAAGATGATTGTGTAAAAGCACTCTAAACATTTACCGCAATCCTTTCTTGCATTTTCATTCCCATTGAGATAGGAATCATCAAACCTAGCTCATTTATCCCTTTCCACAGCCACGTGGGTCATTTGGTGTGATTTGAAACAAAAGGTTGAATGCGTGAAGGTGAAACAACACTCCTAGTCATCCTTGATTAACACCATCATGAAACGGTCTACCTGAAACTACATGAAAGAAATATGGATAGATTGTGTGTTCTATGCGCTATATTTGAAGTTCATATGTTTTGTGATCTTTTCATGATTGGATTGTGAAAGCAAGAGAGGAGAGAGGTGGAATGTATGCACTTAGTCATTATTGATCCCATTCATCAATAATCATCTTTTGCATTACATTTGTCATTTATTGATTTTGGAAAAATTGCAGAGAGATTGAGCTGGAGCATACTTGAGGACAAGTATGTTTTAAGTTTCAGGTGGTGATTCAACCCTATTTTAGGGCTTCATCTTGTGTCATATTGCATTTCAATCACATTTATACCTGCTAGATTACATGTTATTCCCCTCAATATGCATATTTCTATAAAATACACTTATGGACATTATTTGCATATTTTCAGGCATTTGGACCACCCTTGGTGGAAGAGAGAGAGGGAGTGATCTTAGGGTTTCTCTACCCTTAGAGAGACCTAAATTGAAGTCCAATGCTCCCTCTACCTACCCCTAGTGGCCAAAGATACATTGCAGCATAGATGTCCAAGAAAATCCAAAGAAACAAGTCCAAGTGCTACTCTAGAGGCCAACACGGCCTTGGTACCACCGAACGGTCGTGCTAGCACACTTGCAAATCAACAGAGTCATCTACAAGCAAAGCTAGAATCACCACGGCCGAGCCAATCAGAATGGCCATGGTGAACTGACCCAGAATGCACGTGCAACCATGCACGGCCACATGACAACATAGGTAGAATGGTCGTGGAGCCAAGAATGGGATGTGCCATCTGAGCCACCATGACCGTGGTGACCACCACAGCCGTGCTACCCTAGCCCCACTAGGACCATTGTGACCACCACGGCCGTGCCACCTCCAGTACAAAATCAACCAATTACCTGTGATTTTTCCCCATTTCTCACCTCAGTCGTTCTCATCCATAACAACCATTCTCACCCTCCCCCTCACAGCCGTGGTGACCAACACAACTGTGCAACTCACAAAAACCTAGCTATTTTTGTACTACATTTCCCATAATACCCCTACATGACTTATTGCTTCCCTCACAACTATATATATATCTAGGTGGTAGATGGAGCACAAGGTTAGCTACCTTATATCACCTCTTAGCTCTCCATTTTTGCACCTTAGCCATTCCACTCCATTTCCACCTACATTTCTCTCCATTTCACCATTTCCACCACCAAAACCCTAGTTTCCTAGTGTTTCCACCCATTTCCACCATCATCCCATGCCCATACACCTTGGAAGAGAGAGGAGGACGTCCAACAGTAGTTGAAGTGGAGGATTTCTCCATCTACACCGAGCTTTATGGCTTCTACTGTTTCGTTCTCCCTTCTTTTTTATTTTGCATTTTTATGAGTAGCTAGGCCCCTTGGGTGGGATATTTGGCGTGAAAAATGTTACTTTGATACCATGTTGGGGGGAAATTATATGTAAACATTGTAATTCCATTTTCTAATGATCATGTTCTATTTATATATCATTCTCCATGAATTTCTTGCTAGGTTGTGCTTGAAATCACCTAGGAATTCAGGAAAATTGCTTATATGTGTGAATTTTGGGATTTGCTCCTAGGTCCAATCCTTGGATCCCTAGCTAGATACCCATCCTCCTACATGCTAATAAATTCTTATAACCCTAGTTGAGACATCTAAGTTGCTAGTTTAGATGAATTTGGTGTGCTTAGCATGGAGCTTTCTCAAGGCTAGAATGTGAGTGATGGGATGCCTAAAACCTCACTTCCACTCCCATTACTAATGTCAGCCCCTAATCATCCTAAAATCATATAACCTAGAAATCTAGGCTTGTTTAGGCTCTAATTGAATTACACCTAAACCCTAACCCAATTGAGCCCTGCAAGGGTAGTAGGGGTGTTAGGGACTAGATCCCCTATACACAACCTAGCATATTCATGGCCAGTTAGTAGTTTAGGATAATTCATTAGACTCTAACTTGTTTTTTGGTTTGATAATCTATATTAAATCATAATGCTCACATGTCACCCAAAACCTAATTGATAAGTGCAACAAATAGCCCACACCTCTCTTAATTGCTTTAAAATCCTAATTTCCATCTTGCTTAGCTAGTGTTAGCTTAGTTAGCTCTTTTCTTTGCTTAGTTAGCTTATTACATTGTTCTTCCTTTGTCCTTGCTAGTTTAGATATTCAATTGCTCTTTTGTCTTATTTGCTAGCTTAGTGTAGTGTAGAACTTTCCTTGCTTGCCTTAGGGTTGAATGTTCTTTTCTTACCTTGCCTTGCCTTTTCCTACTTAGTAGAATTAACTATCTAGGGTTAACTTAGGTTTTGTTCTTGCCTGTCTTTCTTTTACTTGATTTCTTGCTAAATCCTTAGTTTAACAATTAAAATTACCTTTAAACCCTTCAACCCTAGACTCTGCAGTAGGAACCTAGAACCAAAAACTAACCTAGCTCTAGTGCGCCCTTTTCTCCCTGTGGATCGACCCTATGCTTGCCGCCCTCGGATACTACGACACGGTCCCGTGCGCTTGTGGGTCTAGTGTTTTAGTTCGTGGGAGTGTGTTGAGTTTAGGTCAATATAAATTTTGAAAGTTCAATCCACCATGTATGTCTATCCGCAGAGGTGCATCTATTCAAATATCAATTGAGTAGTGTGTAACACCATTGCCAGAAACACACAAAGCTTTCTAGCACTGTTGTCGGAGAGGAAGGTGATGCGATGATTTTGAGTCACATTTATAGACTTGTTTTATTTGCATTTTATGCATTTATTGGCCATTTTGGTGGTTAATATTGCATAATTCACTTACTTTAGTCTATGATCCTTCTCAGTGTCAAATCTCTCTTATTTTATTGTTTTTAGCATAAATGATTACAATATTAGGTTTTATCTCGGCTTATGTGGTTTTGTTTTGCAATTTCAGGAAAAACATATATCTGTAGCTGTCGATACCATCGACAACTGTCGATACTATTGACACAGCCATAGGTAGGCAGCCGCAAGGAGCAACATAGAGTCGACACCATCGACAGGGAAGTCGATGGTAGTGACATTCCATCAGGTTGTTGGCGAGAAGACAGTCGATACTATCGACCCCAAAGTCGATACTATCGACACGTTGAGTTTCAACGACGGAAAAGGGATAGAACCGACGCCTAAGGGTGGCTATGGTTGTTGGTATGTATGCCCTGAGAGCCAATCATGGGATGATTGGTGGGATACATTAAGATTGATTTGATAAACATCAAAGGCAAGCTTCCGATTCTTTCTGGTTCAGTCATATGAGATAGTGATAGAACAGATTGAATGTCTAGAGAATGACAGTACTCAATGACGTATGCCTTCAGGTTCATGACCTGAACGATGAGATCATACGGATGCTAAGAGTTTGTACATTCTTGTTATGTCCCTAGTCGGATGTCATTGTGGAAGGTAGATAGACAGCAATGACACACAAGACTGGATTGTGGTGTTGGTTGATGATAGAATCTCATTAGTCATGATATAGAGATATCAAACCAAACACATAGGTACTTGTTAGAGAACAAGGTACCGGGCAGACCCACCGTGAGTTTGACACATGGAACCATGAGATGGTAGTCACAGTCAGTACTCACAGTGATGGTGGTGAGTGTGATTCTTAGACCTGAAATCACTGCACTCAACACATGTTGTTGGGCACACTTTGACATCATCAAACGCAGTCCTGAAACATGGGTTGTTATAAAGGTGATGATTGGGTGGCTTTGACACATGGGGCTTTCGAGGGGTGAGTGATAGATATGGGATTTGTCCCTCCTGAGGGAGTTTGATATCCATGGCCACTTGATGAATAGGATTGAGATAGGCGTGCGCAGGCATGTGTGAATCAATATGTGATATTGATGTCATACATATCTCCTTCAATCTGCTCTGAGATCAAGAAAGTGAATGAACGTTGACAGGATGACTGTTCCATGCCTTGAGTTCATTCGGGATATCAGCGACAAAGGAATTATACATTCACTGTAACACCATTCACGGATTGTAGGATGAAAGTTGTTCTCCAACTTTCTACTTTCACTTGGGTAGCACTGATGTGTGACTAGGCACCGCTCATTGCTTGTGAAGTCATAAGTGTTATGGACTTTCACTGCCAACGTGAAATGGACCTGCAGGGTCACACACATAGGATTTAACCTGGAAGAGGAGTTTTGTCCACAAAGCAATGTTTAGATTGATTACTAAAGGAGTTTAGTAGTTCAATTAAACACTCAATCAGGCGATGGCTCAATATCGTATGGTTCAAGGTGTTGGACGCATTGATTGGAGTATCGGATTGATTGAAATCGCAATTGACTGATTTTGCCCAACCTGTGCTCCCAACCGATCGGCTCATGTGATGAACCGGTCGGCTGAGGTGCTGAACCGGTCGGCTGGAGTGTCCAGGCCGATCGGTTCATGCCCAGGTTGAAACGACTGGTTCAAGAGTTGAACCGATCGGCTCAACTGGTGCAACCGACTAGTTGGGAAAATCATGTCGGCAAGAATTTTCCTTTGGTTTCAAATTGCCCAATTCGATTGGGAATAACATTGGTATACGATACCAATTGAGAACGAAACAAGGAAAGTCTTTTTGAGCCGGATTAGGACCATGAACCGATCGGTTCAGGTCACCAACCGATCGGTTGGAGTGCCCCAAACGATTGGCTCAGGTCCAACCGATCGGCTCAATGGCCGAACCGACCGGTTCAGTTGTGAATCGATCATTTCAAGTTGCGAACCGGTTGCTTTTTGTGGAAAATTATCGAACCCTTCTACTCCTGCTTTAGTCCCGTATTTCCGGGCACAGAGAACCCTGTCCCATGACCCGCCTATATATATAGGGGTATTGGGGGCTTCTCAAAGTACAACTCAATGCAAGCCGGTTGCTTTGCGAAGTTGTCGTTCTCTCTGGTTTTGGTAACCGTGAGAGATCCCGAGCAAGTGCTTCCCGCAAAAGGGAGGTGCAGCAAGGGAAGGACAACTGCAGTTGCAACTGGTAGCAGGAGAGTGTGTTGGCGACTAGTACGTCAACAGGAGGGTGTGACTCCTTCCACTTCCTTGTGGGACAAGGAGAGTGGAGTTCCAGGTGGTCCGTGTGGACTACTACAGAGGCGGGAGGACACTGTCGCTTAGGAGGACAACTGTCATCTGACAGTGTGGTAGGAGGAGGAGTCGTCAGTCCCAGTGCGACCAGGAGCTGCACAGACACCGTCCAAGACCGGAGTTGAAGACCACGCATTGCGCGAGGTATTTTCGCCGAGCAAGCCTCGGGACAAGGTATGATTCCACAAACCATCCTTTCCTATTATATAGACGTTGACGCGTTTCCTCGGTATGGGTTGGGGAGAAATTTTTGTTTCCGCTGCCTTCTCTGTCTCCCCTAAAACCCAACAATGGTATCGAGTCAGCATCAGGTGCAACAAAGAAAAGAAAAGAAGACTTGCCGATATCGTGCAGAGTTGATACCATCGACTTGCGTCGATGGTATCGACAACGTCAGATCAGAGTTTGTTTCAGATCGGCTCTAATCCAACGGTTGTGATATTTTTGCAACGTAACTCGGTGATTATACCTAATGACGGCGGCCAAGAGCAGGGGATCATGTCATTAGCCGCTGCACACGTCCCGGGAAGATGTGGAGAGAAGAACGGAGGCCAGAAGCATGCCCCAGCCGTTCTAGAAGCCGAAGAATATGTTTTCCACCACCGAAAGGCTGTAGATCACGGACTCTACGCCAAGGAATGCTTGGATCTTCTCCGTTTAGGGGTTTCATTACTTATTCACATTTTTTTCCATGTTTCCCCTTTTCTCAACCATCTCTTGCTCTGAGATGAACATGCGGGGCTAATCCCCTTTATCTTTAGGACCGGGAGTAGCCTGGGGAAGCATTATATGACATTTTTATCATAGTAATTCATAATTTATCTCTTAAATCTGTGGTATGATTTCGTTTTCTCAATTATATTGTTATGCTTGATCACCATAATGATAATCTAATGCCTTTAATTACTTTGAAAGAAGAATTAACGATTGAAAAGAGACGAAATTCACATTAATTAACAAATCCCTTGAACAAGGCGATGTAAGGTTAATGGTGGAAACCCAGAGGTCGATTCTAATGCACCTAGTTTAGGGTATAGGTTACTACGACGGTGGAACCGACCTAGACTTATGTAGTGAACTGTACCACGACAGTGGACAATTCTGACTACATGCCACTACCCAGATTGAGAGATGAACCTGAGTAACTATATGGAAATTCATACAATGATAACCCATGGTGAAACCGCAATCCTAAAGATCTCCATTTGAATTGATTAAACTAAACATTTAATCGATTGCTTCATTTTATTTTCTTTTCTTTTATTTTTAAAACAACTGTCATAACCTTTTTATTGGTCTAGCTGATTGCGAGTATTTAGTAGTAGTCTACCGATAATTTAATGTCCCTGAGTTCGACTCGAGCCTCACAAGGGCCTATATTACATTGACGCGTGCACTTGCGTTCGACACACGGTAAAATCGTGTCATGTTTTTGGCACCGTTTCCGGGGACACGGCAATTGTCGGCACTACGAGTACTGCAAGCGGCCATTCTAGGTCATTTTATTTTATTTTATTATTTTATCATCAGTTTAGAAATTCATATTTGTATCTTCACATTATTGTAATCGTCTAGCACTGTTCTGAACTGGAATTATCATCTTGCAGGTACTGGTGCATGGTGAGGACGCGTAGCACCGACTACATGCAGCAATCACCATAGGTTCCACTGTCGGGACCAGACGACGAGGAGAACTATATTCAAGACCAACCAGATGAAATAGACTCTGACTCAGAACAAGAAGCCATGGCAGAAGAGTAGACAATATGGGAGAAGATAAAAGCTTCTTCATCATCCTCTTCAAAGGGGCCAATAAAGAAGCAGACAATCAATATTACAACTTATAAAATTGATCATGCACTAATATATTTGGTCAAATCAAATGCATTTCATGGGGTTAAACATGAAGATCTGGTGACTCACATAAGCCAGTTCGTGGAGAACTATGATATGATGAAGATAGACATGTTTCCACAGGAGACATTGTACTTGAAGTTGTTTCCTAGCCCTCTAGCGAGAAATGCACGATAATGGCTACATAATCTTGATGATGAGTATGTGGAATCATGGAACCACTTGGTGGGAGTGTTCTTTGAAAGGTTTTTTTCTCCCAAGAAGACAAATGATATGATCAGAAAAATTCATAATTTCAGGCAGAAAGCAGGAGAGACTTACTCCGAGACTTGGGAACGGTTTCAGATCATGCTGAGGAGGTGCCTGCATCATGGGCTGGACAAGGAAAAGCAGGTCAAAATCTTCTATTTTGCTATTTCCGACCATGATAGAAGTAACTTAGACTCCGCAGGTTCAGGTTTCTTCTTAAACAACACAGGCACGAGGTGTTGGGAAATTTTGAAGAACATGGCTAAGAAGCAATATTGGGGCGACAGAGACGCCATAGAGCATGTTCGTGCTGCGGGGGAGTCAAAGGCCATCAAAGACCTAAATGAGAAGATGGATCTTCTAGCAAAGAAACTGCTTGCAAAAGAAGACGCGGAATCAGATGATGAAGCTCAAGTAAAATTCATGCGCCAGCAGCGGGGGTACATAAACAACGATTATTCATGGAGGAAGGATAAGAAATTTTCCTAGAAGGACCCAAATAATTTCTTGCAGGACCCTGATGCAAAACCCCAACTGTCACCAGAGGATAAGAGCAATGAGTTGCTCAATCAGGTAATAAAGTAGAATCAGGAACTAATGAACACTTTTGGCCAGCAGATCAAGCAACAAGGTGAATTCATGAATCAGTTTGGGCAGACCTTACAGAGTCATGGGGCTCAGATGAGGACGATAGAGACATCTTTGGCGCAAATGGCAGCTGAGATAGCAAATCTGAAGAAGCCAGCGTAGCAAGGCTTTCCAGGAATACAAATATTCCAGGAGGAAACCAACAGCCTAAGGCAATATTGCTAATGAGAGGTAAGAAGATTTTAAACCCCAGGGCTGATGAATCAAGCAAAACCCAGTCAGAAAACACATGCGAGGTCACTGAGGAGGTCCCTATTCCAATCATCGAGCCGGCAGAGGATGTAGCGGAAAAGGTCATACCAGAATTAGTTGCTGAGGAGGAGACACAGAGGAGGATGCCATATGTGCCGCCACATCAGAGGGCACAGAATGTCCCGGTTCCATATCCCAATAGCGTGAAAGCCAAGAAAGTGGATGCTCAATTCAAGAAGTTTCTAGATAGCTTTAGAAAACTTTCGATTAACATTCCTCTTTTAGAAGCAATCGAGTAGATACCCTCCTATGGGAAGTTTTTGAAAGACATCATCACAAAGAAAAGGAAAATTCCAGATACTGAGGTTGTGGTTCTCAAGGAGCAGGTGAGTGCCTTCATCATGGGCACATTACCACCTAAAAGGCAGGATCCGGGCTGCTCCAATATTTCATGCTACATTGGTAAGGTGAAATTTGGCGAAGCACTATGTGATTCTGGGGTAAGCATAAATCTGATGCCTCTCTCTACGTTCAAGAAATTTGGACTGAAAGAATCAAGGCCAAGCAATATGACAATACAGTTGGCAGATAATTCAGTGGTGAAACCATATGGTATTTGTGAAGATGTGTTGGTGAAAGTTGATCGGTTTATATTTCCAGCAGACTTTGTTGTAATGGAAATGCAAGATAAACAAGGTAATGAGCTACTACTTGGATGACCTTTCCAAGCCACTGCTGACATGATACTTGAGATGGGGAGAGGTTGTTTGACCTTGGGTATTTTGGATGATCGGTTTGAGATAGTCATGCCCTCCAGCACAATGCAATCAAAAGCTAAGGAGCAATGTCGCATGATGAAGCATTTTGATCAGAATATTTCTATTTTTCTAGGTAAGCAATTTCTAGATATGTCTCATGTAATGACTAAGGTATATAAGGGTACACTGGATGTAGACATCATGGAGCAGACCAAGGTTGTGTCTCTTAGCAAGGCTGTGGGTTTCCCCAATAATGAAGAGGAGGACATCTTGCCTTCTACTGAAGATGAGGCCATAGCAAGTTCTGTTTTCAATGCATATCTAGAATTGCCTCTTGAAGCCTTCCTGGTTAATATAACACATGATTGGATGAGAAGTAAGTCACTACAAGAATGCGCCAAGATTCTTCATGTGCTGCCATGTTACTACGCTAGGTACGATGAAGACCTTGGAGAGCTCCCACCACTGCTTCAGTCATCCTTGATCATCCCGTCAGATTTAGAATTGAAGCCACTGCCACCTCATTTGAAGTATGCATTTCTAGTTGAGGGTGAGAAGCTTCCAGTGATCATTTCGGCATATCTGAGTGCCAAGGAGGAGGATCAACTACTGATTGTGCTGAAGAACCACCGACGTGCATTCGGGTGGTTGGTCGCGGACATCAAGGGGATTTCCCCTACATTGTGCCAACACAAGATCCGGCTTGAGGAGGGAGCCAAACCTGTAATTCAGCCACAATGACGACTAAATCCTAGCATGATGGAGGTTGTCAAAAAGGAGGTGATCAAGCTCCTTTCTGCAGGTATCATCTATGCTATATTCGACTCGACGTGGGTGAGTCCTACATAGGTAGTCCCTAAAAAGGGGGGAATTACTGTTACATATAATTTGTTAAATGAGCCAGTCATGACCCGGCTGGTAACTGGGTGGGGTGTATGTATAGACTACCGTAGATTGAATGCTGCTACGCATAAGGATCATTTTCCTCTCCCATTCATTGATCATATTTTAGAGCGATTAGCAAGTCGATCTCATTTTTGTTTTCTCGATGGTTATTCGGGCTACAATCAGATTTCAATTGACCCTAAGGACCAAGAGAAGTCCACCTTCACTTGTCCTTATGGAACATTTGCATACCGCCGTATGCCCTTTGGATTGTGTAACACACCAACAACCTTTCAGCGTTGCATACTTGCCATTTTTTCCGATATGGTTGAATGCTGTTTGGAAGTCTTTATGGATGATTTCTCCATCTATGGTGCGTCTTTTGATGAATGCTTATACAATTTGGATAAGGTTTTGCAGCGGTGTGAGGACGCGCATTTGGTTCTCAATTGGGAGAAATGCCATATGATGGTTAGCGAATGGATCGTGTTAGGACATAAAGTGTCTAGCAAGGGGTTGGAGGTAGATCCGGTGAAAATTAAGGTTATTTCCAAATTACCCCTACCAAATTCGGTGAAAAGGGTACAGAGTTTTCTAGGTCACACCGGTTTTTATCGCCGCTTTATAAAATATTTCTCAAAAATCGCCAAACCATTGTCTGAGTTTCTAGAGAAGGATGTTGTGTTTGATTTTAAAGAAAAGTGTTTACATGCGTTTAATTTGCTTAAAGAAAAATTAATTTCTGCTCCGGTTGTGCAAACACCGGACTGGACAAAACCTTTTGAATTGATGTGTGATGCATCCGATTTCGCAGTGGGGGAAGTTTTGGGACAATGTATGGATAATAAACCTACTGTGATTTTCTATGCGTCCAAAACCTTAAATGAAGCACAACTGAATTACACGACAACTGAAAAAGAGCTTCTCGCCGTCGTTTTTGCTTTTGAAAAATTCCGGCAATATCTTGTAGGATCTAAAGTCGTGGTATGGACGGACCACGTCGCCATAAAGTATTTGATGGAGAAGAAAGATGCCAAACCTAGACTGATTAGGTGGATCTTACTATTGCAAGAATTTGATATTGAAATCAAAGACAAGGTGGGAATAGAAAATGTGGTTGCAGACCATTTGTCTAGGTTGGAAAGGGTAGACGAGAAGGACGTGCATATACCCATTACTGAGATGTTTCCTGATGAACAACTTCTATCCGTGAAATCTAAAGATCCTTGGTTTTCTTATATTGAAAATTATCTTGCCTGCAAAATTATCCCAGATGATTGGACATACCAGGAGAAAAAGAAAATTTTCCATTCTTTGCAATATTATTTCTGGGATGACCCTATTATGTTGAAGTAGTGCAGGGACGGTGTGTTGTACAGGTGTGTACCAGAGATGGAATATGAAAGTGTCCTTTGTCATTTCCATACTCTACCAACTGGTGGCCACCATGCTAGTTCCAAAACCACGGCCAAGCCACTTGAGAGCAGCCTTTACTGGCCTACTTTGTTCCGGGACGCATATGACTATGTACGGCAATGCGATTCCTGCCAAAGGGCGGGTAACATTTCAAAGTGACAGGAGATGCCCCTCAATGTATTTCAATAGGTCGAGGTGTTCGATCTATGGGGTATTAATTTTATGGGACCCTTTGTGTCCTCCAACTCTAACTTATACATTCTTTTAGCTGTGGACTATGTATCAAAATGGGTAGAGGAAATATCCACTAGGACTAATGATGCCGCTGTAGTGTGCAGGTTTGGTGTACCAAGAATGATTATTAGTGATGGAGATACACATTTCCGAAATTAGAAGTTTGCGACATTGTTGAGAAAGTACGGGGTAAAGCACAACATTGGTACCCCGTACCACCCGTAGACATAGGGGCAAGTGGAAGTCTCTAATAGAGAGATTAAGAAGATCTTGCAGTGCACTGTGGCTTCGACGAGAACAAACTGGAGTACCTTGCTACCTGACGCTTTGTGGGCGTATAGACGACGTTTAATACATCTATAGGCACTACACCTTTTAGGCGGGCTTACGGTCGAGCCTGCCATTTGCTGGTGGAATTGGAGCATAAGGCGCACTGGGCGCTGAGGAAGCTGAATTTGAGCAATGATGAGGCAAGAAAGAAACACTTGTTAGAGCTGAATGAACTTGATGAGCTAAGGATGAATGCCTATGAAATCTCACGGATTTACAAGGAGCGAATGAAGGGGATTCACGATCAACACATTCAGATGCGTGTCTGCAAGAAGGGAGATAGTGTGCTTTTGTTCAACTCACGTTTGAAGATGCATCCAGGGAAATTGAAATCCTGATGGAGTGGAACTTTCACTGTAGAGGAGGTCAGGCCACATGGAGCAATCATGGTGTGTGATGGCGAGACAACATTCTTGGTTAATGGACAACGATTGAAGTTGTACTTCGGTGAAGACTACATGAGGAGAGTGCATGAGGTCTAACTCATTGTGCTTCTGGATGCATGAGGAGCTTGATTTTGTCTAGCCTAAGATGTTAAATAAGGGCGCTTATTGGGAGGCAACCCAGCCATTGGTAGTTTTGTTTAGTTCTTTTACATTTGTAAGTTAGCTTGATTCGATTTTTTTAGTGTAAACAAGGTACCTTGATTGTTTGTTCAATGTGCAGGACTGAGGCAGGTTCGATACCATCGACCCTTGTGTCGATTATATCAATATGGGTACAGTTAGGCGGCTGCAAAATTTCTCTGCATCGATACTATCGATGGTCTCATCAATGGTATCGACCTACCATTAGGTTTCTCGCCAAAATGAGGTCGATAGTATCGACATGGCTGTCGATACTCACGAGATCTCTGGAGATATTCAGACGAAATTTGTCTCTGTGAAGTCGATACCATCGACGGGCCTGTCGATGGTATCCACTCGGTTATAGGAAGAAAGTAGCGGTCGGGCCTTACGAGGGTGTATGCCCTAAGCAGAGTCGATACTATCGACTTGTGTCGATAGTATCGACGTGACACGTCACTGATCTGCATGAGGAAATCAACAGCGATCGCTGCATCAAGAGAGTCGATTCGTGGGATGGGTCGATACCATCGTCCCTCGTCGATGGTATCGACGCCTCATCGATCCGGGCCCCCACATCAGGCTATCGACAACTGTAGATACTAGAGGAAGACCAGATAGTGCTACAGCTGTCGATACCATCGACTTGCGTCGATGGTATCGACGGGTGCACAACAGCGACGGCCATGGTTATAAAAGAGAGGGATGGTTGTCATATGACGTCACACCTTCAGAGCCTTTTCCCTCCACTTGTGCTGTGTGTATTGTTGTGCGATTGGAGCCCAGCTACGAGCATCCAAGGAACACAATCATCCCCGAGCCTTCATCGATCGGAGATTATCTTCTCTGACCTTCACCAAACTCCTTCTTCTATTCCTTCTTTCTCGGCGATGATGGTGCGTACAGCCGGTGCATCTTCTTTACGGGGGGATCCTATGGAGATTCACGAGTTCATTCCTCCCCCTAATTCATCTATTCCTCATCCGAGGATTGTCCATCCTTCTGCGGAGGTCCGGAAGGTCTACGAGGAACTGATGAAGAGAAAGATCTAGCCCACGCACTATGTTGATCGGACTATGGTCCGCAACCTTGGGTTCAATGACAATCTCGCCTACGTCTTGAAGGGGTAGGCGAGACACACAACCAGGAGGCCCGACGAGCTAGAATTCCACGCCGACGGCCAGCCATTCTTCAGCGAGTGGCCGACTTACAAGGAACTCGTGGCGGAGTTCATGGCATCATTGGACATCAATGTGTTGGCCAATGACTTGATCGCCACCGACAAAGAATGGAGAAAAGGGCAGGTATCGTTCAGACTCTTCAACAACAACTACACCATTACCCTCGCCCAGTTCAACTCGGTGTACAAATGGTATCATGATGCTTACCAGAACTGGAGGCCAGACAACAGGACGGACTATGACGCCATCTTCGCCCAGCTAGTGACTGGGCCTCCAGGCAAGTCTGTCCGCTACCACAATGCTATAGTGGAGGATTTCGAGCATCCGTTTGTGCAGGTTCTTCACCGCATGCTCTGCACCACGCTATTCGCACACGGCGACCTGTCTCTCAACAAGTTCCAAGAGATGGATTTGTTCTTCCTGCATAAATTGTTGAAGCGCGAGTAGTGCAATTGGGGTGCATTCTTCTTGACACGTGTGGTAGTCGTAAAGAAGAGTATGTGGAATGATCCTATCCATTTTGGAGGGCTAATCACACCATTGGCCACCTATCTTGGGTTGGATCTCTCCCAAATTACTCCCCATTCCACCAGGAGCAAGGTCAATCTCCAGCATCTGCACCGCTCCAACCTCATCCTACTTCATGATGGCTTGGCATATGCACATTGCCATGTGAATCACGCATATCGAGAGTGTTCACTTCCAGACCCTGTCTTCCACATCGAGGGCGCTTAGCATTTCCGATGGCCTGTCATATCCATTGATGACTCAGATGAAGACGACGACAATGACGACAATGATAATGATGGCGACGAGCATGAAGAGGAAGAGGAGGCCTTCACTCCTCTTCGCACACAAGTGGCACCCTGGAAGCACCCCCACATGCATCCATGTGCATCATCTTCTTCGCTGCCTCTGCCACCTCATCCCTCTTATCAAGGAGAGGATACCTACTCCATACAGGGGATGTATACAATGCTGCAGAAGATTCATCAGACGCAACAATAGCATACAGCTTCATACGCCGGTATTCAGGATACAACGAACCGGCTGTTAGATAACCAGAGGGCCATTTTCGAGAATGAGCGCCTCCTCCTCAACAACCAACAACACATCCATTATAGGTTGCATAGGATGGAGATGCAGCAACATCCCTTCTACGATCATTACTGGAGCCAGAATTATTTTGGGGGGGTATCCAAAACCTCCACCAATGCCCCAATATGATCTGAGCTTTCAGGGGCAATACCCATCTTGGGACCCCACCTCTCAATAGTACCCGCCTCCTCCTGAAGAATGATTGGTATCTCTATTCCACCTTTTAAGGTTATTTTTTACTATGAGGCCATAGTCGAATTCAAGCTTAGGGGGGAGTTGGAACAACTCTATCCTTTATTTTTCCTAATTTTTAGTTTTTATTGTTTGTCTTTTGTCATTTATTTCTTGTAGTTCTTAGTTTGTTTGTAGGATCCACACTCTATCTAGTGTAATTGTGGATGTCTTAAGTCATGTGTCATATCGTTGCTTGTACATGGGAATTAGGGGCAAATTTGAAAATTTTTAGTGTTTTCACAAGCTTGTGTTGTTTAACTTTGAGCACATAACTTAAGGAAATAATTGGGTTTGTCAACTCTAAAGCAGGAAATCACAAATGTACATCCCTAGGATTCATGAAAAGTGGACGGAATTGGTTGTTTGAGCCTAAACTGACCAAATGATAATGAAACTTTAATTTGAAATGAGAGAGAAAAACCTCTTAATCACTACACAGGTCAGTAAGGAGGGACACATAATAATTTTCAAAGGTTCAGTCAATTAGTCTTGTGATCTATCCACCCCATTGTTTTCATAATCCACCTTAAGAATTGGAAGTACATTATGGTTTTAATCTCTTTGATTGCATTCCATGTAGATAGGTCTTGCATTGCAACTACTTTCATATATTTTGCATGAAAATGAAAAAAAAGAAAAAAAAATAGAATAGCTATACATGCACATTATCCTTAGGTGCGTGTCATTTAGTTGCATACATGTCATTTTGTAGTTGCATTCACATTTTTGTGCATATAGTACATCATGCATCTTATGTCTTCTGAAACATAAAAGGTGAAGAACTTGTTCCATACCTTCTGAATGTTTCAAATGTATAAGTTATGCAGCAATAAGTGAGCCCGACAAATGATTCATTGTGATCTATGAAAATAAGGGCTTAGAAAAAAGAAAAATTAAAAAATCTGAAAAAAAAGAAAAGAAAAAAAGAATTAAGAAGTAAAAATGAGAGGGAGAAAGGAACATGTTCTCATTGCCTTTTAAGAAGAATAAGTACATGATGTAGTTCTCTTAGATATTCCATCTCACCTTGAGACAGAACAATAGTGCATGCATCATCCCACCCAAATGTAGGCATTAGGGCATTTTCGCTTGCATATGCATCATCTAGGTCATTAATGTTTTGTGCTTGTTAAAATCGTATAATGCTTCCTTTTCTTCCATGAGCTACCCATTCCATCCACCCGTCACTCGAATTAGTAGGCCACCGTGATTTTCTCCTCGCTCATTAAGACCAGGAGAACTGCTTCCATGTAGATGGTAGTTAGGGCGAGCAACATAGAATAGGAGATCACAAGATGCACCAAGTCTGGACTGGAGAATTTTATTATGTTAACTGCCTTATGTGATAGTGTTCGCCAATTTTGAGGTAGATATCTTTTATGGATGATTATTGTCACCTTTAGGGTAATTATCATTCCGTGGTTAGTGAGGGTCGGAATGTGAATTTATGGCGGGGATCATATGGTGATGTTTGTTGTGATAATATGTTCTTTAGTAGACCCTCGCAATTCTATTCTATAGTTTGTTTCTCGAGGACAAGCAATGTTCAAGCTTAGGAGAGTTTGATGCGATGATTTTGAGTCACATTTATAGACTTGTTTTATTTGCATTTTATGCGTTTATTGGTCATTATGGTGGTTAATATTGCATAATTCACTTACTTTAGTCTATGATCCTTCTCAGTGTCAAATCTCTCTTATTTTATTGTTTTTAGCATAAATGATTACAATATTAGGATTTATCTCGGCTTATGTGGTTTTGTTTTGCAATTTCAGGAAAAACACATATCTGTAGTTGTCGATACCATCGATGGCTGTCGATACTATCGACATAGCCACAGGCAGGCAACCGCAAGGAGCAGCACAGAGTCGATACCATCGACAGGGAAGTCGATGGTAGCGACATTCCATCAGGTTGTTGGCAAGTAGACAGTCGATACTATCGACCCCAAAGTTGATACTATCGACACATGGAGTTTCAACGACGGAAAAGGGATAGAACCAACGCCTAAGGGTGTCGATACCATCGACCCACGTCGATGGTATCGAGTCAGCATCAGGCGCAATGAAGAAAAGAAAAGAAGACTTGTTGATATCGCGCAGAGTCGATACCATCGACTTGTGTCGATGGTATCGACACCGTCACATTAGAGTTTGTTTCAAATCGTCTCTAATCCAACGGTTGTGATATTTTTGTAACCCAACTCGGTGATTATACCTAATGACGGTGGCCAAGAGCAGGGGATCACGTCATTAGCCACTGCACACGTCTCGGGAAGGTGTGGAGAGAAGAACAGAGGCCATAAGCATGCCCCAGTCATTCCGAAAGCTGAAGAAGATGTTTTCCACCACCGAAAGGCTGTAGATCGCGGATTCTACGCCAAGGAATGCTTGGATATTCTCCATTCAGGGGTTCCATTACTTATTCACATTTTGTTTTTCATGTTTCCCCTTTTCTCAACCATGTCTTGCTCTGAGATGAACATGCAGGGATAATCCCCTTTATCTTTAGGACCGGGAGTAGCCCGGGGAAGCATTGTATGATATTTGTATCATAGTAATTCATAATTTATCTCTTAAATCTGTGGTATGATTTCGTTTTCTCAATTTTATTGTTATGCTTGATCACCATAATGATAATCTAATGTCTTTAATTACTTTGAAAGAAGAATTAATGGTTGAAAAGAGACGAAATTCACATTAATTAATAAATCCCTTGAACAAGGTGGTGTAAGGTTAATGGTGGAAACCCAGAGGTCGATTCTAATGCACCTAGTTTAGGGTATAGGTTACTACGACGGTGGAACTGACCTAGACTTAGGTAGTGAATTGTACCACGACAGTGGACAATTCTGACTGTAGGAAACTACCCAGATTGAGAGATGAACCTGAGTAACTATATGGAAATTCATACAATGATAACCCGCGGTGAAACCGCAATTCGAAAGATCTCCATTTGAATTGATTAAACTAAACATTTAATTGATTGCTTCATTTTATTTTCTTTTCTTTTATTTTTAAAACAACTATCATAACCTTTTTATTGGTCTAGCTGATTGCGAGTAGTTAGTAGTAGTCTACCGATAATTTAGTGTCCCTGAGTTTGACTCGGGCCTCACAAGGGCCAATATTACATTGACGCGTGCACTTGCGTTCGACGCACGGTAAAATCGTGTCAGAAGGTGCTTGACCTAGCTAGTTTGTTTTTCTTTGATTTTTCCTACTTCCCTCATCATTGCTATTATTTATTCTTCATTCTTTGCATTCTTTGTGCATATTAGTTTTCTAAATTGTTCTCTTTTGTTTGGTTGTACCTTGTGCATGTGACAAGACACTCTGGGGAAGCAACCACTTCAAGATTACTTCATGCCTAGCTACTACAAATCACCAATTGCTAGCATGGTTGATCAACTACCATGGGAGAAATTATTCATCCCTCCAGGTATTCTTGGTCTCCTACACATCTTCTATGGATAGGAGAGTGAGAACCCCAACAAGCACTTGGACTCATTTCTTAAAGTATGCTCCACCTTCAAGACGTCGACATACTAGTGATGACACATTCCGGTTGACCTTGTTTTCATTTTTCCTCAAAGACAAAGCCAAAGATTTGTATGACTCAAGAAGGGACATCATGAGTTTGGAAGTGATGAAGAATGCATTCTTAAGACAATTGTACTCTATAGAAAGGTTAACACAAATGCAGAAAAATTTTAGTCAAATGGACAATGAGAACTTTCACAATGCATGGGAGAGGTTTAAGAAGATGTTGAGAGAGTGCCTACACCATGCGATCCTTTGTGGCAGCTAGTTGAGTACTTTCACTCTACTCTATCTCTAAAGAGCCAAACCTTAGTAGATTCTGCTTGTGGAGGAGTTTTCATGTCTAGGACACTTGAGGAGATATGGCCATTGTATGAGGAGCTGGCAGAAGTTTCAAGAATCTGAGCTTCAATCATGATGGATGATGGTGGCTATGCCTTTGATATTACATATCCAACTCAAAATGAATCAATCCCATAAGTGATGAAGATTCTTTGTGACATGTTGTGCTTCATGAAGAACCAGGTGACAAATGTTCCTTCTAACCTGGTCAATTCTATTGAGTTTTATGGTGAAGAAAAGAAGACACCTCACTCCTATAGCTACCAGGAAACACAAAGTTCAAGATACAACTCAAGGTTTGAGGAAGAGGTTCTCTCTAGGTTAAAGAGCATTGATGACATACAAATGAATGTGACAAGGCTTTATGAGATGATAGAGCATATATCTACCCTAATTGCTCTCCAAGAAGAAAAAATGTCTTTAAAACCTAGCTTGATTTTCAATGAAGCAAGTGGACCAATGCCCTCTACACAAGTTTTTAATAGTCAACCTCCAATGAAAGTGAAGCCCATATACCACATCCAAGGTGATCCCAAGCCTTATAAACCACCTCCCCCTCCATCACCACCATTTTCTCAAAACTTCACCTTTCAACATCAATTCTCCCCTCCACCTCAATTACAACACGAAGTGTTACCTCCACCTCCTCCACAACCACAACTAGTGTAACATCCCTGACCTGGGTTTAGGGATAACCCTATTTGTTTTGCTTAAATAAGTTTATTACAACTTTAATATAATTCTCTAAAGTGTTTTGTTATCAGGTAAAAAACTTATGTTTTAAGTTTGGTCCTATTTGAATAATGTTTGAGCAATGTTCTCTTATTTCGGACCAAAATGCAATTCACTAAAGATAACAGGTTATATTGTAGTATGTCACATGTTGAATGTACCTCATGTGTTTTAGCATCATAAGAAAAAGATTTATGCTAAGGGGAGGCTTGTGGAAAGCTTAAGTTCCAAGTTTGAGCTTGTTTGAATAATGTTAGTGCCTTGTGTACCAATTTTGGTACAAATTGTAATTTACCCTAAATGTAGGATTGATATGCAAATTACTACCTATAGATTGTCCCTAATCCCTATATGTATCATTTAGTGGAGATATAAAGAAGGATACACCATGTTTGAATCATATTTGAGTGATGGTACTCTTGGTGATGAAAAGACCAAGAAAGGGTTTAATGTGAAACCCTAATTTGAGTTGTATCAGGTTGTAGAGTTCTTATGAGAGTGCCTATCAGCCAAGGAGCCATAGAGGGAGTCTCATATTGGTTTTTGAACTCTTGGCCTTGTCCATGACGGGCTAAGAACCTCAAGGAGGTGAAGTGTATCAGTTTTATAACTTCCTTGGAAAAGTTGTATCGGGTTTTGAATAAAGTGGTGATTGAGTTGAAATATCTTATCCAACAAGATAAGTGATGGCTGAAATTTCATCTCTAGATTATCCTCAAGTGTTTTGCATGTCGAGATAAATATGAGTGCATGCATGTACACATGTCAACCATGCATGGACACGTGGCACCTCGTAGCTTAAAATGATGACACCACATATACACTCTTTTTCATTAACCTCAACTATATATACCACTCCTTTCACCTGCTAGTGAATTTTTTTGAAAACTTACCACCCTCTATCTCTTAGATATCATGCATAGGTGAAGGGGTATCATGATAGAGCCTTAGTATCATCCATAGCAAGGTGATATCAGCCATAGTGATGTGATATTGGCCATACCAAGGTGATATCATCCATAGTGAAGTGATATCAGCCATAGCAAGGTGATATCAGCCATAGTGAAGTGATATCGGCCATAGCAAGGTGATATCAGACATAGTGAAGGGATATCGGCCACAAGTGAGGGGATATCGTGCATGAGTGGTGAGGTATCATGCATGGTTCTAAGGAACAATAAGGAGCTCAAGCCTTAACCCTAAGGTGAAGCTATGATCATCTTAAACCTTGGATTAAAGAATGGATCTAGGGTTGTGATCTTCCTTTCTTTTCTTCTTCACCAAATACTTATTCATGGTGATTATTTGCATATAGAGGAGTTATAAAGCTCATATTCAACCTTGGGAATGTGAAGATTTGGATCTTGGAGCTTTGAAGTTGTTCTTGAGGGGGGTTATATAACTTGAACCCAATTATGTTATTATTCACCTTCAATTCTGTTATACTTGTTGATCTACTTTAAATTTCGAATTCTCTTGAAAAATTGATGATCCTATGAGTTCTAAAAGTTGTTTAAGACTGTTGTCCATGAACTAGAATAGTAAGAACAAGATTCTAGAGGTTGACGATGATGACATCATTAAGGTACAAACCGATATCGGGTTGAAGCATACACCTCTAACCCGATATGGTGATGGAACCCAATATGATATGGAAATCGATATACCTTGGAATCTCACACCCCTATCATTTTGTACAATGGTTTGTGAAGGGTTCAACCAATTGCCTAGCTTGTCACTCAACCCAATGATAGGTTGATGCCTTGAAGGAATGAAAAAGGTATGAGCATAAGGGGCTAACCCGATATGCAAACCCTAATTTGAGCAACCTAATATGTATGACACACACATACACCTCTTGGGTGACATGGATAGCAAGAACACACCTCTTGCCTGATATGTTGGAAGAACCTCAAATTCAATATGGTGGAAATCACCTCAAATTCAATGTACTTGATGGAGTAACACATGAAGTGTGTTATGTCAAGTAATACATTAAGATGTAAAGAGTTTAATGCACTTTGATTAAGTAGGCCAGTGTACCTTGAAGAAAGGGTTGAGCCAGCTTAACAAAGTATGATGTAATCAATATCCTACTGGGGATGAGAGAGAAACTCATACTTATGTGATATTCATGTAATGAGCATATATTGATACTCCTAATATGTGTGGAGTATGAATTAGGGTGTGATTCTTGATGATATGTACTTCAAACCATAATCGGCTTAAAGGGGAAACCCTAACCCTAATAATGGGTGGAGGTATGAATTGAAACCCTAAGCGGCTAGAAAGGGAAACCCTAACCCTAATAATGAGAAGGTTGTATTTCTCTTGTATTTCATGGTGATATTATGTACTTGCTATTATTTTTATCATGAAATTCTAACCACGCATATTCATGAGATGATGAGCATAGCTAGGTATGAGCTTTGATGTTTTATATAATACAGATTTAAATGGGCTTGTAAGCCATGTTAAATACTTGTACAACATTTATAATGCTTATAGGGTTTGATGGCCTAAAAATGTAGTTGTTGCCTAATGAGAACTGACAAGATGTTTAAATGGGCCTTGTGAGCCATGTGAAATACTTATGCAATCAGTATAATGTATACCTTGGTCTGAGGACCTACAGGTAATAGTTACCTGATGAGAGGTGACAATGTTCAGTAATGAACTAAGGGTTTGGATACCCATATCTAGTAATGATGAAGATGATAATGCTAAGGGAGAAGAATCCCTAGTAATGTGATAGGGGATTGAGATCCTGAGTGTTATACATTCAATGTATTCCAAAGATCATGAAAGTACTTAATAAACATATTACACTTTTCTTTGTAGCATCTATTATAATTCATGTTTGTAACTTGGCTGATGCTAAAATATATTGTATTGAACCTAATTAATCAAGCGGAATCTAATCATGCAGTTGGTCTGACCATAGATCCATTCAATGTCAGAATTTGCTGAATTGTGAAACGAGTTTAACTTGGAGAGCATATTTTTGAATATGCAGGGGTGAAGGATGACATATATCCTTACATTCTAATGAGGAATTGATGTAGCACCTTCCTCATTTATTTTATATCAGGATTGATAGTGAATCTCCCGACCAATTGAGGAATTGATGTGTAAATTCTTCTTCATTAATTTATAACGGGATTGATCTGTGAATCTCCTGACCAAATGAGGAATTGATGTATAATTATAATCCACAGATGGATAATTAAAATCTCCCTGAATAGAGTGCATACTGTAGATGTAGCTCTATAGAGAAGATACCAGTATACCCTGGTAAGCTAATTGCAGATGACACAAGATGTCCAACCAGTAGTCTCGTACTGACCGAGATGGATGAGGTCTTAGAAGCCAACTCTTCCATTGACCTTGTATGGTACTGATGCTTTACGTAGTTGTGATCGGTTGGAGCATGAGTGGTATACCTCATATCCTCAAGGCATAAGTGTAATTCTAAATAAGTAATATGTTGTGTAGCATATTTGCTTGAGGATTGAATATGGAAAACATTGGTTGATGTACACTTCTTTTATACATCTTAAATGGATATATGTTATACATGTTCTTCATATTCCTTATAAAGTGAATAGATGGTTTATTTCTCTAGCATAGATAGTTGCATTACTTTAAAAGATGAGATTGCTCTATCCTTCTTATAATACTGATTAATCTTGCTTATTAATATAAAAGAACCTCTGCTCAATTTTATACTATTTACCTGTGATAATAACATTATTGGTGGAGAGTTATATCTCTCGCTAGGACTTCTGTATCACCCCATTGGTGACCAACATTTTTTTAGGTGGACGCAGATGACGAGGTAGAGACCTTACTCCTGAGCGAGAACAACAACAAGAAGGGTAATAGTAACAACTCAGGTTGAGTTTACTATCTTTTGTGTCTTGTAGATAGAAGTCCTATGTGTTGTCTCTATACTCTTAGGTCCTTGGAGTTAGTACGTAATGATTTTATAAATGATTTGAGATTTTGGCTTGTATGCCTCGAGGTTTTATGTTGTTTTAGTATATGTTTTGACAAAGCAACCGGTATATGTTATCCTCAAGATGAGATGATACAATGTATGTACAATGTGAACCATGATGTATATATTACTTTGGTTCTTTTCTTAAGAAGTTTCCTGGAAATGGATCCCTTTGCAAAATGGTTTTGATTTTTATTGACTTTTGTTAATCTACTACTAATGTTTATTTTGCATAATTACTATGATGATTTGGGTTGTCAATTTGATTGCAGTCATCACAAGTTTTGGTATCAGAGCCTAAGGTTCTCTAAGTCTGTAGAGAGATAGGACTAAGGTGTTGAGTATGTTCTAGTGTCCTCCAGTATAACTTATTGTGACTTCTTCTTATGTAGAAGAAATAGTAAAGCTTAAAGATGTCTAGAGAACATGAGTAACACATTGCTGAGAGAAACATTGTTGCACCAAGAGAAGGTGTAAGGGATCAGGTGAGAGAAGAATGACTACCTGAGAATCCCCAGGTTGATCCAACCATGATAGAGAACCCTTCTTTTAATGCTCTCATTGGACTGGTTATGACAACATTAACACATATAGAGGATGAAATACTAGTAATACAAACCTAGATTACCAATCCCCAATGATGAAATTTTGGGCTCTAGAAGGATTTCTGATCAACATAGTTATGTTGGAGCAGTGGAAAATGTTGAAAACATTAAGATGAGACAAGGAATCAAAGTCTTGTACAAGTGTAGACAAGTAGGACATTTGATAAGGAACTATCCGTTAAAGGATAATGAGGTAGAAATTAAGAAAAGATTTGTCCAAACTCGGGAACAGATTCCTAGTAGCTCTAAAAAGGGGAATTTTTTGGTTCCACCAATGCAACAAACACCTTGTGCACCAGGGCAGTGGCTACCAAGAAAGGGCAAAGGGCCTAATGTTCCACTAGTTAGAACTCTTAATTTAGCCTATAAATCAGTAATAAGGCCGATAAGACCAGGGAGTGTGTATAACACATGTTTTCGATGTAGACAGGTTGGGCATATTAGATCCTTTTATCCAAAAAGAAAGGAGGGAATGAACCAACCACTGAAGTAGAGTCAACAAAGATCTCAAAGGCAATAGTTCAGCAGTGGCACACGAGGACATGGACAGGCATCCCAAGTAGGTCCATCTGCACCAAACGATAGAGCATGAAATTGGAAATAGGCAACGACAAGATTCTATGCAATGAATCAACTGGATGCATAAATTGATCCATGAGTCGAGACAAGCAGATGAAATTGTTTCATTATGATATGTCTTCTCCTGATTTTATTTGTTAGTTATAAAAAAAGTAGTTGTTGTGGAGATTCCTTTGATTAGTCTTATGAGGACATAAGGAAGAGATAAAAAGTATGAGAACTTACATTCTGTCCAGTAATCTTTAAAATGTTTTATAATTATTTTTTTCTATATAAAAGAGGATGAGGTGTAAGAGAGATGCCTGGAGAAATATAGGGATACTAAGTCCTATGATATGGATGATATTAAAAGTAAAGTATATGATATAAAACAAGGTGCATGCAACCTAATCTCAGTACTTGTATACCCTGTCCAGGTATTCATCTATCGAAGGCAAGGTAAGTATGAGACTCTTAGATTGCTATCTTTCTGATTACTTTGATCAAGTAGTCATTTGGAGACAATTTAAAGAGCATAATGAAACTAAAAATATGGCATGGATATTTCTATCACATCCTAACTATAATGAAATAGAAACTGAGTTTATCTCAAACCAGTCTGTGAGTATGAGGAAGTAAAAAGTACAATCCTCATGATAAAAAAGGGAACAAGGGAGATGATCCCTATTGAATAAAGAATTTATGAAGAATAAAGATCTTTTCCATGATGTGAATATGATTAAAATCAGAAAATATTCATGAACATACTAGACAATAACAAAGAAAGGAATGATGACGTGTAATCATCTTTATCATTCCTCTGATGTTGGCAAGGAACCTAAGATGAAACAATATTGAATGACACATGAAAATTTGAATGTTCTTGTAATAATCAAAGAAGGTGATAATCTATTTTCTTTGATAAACAACCCTGGATAATGATGGGGTGATAAAAAGGAATATGTTTCCTTGTGTTCTTTCCTTTTAGGGACACGACAATCAAGTAAGTCTTATGGAAGTTGATGTGCATGGATTAGAAGTAATCTATAGATGAGTACTTTGAAAAGTATCAATTAGTCTTGGATTTTTGTTCCAAGACAAAGTTATATGTGATAAGTAATGTCCCAAGATGAAAGAAAGGTCCTATTATATGTTTGTCTTTTGTAATGACAACAGAGAGATGGAAATGATGAGGATGTGATGTGTTTTTGTCACATGTAACAAATACCAAGGTAAATAATCCTAGTATCCAAGAGCTTTCAAAGGTATGAGAAAATGAGAAAATGACTCCTGATAAGATGATTAATGGTTGGTTACCTAGAAGGACCAACTTTGAGATTAGTCTAGTTACATACTATAGTATGAATATCATATGTTAGGGGTTTATGCTCTGGATAAACATAACATAGATAAGGATGTATTAATTGAAGGAAAAATTGTAGAATCGTCTTGGAAAAAGCTTATCAAGCTAAATATAATTCCTTATAATATCCCTATCGAGATCTCTAGAGGCAGATTATACAATATAACATCTAGAGTCACCTATGAGATAGTTTTCTTTGATAAGTATCCTCTCCTTATGACAAGAAAAAAAAACATCTAACGGGTAGGTTGGTACAAGTCATAAGTAAGTTTAGTGTGGTGTCAACAGATTAGAGTGGCACAACAGAAGTAAGATAAGACATGTAGTCTTAAATGGGTGACAGAATGTAACTCTAGTCTTTCCTTAGAGGAGAAATGCTAAACTAAGTGAGGGGTATGGAAGACTCCTAAGGTCAAGAATATTATTACATAAAAGATGTAAGTTGAGAAGGTGACAAATCAATGAGGTTTGATACCTGAATTATTTGAAGTATGAATAGTACTTCTCTGACTTAGAAAGTGTTACCTGACACAGAATTGACACTGTAGTCATTAATGAAAAGGACATTTGAGTATGTGTCATGTATGACAGATTCTATGATGACCCAGAATGAAAGGACTTTGTGCTGGTCAAATTTCTATGTCATCTCTATGAAACCAAGATGTAATGTGGAGTCTTGATGATATGATGCATGAATAACAATTTTCTCCCTTCATCTGGGATTTCGAGAACAAAATCCTTGTTAGGGGTTTATAACGTGTAACATCCCTGAACTGGGTTTAGGGCTAACCTTGTTTGTTTGGCTAAATAAGTTTCTTAGAACTTTAATATAATTATCTAAAGTGTTTTGTTATGAGGTGACAAACTTATGTTTCAAGTTTGGTCCTGTTTGAATGATGTTTGAGCAATGTTCTCTTAATTTGGACCAAAATGCAATTTACCCAAGATAAGGGGTTATATTGAAATATGTCACATGTTGAATGTACCTTATGTGTTTTAGTATCATAAGAAAAATAATTATTCTAAGGGGTAGCTTGTGAAAAGCTTGAGTTCCAAGTTTGAGCTTGTTTGAATAATGTTAGTGCCTTATGTACCAATTTTGGTATAAATTGTAATTTACCCAAAATGTAGGGTTGACATGCAAATTACTACCTTTAGAGTGTCCATACTCCCTATATGTATCATTTATAGGAGGGAGAAATATGTAGACACCATTTTCGAATCATGTTTGAGTGATGGTACTCTTGGTGATGAAAAGACCAAGAAAGGGTTGAATGTGAAGCCCTAAATTGAATTGTATCGGGTTGTAGAGTTCTTATGAGAGTTCTTATCAACCAAGGAGCCATATAGGGAGTCTCATATCGGTTTGTGAACTATTTCCCTTATCCACAATGGGCTAATAACCTCAAGGAGGTGAAGTGTATCAATTTTACAACTTCCTTGGAAAAGTTGTATCGGGTTGTGAATAAAGTGGTGATTCAATTGAAATATCTTATCCAACAAGTTAAGTGATGACTAAAATTTCAACTCTAGATTATCATCAAGTTTTTTTCATGCCAATATAAATATGAGTTCATGCATGTACATGTGTCAACCATGCATGGACATGTGACACCTAGTAGCTTAAAATGATGACACCTCATTTACACTCTTTTTCATGAACCTCAACTATATATACCACTCCGTTCACCTACTAGTGAGATTTTTCAAAATCTTACCACCCTCTTTCTCTTAGATATCATGCATAGGTGAAGGTGTATCATGCATAGAGCCTTAGTACTGCCATAGCAAGGTGATATCGACCATAGTGAAGTGATGTCAACCTTAACAAGGTGATATCGACCATCATGAAGGGATATTGGCCACAAGTGAGGGGATATCATGAATGAGTGGTGAGGTATCATGCATGGTGCTAAGGAACAAGAAGGATCATAAGCCTTAACCCTAAGGTGAAGCCATGATCATTTTCAACCTTGGATTATAGCATGGATCTAGGGTTGTGATCTTCCTTTCTTTTCTTCTTCACCAAATACTTATCCATGGTGATTCTTTGCATATAGAGGAGTTGTGAAGCTCATCTTCAACCTTGGAAACATGAATCTTTGGAGCTTGGAGCTTTGAAAATGTTCTTGAGGTGGGTTATATAACTTGAACCCAATTATGTTATTATTCACTTTCAATTCTGTTATACTTGTTGATCTACTTTCAATTTTGAATTCTCTTAAATAATTGATGATCCTATGAGTTCTAAAAGTTGTTTACGACTGTTGTCCATGAACTAGAATTGTAAGAACAAGAGTCTAGAGGTTGATGATGACGACATCATCAAGGTACAAATTGATATCAGGTTGAACCATACACCTCTAACCTGATATGGTGATGGAACTCAATATGATATGGAAACCAATATACCTTAGAACCCCACACCCCTATCATTTTGTACAATGGTTTGTGAAGGGTTCCACCAATTGTCTAGCTTGTCACTCAACACAATGATAGGTTTATGCCTTGATGGAATGAAAAAGGTATGAGCATAAGGGGATTACCCGATATGCAAACCCTAATTTGAGCTACCTGATATGTATGACACACACATACACCTCTTGGATGACATGGGTAGAAAGCACAAACCTCTTGCCTGATATGGTGGAAACACCTCAAAATCAATATGGAGGAAAGAACCTCAAATTCAATGTACTTCATGGAGCAACACATAAAGTGTGTTATGTCAAGTAATACATTAAGATGTAAAGAGTTTAACCCACTTTGATTAAGTAGGCTAATGTACCTTGAAAAAAGGGTTGGGCCAACTTAATAAAGTATGATGTAATCAACATCCTAGTGAAGATGAGAGAGAAACTCATACTTGTGTGATATTCATGTAATGAGCATACATTGATACTCGTAATATGTGTGGAGTATGAATTAGGGTGTGATTCTTGACGATATGTACTTCAAACCCTAATCGGCTTAAAGGGGAAACCATAACTCTAACAATGGGTGAAGGTATGAATTGGAAACCCGAAGCGACTCGAAAGGGAAACCCTAACCCTAATAATGGGAAGGTTGTATTTCTCTTGTATTGCATGATGATGTTATGTACTTGATATTGTTTTTATCATGAAGTGCTAACCATGCATGATTCATGAGATGATGACCATATCTAGGTAAGAGCTATGATGATTCATATAATACATATTTAAATGGGCCTTGTGATCCATGTTAAATACGTGTACAACAAGTATAATGCTTATAGGGTTTGATGATCTAAAAATATAGTTGTTTCCTAGTGAGAACTGACAAGATGTTTAAATGGGCCATGTGAGCCATGTGTAATACATGTGCAATAAGTATAATGTATACCTTGGTCTAAAGACCTAGAGGTAATTGTTACCTGATGAGAGGTGACAATGTTCAGTGATGAACCTAATGGTTTGAATACCCATATCTAGTAATCATGAAGATGATAATGGAAAGGGAGTAGAATCCCTAGTAATGTGATAAGGGACTGAGATCCCAACTGTTATACATTCAATGTGTTCCAAAGATCATGAAAGTGCTTAATAAACATATTACACCTTTCTTTATAGCATATTTTATAATTCATGTTTGTAACTTGGTTGATGCTAAAAGATACTGTAATGCACCTAATTAATCAAGTGGAATATCATCTTGTAGTTTCCCTGACCATACATCCATTCAGTGTTAGAATTTGTGAATGGTGAAACGAGTTTAACTCGGAGAATATATTTTTGAATATGTCAGGGTGAAGGAAGACATATATCCTTACGATCTAATTAGGAATTGATGTTGCACCTTCCTAATTTGTTTTATATTGGTATTGACGTGTGAATCTCCCGACCAATTGAGGAATTGATGTGTAAATTCTTCTTCATTAATTTATAACGAGATTGGTATGTGAATCTCCCCACCAAATGAGGAATTTATGTATAATCTTCCTTATCATTATAATCCGGGGATGGATAATTGAAATCTCCCTAAAGAGAGTGCATGTTGTGGCTATAACTGTATAGTAAAGATACCAGTATACCCTGGTAAGATAATTGTAGATGATACAAGATGTCCTGTGAGTAGTCTCATACTGACCGAGACAAATGAGGTCTTGATAGTTGGCTCTTCCATTGACCTTGTATGGTATAGATGCTTTACGCAGTCGTGGTCGATTGGAGCATGAGCGATATACCTCAACTCCTCAGGGCATAAGTGTGATTGTAAATATGTAATCAGTCATGTAGTGTATTTGCTTTAGGATTTGCTTTAGGATCGAATACAAAAACCATTGGTTGATTTACTCTTCCTTTATACATCTTAAATGGATATATGTTATACATGTTCTTCATATTCCTTATAAAGTGAATAGATGATTTATTGCTCTAGCATAGATAGTTGCATTAGTTTAAAAGATGAGATTTCTCTGTCCTACTTATAATAATGATTAATCATACTTATTAATATAAAAGAACCTCTGCTCATTTTTATACTATTTACCTATGATAATAACATTGTTGGTGGAGAGTTATATCTCTCGCTAGGACTTGTGTCTCACCCCGTTGGTCACCAACATTTTTTTTAGGTGGACGCAAATGAGGAGGTAGAGACCTTATTGCAGAGGGAGAACAACAACAACAGGAGCAACAATAACAACTCAGGTTGAGTGTACTATCTATTGTGTCTTGTAGATAGAAGTCATATGTGTCGTCTATGTACTCTGAGGTCCTTAGAGTCAGTGTGTAATGGTTTTATAAACAATCTGAGATTTTGGTTTGTATGCCTTGAGGTTTTATGTTGCTTCAGTATATGTCTTGACAAAGCAGCTGGTATATGTTATCCTCGAGATGAGATGATACAATGTATGTACAATGTGAACCATGATGAATATATTACTTTGGTTCTTTTCTTAAGAAGTTTCTTGGAAATGGATCTCTTTGCAAATAGGTTTGAATTTTTAGTGATTTTTGTTAATCTGATGCTAATGTTTATTTTGTATAATTACTATGATGATTTGGGCTATTGATTTGATAGAGGTCATTACAACTATCTTCCCCTCTCCACCATGAGCAAGGAAGTGTTGTGACAGTTCTAAGGAGTGGGAAAACCCTTGAGTAGCCCACAAGTCAAAGAAAGGTTGATAGAGCAAAGCAAAGGCAGTCAAGTGGTGACACTGTGATTGAGATTGCCAAAGATCAATATGTGATACATCTTGTTGATTTTGGGATACCTTGTGCTCCAACTCATACTCCATTTGCAAGTCCCACCATCCCTAGTGTCCCACCTCATATTGATGCAAGCAAGGCCAAAGCAAGTGATCCACAATTAATTGAGGCATTAGATGAGCCACCAGAAGTATGGAGCAGACAAATGCACAATGTTGACATTCTTGAGGTGTTTAGCCAAGTGAAGGTCAATATTCCATTGTTGGATACTATTAAGCAAATAAAGTCATATGCCAAGTTTCTGAAGAACTTATGCTTTGTGAAGAGAAGATCAATGGGGAGAATACCAAAGAAAGTGAAGTTGACTGAACAAGTGATCTCTATCTTCCAACACTCACTCCCTATAAAAAGGAAAGTCCTAGGAGACCCAATCATACCTAGATACATTGGGGGACATCACATAGGCAAATCCCTACTTGATTTGGGATCCAATGTGAATTTGATGCCATATAGTGTCTATGTTGAGCTGGGTTTAGTCAAGTTGAAACCAACACATTGAACTCTCCAATTGGTGGATCGCTCCATCAAAGTGCCTAGAGGATGAGTGGATGTTGTCTTAATAATGACTGACAAGGAAAGATGAGCAATGTTCTTGACTGATTTCATTGTTCTTGACATGGAGCTGGATGATAAGAAGATCCCCAACATCTTGGGGAGACCATTCTTATCTACAGCTAAAGCCGAGATACATGTTCATAGTGACATAATGACAGTCTCTTTCATGGACGTGAAGATAAAGATCAACATATACTAGTCCACAAACTAGTGAGTTTGAGATGAGGATGTTGGATATGGTGACTTCAAGAGTCTGATTGATCATTCGTGAAAAGAAGGTCAAGATGAAGGATTTGATGATAGCTTTGGTGATCAAAGGTATAAGGAGCATAGGTTGAAAGAAAATGAGAGATGTATCTATTTCAAGAATGGTCACATGAGGATGCCAAATGGATGAAAAAATGAAGAATCTCCAAGAAGCCTAGCTGTAGGCATGAAACTCAATGCTTGTCGGAGGCAACCCACCTAGGTTTGGGAAATTTTCACCGAACCTTCCATGTTTGACACTTTTTCATTGTTTTTACACTTTACAAGAAAACACACACATGCACACTTTATACTTGATGGTTCTAGCTGTTTGTGAATCATGTTAGGATAGGTGCATTAGAAGGAGGAGGATGCATGATTGATATCACCAAATAGGAGATCAAAATTGAAAAGAAAACTGCAAATCAGTAGAAACGATTCAGGAAGGTGACCACCACAACTGTTCCACACAACATGATCATCGTGCTGGCAAACCAGAATAGTCGTTATGCATAGAATGGTAGTGGTGGCTCTATCCTACTCATTGGACACCTTGAGATCTCTCTCCCTCTAGGCATTTGTCTACCATGACTCCATGCCTGCTACCCTATCATCCTAGACTTCTATTTCATGTTGAGGGCATCATGGTTTAAAAGTTTGGGGTGGTAGGGAGGTAAGTCCTTTCTCTACCCCCACTTTCCTCTATGTTTCTTGTTCTAAATTTTTTCTCAAGATGATCAAACAGTATAACCATCTCTCATACTTGTGTATCCATGCTTTGTGTGCTTACTTTACATACTTGCATGTCATGTAGTTTACTTTCTTGCTATTTTTGTGTAATTTTCAAAAAAATTGCTCTTTTGCCATGCATTACATATCATGTAGATTTCTGGTAATTTTTTCCATGCTTTAGCTTGGGTTTGCTCGTTTACTGCTTTTTGTTCAATAATGAAGGCTTAGATGTGATTGATGGAAACTTAGCACCATGTTGGCCAATCTTGCCCAAATTTGAGATTTCTTGCCTAAAAGTGTGTTTTGACCCAATCTCCACTCTTTGTATTAAAAAATGATGACCTTTGACAAATGCAAGTGAATAATCATTATTTATCGCTAAATGGTATCAATTCTTAACTTTTTACATGTGCAACACCTCTCTTGTGTTTGTGAATGTTTTGGTTGAATTGTTACTTGAGCAATCCATGAATGCTTAGTGCCTATGAAATCACTTGATAGAAGTATTAATTTTAGGTTGTTCATTCATGTGGTGTGAAATTGTTGGATGAAGTGTTGGATTAATTTTCATGTAGGAGACCTTATGTTGAGAATCACGCCAGTGACCCCCCTTTGACCCGACTCTTCACTCACCATATTCTTACCCCTCCGCCTCATGAAAGGATGCCAAAGTGAACATATCAGCCGTGGCCACCTCCAAAAATTTTGGGTGGCCACATCTACATCTCACCGCTTCACTCTCATCACAATATGCCCTATCTACTCCAAGGGCAAAGAAAAAGAAAAGAAAAAAATGCAAAAAGAAAATAAAAGATGCTCTGGTTTAAGAGCATCTAAATAAAGAAAAGATGAGTGTGTAAAAGCACTCCAAAAGCTTATTGTAATCCTTTCTTCCATTTTCATACCCATTGAGCTAGGAAACATCAAACCTAGCTCATTTTGACCTTTCTGCAGCCCCATGGGTCATTTGGTGTGATTTGAAACATAAGGTTGAATGAAGGAAGGTGTAAAAACACTCCTAGTCATCCTTGATTAATGCCATCATGAAACGGTCTACTCGGAACTAGATGAAAGAAATATGGATAGCTTGTGTGTTCTATGTGCTATATTTGAAGTTCATATTGAAGTTCATATGCTTCGTGCTCTTTTCATGATTGGTTTGTGAAATTAGGAGAGGAGAGAGGTAAAATGAATGCACTTAGTCATTCTTGATCCCATTCAGCAATAATCATCTTTTGCATTACATTTGTCATTTCTTGATTGTGGAAAAATTGCAGAGAGATTGAGCTGGAGCATACTTGAGGATAAGTATGTTTTAATTTTTGGTGGTGATTCAACCCTATTTTAGGGCTTCATCTTGTGTCATATTGCATTTCAATAAGATTTATACCTATTAGATTGCATGTTATTCCCCTCAATATGCATATTTGTATAAAATGCACTTATGGACATTATTTGCATACTTTTCAGGAATTTGGACAACACTTGATGGAAGAGAGAGAGAAGTAGTGATCCTAGGGTTTATATACCATTGATGATACCTAAAGTGAAGTCTGATGCTCCCTCAACCTACCCATAGTGGCCAAAGATCCATTGAAGCAAAGATGTCCAAGAAAATCCAAAGAAATAAGTCCCAAGTGCTGATCCAGAGGCCAGAATGACCATGGTACCACAGAACGGCCGTGCAACCACACTTGCAAATCAAGAGAGCCATATCTAAGAAAATCTAGAATCACCACGGGCGTGCCACTCAGAATGGATGTGGTGAACAGACCCAGAATGGTTGTGCCACCTTGCACGACCGTGTGATAGCAGAGGCAGATTGACCATGGAGCCAAGAACGGATTGTGCAATCTAAGCCACCACGGCCGTGCTACCCTAGCCCCACCACGACCGTGCTACCCTAGCCCCACCACGACCGTGGTGACCACCACATTCGTGCCATCTCTAGTACAATATTAGCCAATTCCTTGTAATTTTTCCTCATTTCTCACCTCGATAATTCACATTTACCATGACCATTCTCACTCCTCCCCACCACGGCTGTGGTGACCAGCACGACCGTGCTACTCACAAAAACCTAGCTATTTTTGCACTACATGTCCCATACTACACCTACTTGACCTATTGCTTCCCCTACACCTATATATACCTAGGTGGCAGCTGGAGCACGAGGTTAGATACCTTATACCACCTCTTAGCTCCCCATTTTCCCCCTTAGCCATTCCACTCCATTTCCACCTCCATTTTACCTTTTCCACCACCAAAATTCTAGTTTTTTAGTATTTCCACCCATTACCACCATCATCCCATGCCCCTACACCTTGGAGGAGAGAGGAGGACATCCAACAATAGTTGAAGTGGAGGATTTCTCCATCTACACCATGCTCCATGGCTTCTTCTATCTCTTTCTCCATTCTTTTTGTATTTTGCATCATTATGAGTAGCTAGGCCCCTTGGGTGGACTATTTGGGGTGAAAAATGTTACTTTGATACCATGTTGGAGAAAAATGATATGCAAACTTTATAATTTCATTTGCTAATGATTATGTTATTTTTCTATCTTATTCTCCATGTATTGCTTGTTGGTTTGTGCTTGAAATCACCTAGAAATTTAGGGAAATTACTTATATGTGTGAATTTTGGGATTTTCTCCTAGGTCCAATACTTTTATCCCTAGCTAGCAACCCATCCACCTACATGCTAACCAATTTCTAGATCCTAGTTGCGAGATCTAAGTAGCTCATTTAGATGAATTTGGTGTGCTTAGCATGGAACTTTCTCAAGGCTAGAATGTGAGTGATGGGAGGCCTAAAACCTCACTTCCACTTCCATTACTAGTCTCAGCCCCTAATCATTCTAAAATCATCTAACCTAGAAACCTAGGATTGTTTAGACTCTAATTGAATTACACCTAAACCCGAACCCAATTGATCCTCACAAGGGTAGCAGGGGTGTTAGGGACTATGTAACGACCCCGCCTCCTGATAACCCCCAATTAAGGGAGACCCGAAGGTCAGAGCCGTTATCCATTTAACAAGATCAAAGGTTCGACAATCAATAACAATTAATAAACTTTACCAACTAAACTGAAAACTGGTATAAAATAAAACTTTTTTTACCTTGGAAAAACTGGGATTTATAAACTTCTATCCATGAAGGTGCTAAACTAATAAATCTTCATGTGCACGTTATTTATCATTTAATTCCACATCTGCCACTTTATTGTTTGTTCTTTTCATTTGTACCTAAAACGCTGACAAACAAAACATAGGTCAGTAAGAAGCTGGTATGTGGGGGAAACAATAATCATGTAACTATAATAACAAAGTAATCAGCCAATTATCATCTAACAACCAAAATTACATTTTAAACCATACTACTCAATCCTTTCCTATCCCCTATCTCTTTGCTGTCCCTACAGCAGACTGAGATACTACCTCTCTCTAGGTAGATCCTTTTAAACCCCACATGATCCTACCTAACAGGTAGATCAATATCTAGGGTTGAGTCACATGGCACTACCCATAGGTAGTCCAATCTCTAACTCAATATGACTTGATGGACCTACCCCATTGGTAGCCATTTACAAAGTCATCCAATGACCTGATGGGCCTACTCCATTGGTAGCCATTTACTAGGTCAACCCATTAAGCTACAGAGGGGACTAGGATCTGAGCTAGTAGGCATATTTCTTATGTGATAGTCATATTCACATTATACTTTGCATGAATTAAATACATCCAATAGTTTAATTCAAGCCATGATGGAAACATCGATAAAATCCTGGAAAACTAATTCAGGTAGTCATAAGCGTAACCACATACCTGTACATGTAGATTCAGGTGCAAGAATAATCCAAACAACAATGAGCAAGAAAGCATGCAGTAAGATCCTGAAACAATTATACAATTTCCTTTTATTACTCATGTCATTAAGATCTATCAAATCTAGCTCGCTTCTTAGGGTTTCTAGTCCACTTTTAGGGTTTCCATTGCAATTAGGGTTTCCCTTCATCTTTTACTATTTTAAAACCTAATTTAACGCAATTGATTACAAATGCTAATTATCCCGTCTATTCTTCATCATTAAGGTTATCTTAACAACATATAACCCTATTTTCATATTACAGGCACATTAATCATCAATTAAGCTTCTTTTTCATTAAAGCTACCATTTTTATCCCTTTCATCCATGACAAGATCATCATACACATTTATTATCAATTCATAGTTCATTATGGTCCAATTCACATATGAACTTGATTTGCCATTAATTCTATTCTTTATTCACGAGAAAACCCTAATTACTACTTTTAGGGGTTTTATCCATGATTAGGAACTTTAAAGCTCAAAATAGATTAGAACCATCATTTAAAAACATATGTTCACAATTTTCAAATTAAATATGATCTTGTACTCTTTTACCCTAAATTAGGGTTTCTAACTTTTTAATCGTTCATAATTGGTGCAGAAACCTAAACCATGTGATAAATCATCTATATCAGGTTCAAGTTCATCATTAACATTTCAAACGGTTGCTATTTTTTGCCAATTAAGTATCATGAATTTAACCATTGACTTCAATTAGGGTTCCTAACATGATTTCAAAGCACTTTCCATTAATTTGGCATAATTTTGCAAAAAGGAACAAAATCAGATTCTAATAGTATTTTTATTGAATTCCTCTCCTTCTCCTGAGCAAGATTCATATATTATTCATATTTATCCGAGCTACGGTTTATGAGATATGAATTTTGCAAAGATCTACTTACTTGGCCAATAGCATGCTGACACGTCAACATAGCCATGCATTTCGCCCTTTGGGAAACATAACCAAATTACCAGGTTACCCTCCACTTAACTCGAGCGTCCCTTGTTAAGTCTGGGGTATAACTGTCCAATCGATTTCGATCGTCTTCAAGCTTCGGACAACCTTCCTGGCCGCCGACAACAGTCCTACGTGGGGCTCTCCTTGCCTCCTTGGACCTCGAAAATCTCCGCCAACTTCTTCCCTGAGTCCGCCACCCCCTTGCGCACTTGGGGCACCGCCTGGTCACTTTCGGTGCGGCCGTTCTTCTGCTCGATAGGCCAAGAACTTGCAGTCGTCGCTGCAGCCTAGGTGATGCTACCGCATAGGCTCCATGGCACGGATTTGATGGCGAAGCTTCTCCTTGACTTCGTGGGACGATAGGCCTTTGTCGCACCCCTCTGTTTCCTCCTCTTCGCGTCATGCTCATGGTGATATAGGGGATTAGGGTTTGAAGATGAAAGTAAGGGAGAAGAGCGATGTATGGGATCCTCTGGGCTTGGCCCAGGGTCGTACCCCTTATATAGGGGAGGGTAGATAGGCCCTAGGTGACTTGTCCATGAGATCCAAGAGAAAATAAGTCCCATACGTAAAGGAAACCTATTCCTCCAATAAGAAGTAATATTCTCTCTCTTCCTCTTTATCCTTTTGATATTCCTTTTCTATAAGTATTAGGATTTCGAAAAATTACTTCCCCTTTATTCTTTTTACTTGCCTTTTAATTTTTTGGCATGGAATTTCTATTTTATTTTAATAGAAAATACTTCGTTGTATCAATATTACAAAATTCATCAATAATATACCACATTATGCTCTTATTTTGCAATCTTGGTATTTTCTCTTTCTTTCCTCTTTATTGGGGCTCCTTGGACCCCAAGAAACTTAAAGAATTCGAAATTCCTTTTTAAGGAATACTCATTATCCTTAAATGCATCAATATGCATTACTTCAACTTATCTTGTTTATTTCTCATTATTATGTTGATTTCTTATTAAAATATCCCTTTTTGAGGATTTCTCTTTATTTCTCTTTTATTTTCCTCATTGGTATGCTTTTTATCATTAGGAATCCTTGGAATACGAAATTCCACCAAGGATTATTCCATTATACCTCTTTTCACTTATTTTCCTTATTGCATAAATGTTTTTAATTTCTTTATTAACAAGGAAATATTTTATTACTCTTTTCTTTTCTTATACTTTATCGTTGCAACTTTGGACTCCTTGGAACTCAAGGAACCCAAGAGGCACGAAATCCACCTTTGGATTAAGTTCTTTTGCCTTCTAGAGGTTTCCACACCTTTCTTTTCTCAAAAACTCAATTTTTCATTAATTAATTGAATTTCCTTGTTATTGGGCCCAATAGCCAATAAAGCCCACAAATCAAACAACAAGGCTATTTTAAACGAAATCCATTTTTCACAAAAAATATATCATTATTTGTCCAAATATCTTTAATGTGATAAATTACACTTCTCACCAAAGGAACCCAAAACTGGGGTTGTAACATCCTTCCCCTCTTATAAGAATTTTGCCCTCAAAATTCCATCCATCAAGCAAACAAATAGGATAAGCCTTTCATATGTCCATCATGGTTCGCATGTGGCCTTACCCTTTCCATGGTGCTTCCCAAGAACCTTTATCATCTCATATTCTTCCATCTGCGTTCTTTCTTACCTTGGTATATCGTACCCTCATAGGTGACTCAGGACATTTCAACCTCTCAAAAGTTGAATAGGTTCAAGGCTCAGCACATGGCTTGGGTACCTCACATAGTGCTTTAGATCAGACTCATGGAATACATTACACATCATGTTATCCTCAGGGGCAAGGCTAAACACAACCATCTCCACCAATCCATCTCAAATGGACCCATATATCGGGGACTCAACTTTCTCAGTTGTAGCTTAGAGTGGTCAGATTTTCACATTATATTCCCCCACAGTGAACTGCATGTCAGTCTGCTTTGCATCAGCTCGTGACTCATGTCACCCTTTGGCTCTCTCTCAGTCGTTGCACGATCAAGCGACTTCATCTGCACACACTGTGGTTCTTTTATGACCTTCATGAGGCCTCCTTCACCAACATCATCATAATGAAGTGGCGACCGACACAACCTCCTTATAGAACTTCTTGCATCCCAATAAAGGCTATGGTGGTTAACATCACATCTTTAGAACTATCTCTTGGTATCACCCTGAACAAGCACACTTGCTCTCATCAGACCCTTTAGTCTGGATTATACTAACCATTAGTTAGAGGTGATAAGCGGTACTAAAAACAAGTTCTTCATGCACCTACTTCCACCGCATGAAAGTAAACCTTCTAATCATGCACAAGAAATCTTGAACTCGCATCATGGTGTAGTCGAACCATTTCTCTCTTTATAATAAGTATTTCAACCCGATCTGTCTCTTGACATTACTCTTCTTCTTCCTGTCATCTAGGTAAGGTGATCTACCATAACCCACATTGATCTTCCTTTGTTAAGGGGAGATTTCCACATCATCCATAGTGATGAACTCCCATTCCCTCTCAGGGACTCTTTTATCCTCTGGGTTATTGGTGTTTGTCCTTCACCTAAGCTACATGCATCTTCATCTTAAGCATCCCAAGTGCTACTATCTCTTACTATCTCAGTAATATCATGGTATATGGTGATCCTAAAAGCATGATCTCCAGTGTGTCATGATTCCTCAGAAACCCTACACCACTCCAATCAGGGTTTCATCACCTTTGTTTTTAGAGGAGCGCATCTGGGGTTCTACAACCATCCTTTTATTATATCATGGACTAGGCTGGCTAACCAAACAACCTTTAACTTGATCAAGAGATATTGTTACATTTGGGTGTTAGCTGAACTTATCTCTTTTCCAACTGAGGGTTAACCTAACAACATCTTCTAGCCTCCATCTAACTGGGCAGCTATATCTCAACCACACCACTTCTTATCCTTAGTTGTTAGGTAAAGTTGAAGACATACTCTTCCAGGTATCATCTCAAGCTCGAATTCTAAGTCTATCTTCATTGAGAATACTTTGAGCTCATCTCCTTAATGATCAAACTCAACTTTTTATAACTTGTGAATTCCACATCGCTCATGATAAAACATCCTCATAATATGATTACACTACTTCTCTGAGTGTTTGTAAACCATCCATGTATCATTCACTTCACTAAGGTATGTTATCATCTCTATCCTCATACCTTGTAGCAAAATTCCAATTTACATCATCTTTATCCTTGGTGTAAGGCATGCGTACTGTCCTATCTCTCACTCCCATAACAGGAAAAAATAAGCATTTGGCGGCCGTCCAAATACAGAGTTCTTCCCATTCCAGGAGTAGAGATGGTACATCCCACCTTGCCAATACACCTTCAAATCTAAGTTGAAACGTGCAACTAATGTCTCTATATCACAAACATCTTGATATCCAAGTTACTTCCATGGAAAACTAGTCTCAAACTTACTTGGTCCAAGCACAATCCTCAGTCATCTCCTCTAGGTTTATAGGGTGCCGACACTTTTGGAGTTATACCTCTTCCTTTATGCATCCAGAGAGTGCCCTACTCATTTGCCCTTTGGGTCCCACGAGTTCATGAAGGTGATCAATCTCCTAACCCATGGCCCTTAGACAATGATAGTTGTTACCTATCGACCCTATGGTCATGTGCAACTAGGGAATTAGCCAACTCCTTCTTCCATCGGTCTTATCCCTACTTGACCCTAGGATAAACTTAGGATTACATTATAGTACATGTTCAAGTTTGAACCTTACCCAAACCTTCCTCGTCTCTATCTGCATTCCTGACTGACTTTCATCCCTTCATAGGGGTCATGGCAACCTGCCTACCTTGTCCAGGCCCCATACCGGTTACCTCCATGGTAATACATCCACATGCACATAGAGATTGTTATCTATGGGTCTATAGGTTCATTCTCATGCCATGTATTCTTCACTTATCTTCTCAAGATCCTATGAAACCTCCTCAGGTTACCTCAAAACCAACCAAATTGGTAAACTCCCTACCAAAGGGGCCCTCTCCCAGGACGTGAGGAAACTACACCTTGATAACAAAGGTCACAAGCGTCTTTAGGGTTTACATTCACATGAGCATGCTTACACCAGCAACTACTAAGGCATAATTGTACCTACTAATCCATGCTAGGTCACACTCATTCTCATACTCAACATTAGATCAACTTAGGCGTGAAGGGTTCATCAAACATACCCTTAACTTAAGGGGATTCCTTTACCTCTACACATGAGGAGTACCATGCTCGAAACTATAGAGACTCAAATCTAATCAGGAGCATCAGATACACTACTTCCCCTCTTAGGCCTAGGAACCCTAGGTTCACCTCTGGGTGTCCAACTGCATGCTCATTCTCCTAACCACAAATCAAGCATGTCCAAGATATGTAATGTACACCCATGATCTTTCTACTTTGAGAAGCACTTCGGAGTTGATTCCTCCACCAGGACAACTAACTAGGTATAAAGCCTCACAACTGGTGACTTAACCTCCTTAAGGTATAAAGCACTCTTTATCTCATCCAGTAGGTAATCACTTATACCATAGGTACCAGAAGTGTTATGACCCACGTTTCGTTTTGCAAGTAAGTACCTTGGTTAGTGCATAATTGAGCTAGTTATGTTGAGATGAGTATTTGCTCTTGTTAATAGTGTTTTGAGCTTTGAGCTATTGTTAATGTATCATTAGCTTGTTTTCTTGTCCTGAGGTTGAGGACAAGTTTGTGCTTAATTCGTTGCCGAAGAAATCATGCGAAACCGACCTACGAGTAAAAAGATATGAGCTTTTTAGTGTACAAGGACCTATGTGTAATTTCGGAAAGTTTCTGGGCAACTTGTATCCGGCCCCCTGGGCGCCCTACCTTATCCTTTCCTTCAGTTTTTCCTTTTTAACTCTTTTAACCGACTTTGGAATGAACGATAGTTCATTTCCTTCGGTTGCCGCTTGGGAGAAACAGAGAAGGAGAAAGGGAGAAAGAGCAAGCTAGAGGAGAAGCTAGGCAATCAAGCTCCTTCCTTCTCCGTCCTCCTTCGATTTCTTCATCTTCTCCAGCCAAACCAACCGGCTGCATCATCTTCTTCTTCCTCACCTTCTTCTTCCTCCTGCAGCCATGAAGAAGACGACCATGGAGATGGTCTAGGGAGCGAACGGTGCTTCTCCCTCCGTTCTTTCTGCTTGCCAAGTGCTTGCTAGGTCAATCCGAAGCTATAGGAGTGATTCAGGTAAGAATCGTCCACCGAATCAACCCCAATCGTCTCTTTTAATTCTGCAATTTCCGCCCCTGTGCAGGTTGCACGGCGTGCAAATCCGTTTTGCACGGCGTGCAACATTGCAGATAGTTGATATAGGGGAAATTCCGTTTCTGCGCAGGTGCACGGCGTGCAAAGTCAGTTTGCACGGCGTGCAAAGTTACAGGAAGCGGAACTAGTTTCTGCCCAGGTGCACGGCGTGCAAAATCAGTTTGCACGGCATGCAAGTCAGTTTGCACGGCGTGCAAAGGTGCAGAAAAGTAGATCAGAAGTGCACTGAAGGTGCACGGCGTGCAGTCTAGGTGCACGGCGTGCACACTGCTGTAAAGGGCAGAATTAGGCGTGTTTGTGGACATTTTTCGGTGTATACGAACACACCGAAATGGGTGAGTGACAGTTCATTTAGAAATCATTATTTAACTCATTTTAAATGCTTATTTGCTTCAGTATTAGTTAATATGATTCCTGAACAGTGTAGCATGTACTTCAGTATGATAAGTTCAGTGGAACTTGAATTGCGTGATGTAAATGATGAAAAAGAGGAAATTCTATGTCTTACAGTTGCTATATGATATTTCTGTTTAATTGTTTATCTGTTAGTTTATTAATAGACCTAAGTGCCCTAACACCGTAGAACCCCTAAAGGAAGGTCTGTTACTTAGGGGTGAAACTCGTGTCCAACATCAACCGGTTGAGTAATTCTGGTGGCACGAGGATAGAAAGAGAGGCAGTGTCTAACAACAATCGTGCGTGTGTCACGATGGCGCTGGGGAAAAGAAAAAGAAAACACGGTTATCTAACACCATTCGTGCGTGTGTCACGAAGGTAACCCTGTGACTCTCCGCCGGTGTACTCCGGTTAAAGGAGGAGTCGGGAGCACACGTGGTTGTGCATTGAGGCCGTAGAGCCTATGTTCTAGCCGGAGAGCCAGGGGTCCTGTAGCAGAGCAGGGCTGGCGTCAGACTTAGAATTTCCCGGGTGTGTCGCTAAGTCTTGTACGGTGGGACCGTAGCATGAACTTGTTGCGGATCTTTATATGCAGAGTACACTGCATATATTTAGGGCATAATAATACAATGGATAAATAATAGAGTAGGTTCACAGTAAATTTATAGAACTGTTTTATTACCTGAAATACCTGTTAATGCTTAGAAGTGTGGTTATTATCTGTATATTTGTTATGCTAATAGAACTGCCCTGCTTGAACTGTATATTTGTTTATTTCAGTTTATAAACCTGACGAGTTGTTTAATGATAGCTAATTGAAATGTTATTCACTGAGCGAGTAGGCTCATACCTCTACTCAAAACATTTTCAGGTCAGCAACAGCATCAAGGATCAGAAGGATCGTTTCATCCTAACGCTTAGTTGATAGAAGGTTTGTTGTTAGTCTAGATAGAGGTCTCTTAGTCCATTCCCCTTGATCCTCGGGACAAGGTGTGAGTGAGAGAGAGAATGTGTACACAAAGATGTAAATTAATGTTATGCTTTCTTTATGGTAATCAATGTATTATGCTGTAGACCTTGCTTGTATCTTCTATCAGTTTAATTGAAAAGTTTCTGCAGTTTGTTTAGTTCTTGTTTACAGCTTAAACTTGATTAGCAATTAAATGCCTTGGATTGTTTTAAAAGTGAAGAATGGTTGGTTATGTGTTAATCCATCTTGTCGCGTCTTAATCTCATGGTTTGTGGTTAATGTGAGATTGGGGCGCGACAACTCTTGGTATCAGAGCTTAGGTTGAGTACATAGTTACTCAGAGTCCAAGTCAGGGGACGATAAGAGACCAATAGGATTAAGGTTTAGGTGTCTTTCTTCTATCTGTAGTTTTCTAACAGGAAATATTCTGTTATATCATTGCAGATGGCAGGAAGAGGCTTTGATCCTGATGATCAGGCCGAGAGCCATGTTGGCCCTGACCCTTTGTACTTGGGTCCAGGTGGTGGTGACCACGTGGATGAAGCATCCCGGATGTACAGGATGTTTCTGGAAACCAAAGAAAAGTACAAGGCTGATAGGCGAGACTCTTCTTCTACCAGCAGTAAAGATCTGATGAGATCTTATGAGCTTGTGAAGAAGCTTGGTGGCACAGAGTTTAGTGGCACTACAGATCCCGCCGAAGCTGATGAATGGTTTAGACAGATAGAGAAGGTCTTTCTCCTGATGGAGCTTCCAGAAGAGAAAAAGATTAATCATGCAGTCTACCTTTTGACAGGCGATGCAGAGTTGTGGTGGCGTGGTGTGGAAGAAAAGAGGAGAGGTACAGAGCTTTCCTGGCAGGAGTTCTCTGAGGAGTTTCATCTCAAATTCTATCCACCCACTTTTCTTAATGAGAAAATCAGGCAGTTACAGAATATCAAGCAGGGGAACATGACAGTTACTGAGTATGAAGCGCTTTTCACGCGATTAGCGAATTTCTGTCCGCAGCTTGTTCCCGACAACATAGAAAGATGCAGAAGGTTTCAAGAAGGGCTGAGGCCAGAGATTCGGCATACAGTTTCTGCTACTAGTAGGAGGAACAGAGAGAACTTTGGCGAGTTTGTTGAGGCTGCGAGACAGGTTGAAGAATCTGTGAATGCTGATAAGGTGCCTGAGTCTAAGAAAAGATCTGCAGACTTCAGTAGAGGGCAATCCAGTAGTGGATACAGAGGTGGAGGCAGAGGTTTCTTTTCTAAACTTGGGCGTGGTTTTGGTTGTTTCAGTAGGCAGAGATCTGAGGATGTCACTACTTCTAGAGGCAGAGGAGGATACAACCCAGGAAGATGGGGCAGTGCCGATAGTGGACAGTCTTCTGGGTCATCAATGTCAGTGACAGGTCCTCAGAGGCAAGAGATACCGCCATGTGACAAATGCGGAAGGCCACATACTGGTCAGTGTTGGGGTGCAAATTCTTGAGGTTGTTTTATCTGTGGACAAGTAGGACATTTCAAAAAGGAGTGTCCTCAACTTCGACAAGCAGCATCACAAGCTTTCCAGCCTCAATATCATGATGTTCCGAGTTCTTCTGTGGCTTCTGGTTCTAGAGGTGGTGGAGTGCCCAGTAGCAGGAGTGGTCAGAGAGGACAACGTGGCGGAGGGAGAGCTTCAGCACGTTTCTTCTCTTTGACACCTCAGGAAGGTATAATTTCTTCGCAAGTTGTTACAGGAGAGATGCTTTTGTTTAATAGTATACCAGTTTCAGTTTTGATAGATCCGGGTGCTACTCATTCTTTTATATGACGTTCTTTAGTTAATGAACTTAATCTGTTAACTCAAGAGTTGGTGGATGAGTTAGTGTTGAGGGTTCCACTAGGTGGACCAACAGTTTTGACTGAGTTTTGTCCCGGATGCTTGTTATCTTTTGGAGGTTTTACCTTTGCTGCTAATCTCATACCCCTGGATGTCAATACTTTTCAAGTCATCTTGGGTATGGATTGTCTTGAGACATATCGAGTGCAACTCGATTGTTGGAAGAAGGAAGCTACCTTTCAACTAGGGGAATTTTCTTGTGTCTTTACTGGGGACAGGAAAGTTCTGCCTACGTGCATAATATCAGCTGCTGTAGCTGATAAGATGTTACAGAAAGGATGTGAAGCGTTCCTTGCTCATGTGATTGACACCAGAGCAAAGAAGAGCACCGCCAGTGTTTATAATGTGCCTGTGGTTCGTGAGTTCTCTGACGTTTTTCCAGAAGAGTTACCAGGCTTACCACCTGTCAGAGACATTGATTTTGAAATTCAGATATATAACCAGGTAGTCATCCAGTAGCACTGCCAGCCTATAGAATGGCACCTGCAGAGTTGAAGGAACTCAAGGTGCAGTTGCAGGAATTGCTAGATAAGGGTTTCATTAGACCCAGTTCTTCACCATGGGGTGCTCCAGTCCTGTTTGTTAAGAAAAAGGATGGTACCATGCGTCTCTGTATAGATTACAGGCAACTGAACAAGATCACTATAAAGAACAAGTATCCATTGCCGCGAATAGATGATCTATTTGATCAGTTGTGTGGAGCGACGATCTTCTCTAAAATAGATTTGAGATCTGGATATCATCAGCTCAGAATAAAGGCTTCTGATATTCCCAAGACAGCCTTCAGAACCAGGTATGGACATTATGAGTTTTTGGTCATGTCGTTTGGACTGACCAATGCCCCAGCAGCCTTTATGGATATGATGAACTGGATTTTCAAACCGTTCCTAGATCAGTTTATTGTAGTCTTTATAGATGATATTCTGATCTATTCCAGAGACGATGATCAGCATGAACAACACTTGAGAGTAGTGTTGCAGTTGTTGAGACAACACCAATTGTTTGCTAAATTCAGAAAATGCGAGTTCTGGTTGGTCGAGGTAGCATTTTTTGGACATGTTATCTCGAGAGGTGGAGTTAGTGTTGACCCTAAGAAAGTTGATTCTGTACTTCAGTGGGAACAGCCTAAGACTCCTACTGAGATCAGAAGTTTCTTGGGATTAGCAGGTTATTACAGAAGGTTTATACAGAACTTCAGTGCGTTAGCATCACCTTTGACACGCTTGACGAGGAAGAATGCACCGTTTGTTTGGTCTGATAACTGTGAGAAGAGTTTTCAAATCTTGAAGAGAAAGTTGACTTCAGCACCAGTGTTGGTTTTGCCTGAAGCAGAGAAAGGCTATACAGTGTTCTGTGATGCTTCCAGGAGAGATTTGGGTTGTGTACTGATGCAAGAAGGCAAAGTTGTGGCTTACGCATCTAGACAGCTTAAGAAGAATGAAGAGAATTATCCTGTTCATGATCTGGAATTAGCTGCTATAGTTCATGCTCTTAAGACATGGCGTCATTACTTGTATGGTGAGACATGTCAGGTGTTTACAGACCATAAGAGCCTGAAATATATCTTCACTCAGAGAGACTTGAATTTGAGACAGCACAGATGGCTTGAGCTGATTAAAGACTATGATGTGACAATCGATTACCATCCTGGTAAGGCGAATGTTGTAGCTGATGCTTTGAGTAGAAAGTCAAGTTCAACAGCTAATGCATTTTCTATGGCATGTTTCAAGAGGGACTTGCTTGTAGATATGCGAAAATTGAACTTGGACTTGGATGTGACTGGACAAAGTGGGTTGATTGCTCAGATACAAGTCAGACCTACTTTCTATAATCAGATTAAGGAATTACAGCAGAATGATGATGAGTTGTGGCAAATCATGCAGGATATGTCAGAAGGTAAGAGAACAGAGTTCAAGTTTTCTGACGATGGTGTGCTGTATCTTCATGACAGGTTATGTGTACCTGGAAACAGTGAGCTGAAAGAGCAGATTCTTGAGGAAGCGCATACTTCTATGTATGCTATGCATCCAGGTAACACAAAGATGTACAGGGACCTCAAAGAGCTGTACTGGTGGTCTGGTATGAAAAAGGATGTGGCTGAATACGTGGCTAGGTGCGGGGTGTGTCAGCAAGTTAAGGCTGAGCATCAGAAACCTGCTGGTACTTTGCAGTCGCTTCCTATACCAGAATGGAAATGGGAACACATCACGATGGACTTTGTGGTAGGATTACCCAAGACGCCTAAGGGTTCGGACTCGATATGGGTGATTGTGGATAGGCTAACTAAGTCTGCTCACTTTCTTCCTGTCAAGTCAACCTTTGACGTTTCAAAGCTGGCCAAGGTTTATGTGGACGAGGTAATCAGATTACATGGGATTCCAGTTTCCATTATTTCTGACAGAGATCCTAAGTTTACATCTAGATTCTGGAATCAGTTACATCGTGCGTTGGGCACAAGGTTGAGGTTCAGTACAGCGTTTCACCCGCAGACAGATGGTCAATCTGAGAGGACCATTCAGACCCTCGAGGACATGCTGAGAGCATGCGTGCTACAGTTTAGAGGCAACTGGGAAGAACACTTAAGCCTCATGGAGTTTGCATACAATAATAGTTACCATTCTAGCCTTGGAATGGCTCCATATGAAGCTCTTTATGGCAGGAAGTGTAGATCGCCAGTTTGTTGGTACGAGGTGGGTGAGAAAGAAATCCTTGGACCTGAGCTAGTTGATGTGACTACAGAGAAGATATCTGTGATCAAGGAGCAGTTGAAAGCTGCTCAGGACAGACAGAAAAGTTATGCAGAGAGATGACGTCGACCTCTTGAGTTTGAGGTTGGCGATGAGGTTTACTTGAAAGTTTCACCGTGGAAGGGAGTGCTGAGGTTTGGCAAGAGGGGTAAGTTGACCCCTAGGTATATGGGTCCATATCCTATTGTTGAGAGGATTGGACCTGTAGCATACAGGTTGGATTTGCCGTCTGAGTTGGCAAATCTTCATGATGTCTTCCACGTGTCTATGCTGAAAAAGTGTCATCCTGGTACAGAAAAGATTGTAGATCCAGAACCGGCGCAGCTTAGAACAGATGTGTCCTATGTAGAAGGACCAGTGCAGATAGTTGATCACTGGATCAAAAAGCTTAAGAACCGTGAGTTATCCCTAGTAAAGGTTTTGTGGAGGAATAACAATATAGAGGAAGCTACGTGGGAGCTTGAATCAGAAATGCGTAACAAGTATCCTTTTCTCTTTTAGGAATTTCGGGACGAAATTCTTATAAGGGAGGGAGATTGTTATGACCCACGTTTCATTTTGCAAGTAAGTACCTTGGTTAGTGCATAATTGAGCTAGTTATGTTGAGATGAGTATTTGCTCTTGTTAATAGTGTTTTGAGCTTTGAGCTAGTGTTAATGTATCATTAGCTTGTTTTCTTGTCCTGAGGTTGAGGACAAGTTTGTTCTTAATTCGTTGCCGAAGAAATCATGCGAAACCGACCTACGAGTAAAAAGATATGAGCTTTTTAGTGTACAGGGACCTATGTGTAATTTTGGAAAGTTTCTGGGCAATTTGCATCCGGCCCCCTGGGCGCCCTACCTTATCCTTTCCTTCAGTTTTTCCTTTTTAACTCTTTTAACCGACTTTGGAATGAACGATAGTTCATTTCCTTCGGTTGCCGCTTGGGAGAAACAGAGAAGGAGAAAGGGAGAAAGAGCAAGCTAGAGAGAGAAGCTAGGCAATCAAGCTCCTTCCTTCTCCGTCCTCCTTCGATTTCTTCATCTTCTCCAGCCAAACCAACCGGCTGCATCATCTTCTTCTTCCTCACCTTCTTCTTCCTCCTGCAGCCATGAAGAAGACGACCATGGAGATGGTCTAGGGAGCGAACGGTGCTTCCCCCTCCATTCTTTCTGCTTGCCAAGTGCTTGCTAGGTCAATCCGAAGCTATAGGAGTGATTCGGGTAAGAATCGTCCACCGAATCAACCCCAATCGTCTCTTTTAATTCTGCAATTTCCGCCCCTGCGTAGGTTGCACGGCGTGCAAATACGTTTTGCACGGCGTGCAAAGTTACAGGAAGCGGAACGAGTTTCTGCCCAGGTGCACGACGTGCAAAATCAGTTTGCACGGCATGCAAGTCAGTTTGCACGGTGTGCAAGTCAGTTTGCACGACGTGCAAAGGTGCAGAAAAGTAGATCAGAAGTGCACTGAAGGTGCACGGCGTGCAGTCTAGGTGCACGGCGTGCACACTGTTGTAAAGGGCAGAATTAGGCGTGTTTGTGGACGTTTTTCGGTGTATACGAACACACCGAAATGGGTGAGTGACAGTTCATTTAAAAATCATTATTTAACTCATTTTAAATGCTTATTTGCTTCAGTATCAGTTAATATGATTCCTGAACAGTGTAGCATGTACTTCAGTATGATAAGTTCAGTGGAACTTGAATTGCGTGATGTAAATGATGAAAAAGAGGAAATTCTATGTCTTACAGTTGCTATATGATATTTCTGTTTAATTGTTTATCTGTTAGTTTATTAATAGACCTAAGTGCCCTAACACCGTAGAACCCCTAAAGGAAGGTCTGTTACTTAGGGGTGAAACTCGTGTCCAACATCAACCGGTTGAGTAATTCTGGTGGCACGAGGATAGAAAGAGAGGCAGTGTCTAACAACAATCGTGCGTGTGTCACGATGGCACTGGGGAAAAGAAAAAGAAAACACGGTTATCTAACACCATTCGTGCGTGTGTCACGAAGGTAACCATGTGACTCTCCGCCGGTGTACTCCGGTTAAAGGAGGAGTCGGGAGCACACGTGGTTGTGCATTGAGGCCGTAGAGCCTATGTTCTGGCCGGAGAGCCAGGGGTCCTGTAGCAGAGCAGGGCTGGCGTCAGACTTAGCATTTCCCGGGTGTGTCGCTAAGTCTTGTACGGTGGGACCGTAGCATGAACTTGTTGCGGATCTTTATATGCAGAGTACACTGCATATATTTAGGGCATAATAATAAAATGGATAAATAATAGAGTAGGTTCACAGTAAATTTATATAACTGTTTTATTACCTGAAATACCTGTTAATGCTTAGAAGTGTGGTTATTGTCTGTATATTTGTTATGCTAATAGAACTGCCATGCTTGAACTGTATATTTGTTTATTTCAGTTTATAAACCTGACGAGTTGTTTAATGATAGCTAAGTGAAATGTTATTCACTGAGCGAGTAGGCTCATACCTCTACTCAAAACATTTTCAGGTCAGCAACAACATCAAGGATCAGAAGGATCATTTCATCCTAACACTTAGTTGATAGAAGGTTTGTTGTTAGTCTAGATAGAGGTCTCTTAGTCCATTCCCCTCGATCCTCAGGACAAGGTGTGAGTGAGAGAGAGAATGTGTACACAAAGATGTAAATTAATGTTATGCTTTCTTTATGGTAATCAATGTATTATGCTGTAGACCTTGCTTGTATCTTCTATCAGTTTAATTGAAAAGTTTCTGCAGTTTGTTTAGTTCTTGTTTACAGCTTAAACTTGATTAGCAATTAAATGCCTTGGATTGTTTTAAAAGTGACGAATGGTTGGTTATGTGTTAATCCATCTTGTCGCGTCTTAATCTCGTGGTTTGTGGTTAATGTGAGATTGGGGCGCGACAAGAAGCATCATCCTCTCTCTAGGGTTTGGTTACTCTCAGACTAACCAAGACATCATCAGCCTCCAGGGGTCAAGCATAAGACAACCACTATCATCCACTTAGGTCGCATCATCCACAACTCCCCACTGTTCGTCATGTCTTGGAATTCTAAGCTTCCAACCTTTTGCTCGGGTCTTGCTTTCTCTCTCCAAAGCTAACTCCACATCCAGCCTTATAACTAGAGGTCTTGTCTCCATGAAGTTGGATCAAGCTCACGAGCAAATCCCTACCTGGGTGAAGCCTTTTCTCAACTCATGTTTGGCTCCAGATTACCCTTAGCTCTTTATGTTTATCTCATAAGACATCCATCATGATTCCTTGTCCAGGGTTTCATCCTACTATCAGCACTACGGACGTACTCTGGGTGCAAGCTACACCCTACTTATACAAGCCCATAGGGTTCCATAGGTTCTCCTCTAACCTCATCCACGAAGGAGATATCCTTCGCTATGGCATGCACGACCCTTCCCAGGGTTCGGTTGCCAAAGGTACTCGGTCATCAACTTCTCATGGTTCATATGGCAATCCAAAGGCATGTCCATCCAAACACCTGGTCTACTAAGACATCTAACTTTTCGTGTCATCACTCTCTCTAACCTTCACTTAGGGTTAACATCATCCTCAAAGGATTTGCTAGGTCTCTATTTTTAATGGAGATCTCTACCTCCATGACTAACTCTCTCTCTCTCTTCTCATCCTCCAGATAAGAAGGTCTAGCCTCAGGTCTCCCCTGAGGGTATAGACAACTCATGTCATACGACCTAAGCATGTATCTATTCCTTTATGCTTACGCTATTAAGCTTATGTCCATGACATCTTATTTACATGCTTTTTATTAATTTGGTGGAGGATTCCCTAATCCTTATCAACCTTACCCATCCCTCAAGAGGGTGAGGAAAAGAGAGGAAACCCTAATCAGTAAGGTCCTTACAAAAATTTGAGTTGAGAAGGGATGAACAAGATGAGAGAGTCCTAAAGGTATCTTATTTTGATTCATACCATAAGACTTTGGCTAGGCAGTCACACGGATCCGGGAGTCCTCGTATTCTGACTAGCAGTGCCGAGGAAAATATTGCTAGCCCCCGGTCGTGATCCTTTTCTAGACACCTCTATCTTAGGGATAATCCTCTAATAACTCCCTTGAGTTCGACAAAATTTGTAAAATTTAATAATTATTAAAGATTAAGTGAGGAACCTTCTCTCTGATACCAATTGTAACGACCCTTCTTCCCGATAACTCCCAATTAAAGGAGACCGTAAGGTTAGAGCCGTTATCCAATTAACAGGATCAAAGGTTCGACAAATAATCAATAACAATTAATAAACTTTACCAACTAAACAAAAACTGGTATAAAATAAAACTTTTCTTACCTTGGAAAAATTGGGATTTATAAACTTCTGTCCATGAAGGTACTAAACTAAGTAATCCGCATGTGCACATTATTTATCATTTAATTCCACATCTTCCACTTTATTGTTTGTTCTTTTCATTTGTACCTAAAATGCCGACAAACAAAACGTCAGTCAGCAAGAAGCTGGTATGTGGGGGAAACAATAATCATGTAACTATAATAAAAAGTAATCAACCAGTTATCATCTAACATCCAAGATTACATTTTAAACCATACGACTCAATCCTTTCCTATCCCCTATCTCTTTGTTGTCCGTGCAGTGTACTAAGATACTACCTCTCTCTAGGTAGATCCTTATTAAACTCCGCATGATCCTACCTAACAGGTAGATCAATATCTAGGGTTGAGTCGCATGGCACTACCCATAGGTAGTCCAATCTCTAACTCAATATGACTTGATGGACCTACCCCATTGGTAGCCATTTACTAAGTCATCCAATGACCTGATGGGCCTACCCCATTGGTAGCCATTTACTAGGTCAACCCATTAAGCTACAGAGGGGACTAGGATCTGAGCTAGTAGGCATATTTCTTATGTGATAGTCATATTCACATTATACTTTGCATGAATTAAATACATCCAATAGTTTAATTCAAGCCAAGATGGAAACATCGATAAAATCCCGAAAAACTAATTCGGGTAGTCATAAGCGTAACCACATACATGTACATGTAGATTCAGGAGCAAGAATAATCCAAACAACAATGAGCAAGAAAGCATTCAGTAAGATCCTGAAACAATTATACAATTTCCTTTTATTACTCATGTCATTAAGATCTATCAAATCTAGCTCACTTCTTAGGGTTTCTAGTCCACTTTTAGGGTTTCCATTGCAATTAGGGTTTCCCTTCATCTTTTACTATTTTAAACCCTAATTTAACGCAATTGATTACAAACCCTAATTATCTCGTATATTCTTCATCATTAAGGTTATCCTAACAACATATAACCCTATTTTCATATTACAGGCACATTAATCATCAATTAAGCTTCTTTTTCATTAAAGCTACCATTTTTATCCCTTTAATCCATGACAAGATCATCATACGCATTTATTATCAATTCATAGTTCATTATGGTCCAATTCACATATGAACTTGATTTGCCATTAATTGTATTCTTTATTCATGAGAAAACCCTAATTACTACTTTTAGGGTTTTTTATCCATGATTAGGAACTTTAAAGATCAAAATAGATTAGAACCATCATTTAACAACATATGTTCACAATTTTCAAATTAAATATGATCTTGTACTCTTTTACCCTAAATTAGGGTTTCTAACTATTTAATCGTTCAGAATTGGTGTAGAAACCTAAACCATGTGATAAATCATCTATATCAGGTTCACTTTCATCATTAACATTTCAACAGGTTGCTATTTTTTTGCCAATTAAGTATCATGAATTTAACCATTAACTTCAATTAGGGTTCCTAACATGATTTCAAAGAACTTTCCATTAATTTGGCATAATTTTGCAAAAAGGAACAAAATCATATTCTAATAGTATTTTTATTGAATTCCTCTCATTCTCCTGAGCAAGATTCATATATTATTCGTATTTATCCGAGCAACGGTTTATGAGATATGAATTTTGCAAAGATCTACTTACTTGGCCAATAGCATGCTGACACGTCAGTGTAGCCATGCAATGCGCCCTTTGGGAAACATAACCAAATTACCAGGTTACCCTCCACTTAACTCGAGCATCCCTTGTTAAGCTGGGGGTATAACCGTCCAATCAATTTTGATCATCTTCAAGCTTCAGACAACCTTCCTGGCCGCCGACAGCAGTCCTACGTGGGGCTCTCCTTGCCTCCTTGGACCTCGAAACTCTCCGCCAACTTCTTCCCTGAGTCTGCCGCCCCCTTGCGCACCTAGGGCACTACCTAGTCACTGCCGGTGCGGCCATTCTCCTGCTCGATTGGCCAAGAACTTGCAGCCGTCGCTGCAGCCTAGGTGATGCTACCGCACAGGCTCCAGGGCACGGATTTGATGGTGAAGCTTCTCCTTGAATTCATGGAACGATAGGCCTTTGTCGCACCCCTCTGTTTCCTCCTCTTCGTGTCATGCTCATGGTGATACAGGGGATTAGGGTTTGTAGATGAAAGTAAGGGAGAAGAGCGATGTATGGGATCCTATGGGCTTGGCCCAGGGTCGTACCCCTTATATAGGGGAGGTTAGATAGGCCCTAGGTGACCTGTCCACGAGATCCAAGAGAAAACAAGTTCCATACGTAAAGGAAACCTATTCCTCCAATAAGAAGTAATATTCTCTCTCTTCCTCTTTATCCTTTTGATATTCCTTTTATATAAGTATTAGGATTTCGAAAAATTACTTCCCCTTTATTCTTTTTACTTGCCTTTTAATTTATTGGCTTGGAATTTCTATTTTCTTTTAATAGAAAATACTTCCTTGTATGAATATTACAAAATTCGTCAATAATATACCACATTATGCTCTTATTTTGCAATCTTGGTATTTTCTCTTTCTTTCCTCTTTATTGGGACTCCTTGGACCCCAAGAAATTAAAGAATTCGAAATTTCTTTTTAAGGAATACTCATTATCCTTAAATGCATCAATATGCATTACTTCACCTTATCTTGGTTATTTCTCATTATTATGTTGATTTCTTATTAAAATATCCCTTTTTGAGGATTTCTCTTTATTTCTCTTTTATTTTCCTCATTGGTATGCTTTTTATCATTAGGAATCCTTGGAATACGAAATTCCACCAAGGATTATTCCATTATACCTCTTTTCACTTATTTTCCCTATTGCATCAATGTTTTTAATTTCTTTATTAACAAGGAAATATTTTATTAGTCTTTTCTTTTCTTGTTGCTTTATCGTTGCAACTTTGGACTCCTTGTAACTCAAGGAACACAAGAGGCACGAAATCCACTTTGGATTAAGTTCTTTTTCCTTCTTGAGGTTTGCACACCTTTCTTGTCTCACAAACTCAATTATTCATTAATTAATTGAATTTCCTTATTCTTGGGCTAGTTCCCCTATACACAACCTAGTATATCCATGGTCAGTTAGTAGTTTAGGATAATTCATTAGACTCTAACTTGTTGTTTGGTTTGATAATCTAAATGAAATTGTAATGCTCACATGTTAGCCCCAACCTAATTGATAAGTGTATTCCCCAAATTGCTCACACCTCTCTTAATTTCTTTAAAACCCTAATTTCCATCTTTCTTAGCTAGTGTTAGCTTAGTTATCTCTTTTCTTTCTTAGTTAGCTCCTTGCCTTGTTCTTGTTTTGTCCTTGCTAGTTTAGATCTACAATTGCTCTTTTGTCTTGTTTGCTAGCTTAGCGTAGTGTAGAAATTTCCTTGCTTTCCTTAGGGAAGAATGTTATTTTCTTACGTTGCCTTGTCTTTTCATGCTTAGTATAATTAACTATCTAGGGTTAACTTAGGTTTTGTTCTTGCTTGTCTTTCTTTTACTTGCTTTCTTACTAAATACTTAGTTTAACAATCAAATCGACCTTTAAACCCTTCAACCCTAGACTCCTCAGTTGGAACCTAGCACAAAAAATTAACCAAGCTGTAATGCCCCTTTTTCTCTGTGTGGATCGACCCTATACTTGCCACCCTCCTATACTATCACACGACCCCGTGCGCTTGTAGGTGTAGTGTTTTAGTTCTTTTGAGTGTGTTGAGTTTAGGTCAATATAAATTTTGAAAGTTTAATCCACCATGTGTGTCTATCTGCAGAGTTTCATCTATTCAAATCTCAATTGAGTAGTGTGTAATTCCATTCTCAGAATCACACCAACCACTACTAGAAATCACCCACTCATAGCTCAACACTGCCATTCCTCGCCCATCATCCAATCATGCCACTTCAATCATGATTGGAAATTGCACCATCCCGCTCCAACATGAGGTTGACCACATGACAAAGAACTCGTTGGATCTTGGAGCTAGGATGACTACGGCCTCACAGGGAGCATCAATGTAGCCACCTATTAAAAGCATGGTCACCCAGTGTTGGTAGTACCGCTCGCTGCCCCAATGGGGAGTTAGGGAGAGAACCCCCTAATGGAAGGGGAAGCGGTCCCGCATCAAATAGCTGTGAAATAACAAAAGAGACGGAGGAAAATAGATGAAGGAAGGGTTCCCTAAGGCAAGAAATGAATAGGAAACACATGGAAAAGAGCTAGGGAAAATAAAAGATTCAAGGTGTGAATTTGGAAAAAGGAGCAAGGAAGGTGGTTGATTGGTTGGTCCTTATCACGTACATTGTAGCAATGCTACAATGTATAGAATGAGGTGTAAGACAACTCCCTACCGTTAGATTGAGGAGTCAGAATCCATGTCCCCTGATCCAAGGGTCAACAATGATCCAAGAATGATCTGTGGATTGTTGACTTGTCTAAAGGCAAGGGGGCGCCCATCTTGTTGGGCTACACCCCAAAAGTGGCCCAAATTGGGTTCAAAATCAAATGAAATCAATTAAAACAAGTTTGATTAAGAAAAATTTAAAGGGTCATAACTTGGGTAACAGAAGTCCATTTGAGAGAATTCTTCCACCATTGGAAAGGTAATTGAGAGATCTACAACATCATATACATTATGAGGTAAATATATATCATTTATGAGGACCAATTATAGTTGCAAGATAAATATGTATTAAGGATGATACACAATTTAGAATTGAACATTCAAGTCATGTATAGCAAAATAGGTACAAGGTGGCTATGCAAAAGCATCAAATTATGTAACTGAACTCAATTTGAGTGGTGTGAGTAACTAGTAGAGAGAGAAAGAGAATTATTAAAGAGTGAAAAAATTAGGGTCATCACACTTTGTTCCCCATCAGTTGAATTTGGGCATTCTCTGCTGGTAAGGCCTCAATGCCTCTGACAAAGGGAAAGGACCAAGTTCTATTTAGTATAATCATGTTCACCATTTTGTTCATCTAGTACATTGTGGAGATTATCTTATGCATTGGTCGAGGAACTTTCCATTCACCTGAGGGTCTGACCATATGGATAGCAGATCATCTATGCAAATATTAAATCTTACTAGAAGTAATAATTCATCTTTGTATCTCAATATTGGCCACGACATCTGGCTATGATGTTGGTTAGATTGATAGGACAAGATTGAACTTGATTTGAAATATTGGGTATCCACCCATTTAATCCACAAAATGTTTTTATGATTATCTATATCCTAGAGTAGTCTCATCATCCCTGCCTTAGACTATTCATCTACCTTATGTATACATGGACAACCCTCTTGTTTGGGTTTGCATATATCCAACAAGCTGATAGTATGTATATGATCTTCTTCTTCCATACCCCCATACAAAATCTTTGCATATATTTTTTTATCTCTTCCATAATGTATTTTGGGAGGGGGAAAGTGCATGTCTAGAAAAGGTAATAAGATGAGAGCATTGAGATTATAAGCTCCAGTGTACCAACCATTATGAGTAACCCTATCTTCTAAGAGTCTAGTTTTGTCTTGATCTTATCAACAAGGGGACTATAGAGGCTCTTGGTTAGATAGCATGTGAAAAGGGGAATTCCTAGATACTTCACTAGCATACCTATCTTACTGACCCCTAGAGTGTTGTTGATGTGTTCTAAGAGTTGACTTGCTAGTCAGAATTTGACTCTTAGTTGGGTTTAGTTGAAGACCAGACATCAAACTGAAGAACTTCATGAACTTTTTGATACCTTCTATGTATCTAGATATATCCTGTGAGAAGATCAAGATATCATCTGCAAAAAGAATGTGAGATACTTCATTTCCCCCGGCTTTTAGGGTGGTTATTAGCTTATCATTGGTTGCTTCATCAAGAATCAATGAGAGTCCTTGCATCCCAATTACAAATAGATAGCATGCAAGGGGGTCCCCTTGATTGATCCCTATTGATTCTTGAATTAATTGTAATGGAGCTCCATTCATGAAGACCTAAAAAGAGACAATATTCATACATTCATGAATCCAATTCATCCTATAGTTGGTGAAGACCATGACCTTAATTATGTCTAGAATGTATTCTCTATTGATTGAATCATATGCTTTACTCAAGGCAGCTTTAACACAGAGCTTGTGTTTTTTTCTATACAAATTAAAGTCATGCACGAGTTCATTTTCTAGGAGTATAACATCTAATATTGCTCTACACTTCACAAATGCACTCTGGTTAATACTAATAAAATTGGGCATAACATCCCTATGGCAATTTCCTTGAACTTTAGCAATAATTTTGTAAACAAAATTACAATGCGAGATAGGCCTCGATTCAATACTTTTTTAGGTTGCTTCACTTTAGGAATGAGCGAGTTGTAGGTCTTTTTCATTTCTTTCAACATCCTCCTTTTGGAGAAAAAAATCCTTTACTTCAAGGTATACTTCCTTTCCAACAATATCCCAGGTAGATTTGAAAGAGTGGGCATTCATGCCATCAGAGCCTAATGATTTATCATTGTTTGATTTTTTTACTATGTCAAAACTCTCTTCATCAAGGTTGCACATGTCTATTGTTCTTCATTCAATCTATTCATGTTTGCCAATTTTTCTTCTGGGCTCTCACTCCCACTGGTTTGTTGAATATCTCTTCATAGTGTTTCTTGAACCTACCTCTATTGGCTTCCTCATCTCTCATTTGTACTCCATTGTAGTCTAGGACATTGATTCAATTTGTACGTCTTCTTATTTCAAGTGAAGCATAGAAGTATTTGAATTGATTTCCCTATGTTTAAGCCACATTACTCTTTTTTGTCTAATTATGGACACTTTTGCCGATCTAGCTAAGATAGCTTCTTCTTTTTTCTACTTTGCAATCTCCCACAACAAATCGTTATTTGAATCATTGTCTTCCCGGTCTTGTGCCTCAAGTGCTTCTTTTTCTTTGTTCCTTTCTGAATTAGTCAAATCCCCTATTCTTTCCCAATTCCACATGTGAAGTGATTTTTTTTGTGTGCTTTAGCTTTTGACATAGTCTAAACATTGGGCTCCCTGAATGTATCTTGCTCCATGCTTCATTAACAACCTCTTTAAGACCATCTATCATAACCCAAACTTTGAAAATATCTTGTTGGGTACTTTATTTTCTTTCGATCTTCATCTAATTGTAGAACTCGAGCATAATGATCACTATATATCATAGGCATGATCTATAACCAGGTGTTAGGAAAATCATTTAGGACCTATAATTGGCATAAGGTTCTATGTGTCATACTTCTTGTACTATTTATTCCTTCTTGTTGGTTGTTCCACGTGAAGAAAGGACCCTTCACAGGGATCTCTTGGACATCAATATCACATGTATCCTAATTGAAGTTGTTCATTTATCTTGTTGAGGGAGCTGATCTTCCTTTTCTTTCACTAACCACCCTTACAACATTGAAATCACCTAGGATGATCCAGGGTGAAATGAGTTGGGATTTGATTCTTTATAGACATATCCCCCAAAGGATCATTCTCTTATTATATTTATTCTCAGCATAGACAACTGTGAATTCAATATTCTAATCAACAATTAATAAATAAGAGTTGGGTATGAAGTCGAAACCTAGGGGAAAGGGGGACCATAGCGGCGATGGCGGTGGTCGTAGTTCTATTGAATCCAAGGCGGATCGAGGGGGGACTAGGGGCCATTATGAAGGCGAAGAGGTAACAGAAATGCAAGGAAGGAACGAACAAGGCGACACGGGTCACATGGCCAAACAAGGAGGTGTGGGATTCACGGTCCCATCATTAGGGTTGTAGATCAACTACTTGGGGCTGAAAGGAACACAAAATGAATGCACCGATATCAGAGACATGATACTGGAAAATAGTCACACAAACCAAGAAGAAGGATCCCAGAACAAAAGGCATTCTATACTCAACAGTCATGAAGGGAAGATCGCGACCGGGTATGGCGATGCGGCAAAAAAAGAACAATAGAGCACAACTCAACAAACACCGCTGTTATCCTTCAGCGTGGTGGTAACTGCATGTCGGACATAGGGGGAAAGTGACGCGTTCATCGAAAGACTTTTTGAAGATTCACTGGAGGCTGAGGATGTTGACCTAGGAAAGGAGGAAGGTAAACCTTCATTATCTATTAATCCTATGATGGAAGATAAACTAACCAAGCCATGGTGTTATGCAGTGGTAGTCAAGTTACTGGGATTTGAAATAGGGTATATGACATTAAGGGATTGACTCAAGCTAATGTGGAAAATATTTGTCCATTTCAACATGTATGAAATGGAGATGGGACATTTTGTTGTCCAACTATCTTGCAAGAGAGATTTCAACGAGGCCCTAACAGGAGGACCCTAGAAGATCTTCAGGCTAAATCTACTTGTATGAGAGTGGTACCTACTTTTAATCAAAGGAAGAATATCTAGAGAGATTTGTGGCAAGGGTACGAATCATGAATCTGCCGCTTCATCTCTATGTACCAACAATGATTGAATACATTGGTCTGGCACTAGGACGGCTGATCAAAATTGATGACCATACAACCAGTAGAACGAGAAGCTAGTTTGCAAGGCTTGCTGTTGAACTGGATACCTCAAGGGACCTAAAAGATGCGATCTTCATAAATGGGGAAGAGTACGAAGTTGTCTATGAGGGACTACCATGGACCTGTGTCGCATGTGGACAGGAGGGACACATATCAAAGAATTGTAATTCACAACAATACCTACCAAAAAGTGAGTATCGCCCAGCCAATAGTCGAAGAAATTATGGAAACACGGGAACAAAGGAAGCAGAAGATTAGTGGCACACACAAAAATCAAAGAAGGGAGGATAGAGAAATAACCAGCATGAGGACTATCCCATTCCTCACAACATGCAATATAACAATCCTTTTTCTAGTATGTGGGAAAAAGAAGTAGTTGGGGACGAGGCAACCAGGGAGACGGGGACGAACTCAGTTCATCTGAAAGTGCATGCTAAAGTCAGAAAAATGGAGAAGATATGGAGAAAAAAGAAGGGGACAAAACAAGCTATGATGGATGACCAGGAAACTAACATTCTGTAGGATATCACGAACACAAGCATGGAAGACAAAAGAGAAATAAGTGCAAAGCTGCCAGAAAATCTTCATGTAGCAGTCAGCCCAACAATTGATGATGTAATCGAAGTTATTGTGATCGAAAGTGAAGAAAGAGTAACATATATACCCATGTCTAATGCCAGATTTGATGCCCCAAAGGAAAGTATGCCTAATGAAGAATTGAACAGTATCAACGAGGTCTTAGTAGTGAAAAAAATCGCCAGCGCAGGCATGAAACATTTAACTAATGGAACCAAAATGAAACATGCTAGCAAGAAAAAAGCTATAAATCCTACTGAACTAACAAGACAAAACCCAAGAAGACCAGAACCAGAACATGATCCCCCACATGCGATACCCTATGATAACCCCGGTTCTCTATTAGAGACAACAAGTCAAGTGAATATGGAGGCAGAAGGATGTGCAAATACAGAAAAAGAGAAAACAAATAGTCATGTGTCTGATGGGGCCATTGAATGAGACAGAGAAGGATCTGGGTTAAATGGTTGTATCAAGGAACTACAATCAACTTTCTCCCAGTAAACACAATAATGGACGTCTTGTGTTGGAATATTAGAGGGATTTGGAAGAAGGAAACATAGAGAAATCTGAAGGAACTTATAACAACTTATAAACCAAGGATTGTGGCAATTATTGAACCATGGCTGAGCGGTACAAAAGCCACACAAACCATAGCCAAGCTAGGCTTTGGGAAATCTTTCTGAGTGGAAGCTTCAGGATTTTTGGGAGGCATATGGGTATGCTGGAATGAAGCTGATTGTGAGGTAGCCATCATAAACTATCCTAGACAATTTATTACATGTTGCATAAATAATAGCACACTGATTACCTTTGTATACGTGAATCCTCACATCACTGTCTGGAGGTTGTTGTGGAAGCACCTCGTGAAGATGGGAAAAATGTTTACCAAACCATGGATAGCATTGGGTGACTTTAACACAACATGTAACCCTAATGAACGTAGCGGTAGTAGGCATTACAATTACTCATAGGAACAAACCTTCCAAGAAACTCTGTTGGAAGCCAGATTATCTGATCTTGGTTTCTCAGGACCTAAATTCACTTTCAAGAGGGGAGCACTGCAATAGCGGTTAGATCAAGCTATAGCCAACATGACGTTCATTCAAGCTCACCAACATTTTCATGTTCAACATCTACTGAGATTGCAGTCTGACCACAACCCGCTCCTTGTCAAATGTGTTAAAACTAATAGAGGGAAAGGGAGGTTCGTTGCAAAAGCTTCATGGGCACATGATGAAGGACTCAAGAATCTTCTTGCGAGTCAGTGGGACCAAAAAGCGTACTTCAGCATGACTCTAAAGAATGCCAAAAACTCAATGATCTGATGGGATAAAGAAAAAGATGCATCCAACAGACGGAGGAAAACCACTCTTCTGAGAAACTTGGGAAGACTGGAGAAAGAGCTCGCCGATTGTTATAACCCCATTACTAAAGGAATCCATACCGATATGAAGACTGCATTCGATGAAATCTTGAAAGAGGAAGAAGAAGAATGGAAACTTAAAAGCCATATAAACTGGATGAGAAATGAGGACTCCAACACAAAGTTCTATAATGCATATGCCAAACAATGGAAACATCATAATACCATCTTGATGCTCAATAATAATGAAGGGGAGTGGATTACTGAAGAATCAAAACTAAAAGACATGGTTAGTAACCATTTCCAAACTCTATTGATGGAGCCGAAGAGGCGCAGTCAGGAGATCCTTGATACCATACCCACAACTTTCAAAAGGTTGATGGTGGCACAACTCAGAGCCATTGTAGAAGAACCAAATGAGGATGAATGCATAGGTATACTGAAAAACCTCAACCTGTATAAGGCGTTCAGGTGGTATTAATGCTTTGTTTATCCAAAATCATTGGAAGATTGTAAAGAGTTCCATCTTGATTATTGCAAAGAAGGAACTAAGAGGAGACAACCTTCCAAATGAGTTATCTGACTCCACCGTAGTTTTGATCCCAAAAACCAACAACCCTATTACGAGCGATCAACTGCGCACGATATCTCTAAATAACCTTTTCTTGAAATTGATCTCAAAGATTGTAGTAGAGAGAATCAAGGGGTACCAACCGGACTGGATTTCTCAATCCCAGAGTGCATTTGTACTAGGTAGACACATCACTAATAACATAGATATTACCCAAGAAGTTATTCATTTGATGAAGAGAAGAAAGGGTCAAGAATACATGGCCATTAAGATTGATCTATCTGTCTAAGGCGTATGATAATCTCTCAAGGGCGTTCATAAATGACACTCTGAACAAGCTTGAACTGCCTATCAACATAAGAAAGTATATTATGAACTCCTTAATTACAGGTGAAAGCTCAGTTTTGTGGAATGGCACCAACACCCACCCCTTCAAACCTAGTCGAGGACATAGATAGGGAGATCCACTATCTCCATATATTTTCATGCTATGCATTGAAAGGCTATGTCAAACGATCAATGAACTGGTCCAAAGGGCATATTGGAAATCCATTAAAATGGGGAGGAGTGGAATACAAAAATCTCACTTGTGCTTTGCTGACGACCTGATTCTATTCAGAGAGGCAACTTGCAAATAGATGCATGTTCATAAATGACACACTGAACAAGCTTGAACTGCCTATCAACATAAGAAAGTATATTCTGAACTCCTTAATTACAAGTGAAAGCTCGATTTTGTGGAATGGCACCAGTACCCACCCCTTCAAACCTAGTTGACGACTTAGACAGGGAGATCCACTATCTCCATATATTTTCATGTTATGCATTGAAAGGTTGTGTCAAATGATCAATGAACTGGTCCAAAGGGAAGATTGGAAACCCATTAAAATGGGGAGGAGTGGAATACAAATCTATCATGTGTGCTTCGCTGATGACCTGATTCTATTTGGAGAGGCAACTTTCAAACATATGCATGTTATTAAAAAGTGTGTCAGAAGGTTTGAGGAAGCATCAAGGTAGGAAATATTGATCACCAAAATGCAAATATTCTACACCTCCAGTGCACCAACAGCTATATGTGCTAGAATGAATCGTATCTGCAAGTTCCATGAAACTGAAGACCTTGGAAATTATCTGGGAGTTCCCATCATTCACTCGAGAGTGAGCAAGAAGACTTATGCTAATGTGCTAGATAGAATTGAGTCGAAGACTAATGGTTGGGACGCAAGGACGCTCTCACTCGTAGGTCGGTGCTGCTTAGAAGAGGTGGCACTTGAAGCTTTACCTACATATGTTATGAAAACAACATAACTACCTTTGGGCCTCTATGACAGGATCGATGAGTGCATTAGAAGATTCATATGGGGCAGCTTCCATAAATAGAATCCCATGTCCTTGGTGGCATGGGACAAAGTAGCCATTAACTAGGACCACAGTGGACTCAGGCTGAGGAAGATGAGGCAATGGAACATAGCCCTCATAACAAAGAATTCCTGGGACATTGCAAGCAGACAAAATACTCTATGGTGCAAGTACATGAATAGGAGATACATGGAATATACATATGGTAATGGGACAAATCTATCCCACCTAGAAAATGCTACACTTAAATGCAAACAACTAATTTCTGAAAATTCTTATATGTTACCTCGTAATGGAAGATCAATCTATTTTTGGGATGATGGTTGGGTCAGATCGGGAGTCATCCTCGCTACTTAGGCATGACAAGTAGTACTGGAGACATTACAAGATTTGCTTGTAGCTAGCACAGTTCTGGACAACGGTCAATGGGACTGCAATTTCTTAAATCACTGGTTACCACTGAAGCTGGTTTATGATATCTTAAAGATTGAACCTCCGAGTAGCACTAATCCTCCAGATATGACAGTATGGGTAGGAACCACAGATGAAAAGAATACCACAAGTTCAGTCTGCCAATTATTGCAAGGAATACAAGTGAACATGGTGGATGAATGTTGGAACATCATGTGGGATGCTAAAGCCCCTTCCAAGGTAAAATATTTTGCATGGCTAGCTATACATGAAGATCTACTGACTAATAGCCGTCGGGGTCCGATGCAAGTTAACAAATGATAGTATATGTGAATGCTGATAGGAACCAGAGGAAACTTGCACCCATGCTCTTTGGGACTGTCCATATTTAAAAACTGTGTGGATTACTAATCTAAAGATCAATACTGCAAATGAATTCTTTCATAACAATGATGAAGGATGGTTCAAAGAACTAGTAATAACTGCAGGACCGAATCTTCACATGTTCCTTGTTACATGCTGGAACCTATGGAATGCTCGTAACAAACAAGTGTTCAACAAAGACACCATGTCAATGCAGGCCCTGGTGCAACACATTCAAAGGGAGATTCAATTAAACAACATAGCATGTAAGGCAGAGGTTTCAGAGCACAAATCAGGAATACCAGAAGAACATGGATGTCAACCCCGCCCGCTGAGTATATCAAAATCAATACCGATGCAGCTTGGACTAAAAGGATGGCTACAATAGCTCTGGTGGCAAGGGATCAAGAGGGATGATGGATCCATGGGCAAGCTAGAACAATGACAATAGAGTCTGCAGTCATAGCAGAAGCTATGGCAATCGATCTGGCTATAGAGATTGCAGGAAGAAACAACATCCAAAGAATTATATTCGAAACTGATTGCAAGGTCTTAGTAGATCTATTGAAATGTCATCCTGAAAGTAAACCTAAGCTTGCAAGGTTCATTGATAGAATGCAAAGAAGGTTAAAGGACAAGTCTGAATGGTGTGTAGGCTTCACTCCAAGGAACTGTAATAAAGCTACAGATTTGCTAGCTAAGCAACATCAAAAGAATTCCAATGAGTATTTTGACTATACCAGACTGCCAGATTGTATTGATAATGTTATATTGGAAGATAGATGTAATGGTAGTAGTACTACCACATTTCCTTTTCATGCAAATTTGGTGCCCTGTAATTTATTTCCATATTGGCTTGCACGAGGAGGGAAAGATGAATAAATAGCCTCCTGGCTTCCACAAAAAAATATTCTAATCAACATAAGTCACCTTGCAGTGGATGACTTGTCTTGATTGATAGCTAGTGGAAATAAAGTAGTTTTGATTTTCCCAAATAATCAAAATCCTAGTTTTATTGCAACTATTGGCATTATCAGGACACATGTTATTAGGCCAGATCATCCTCATCACTCTTCTTATCTTCCTTCTTTTGATTTTTTACTTCTATACGGAAAGTAATATTAGTCTTTTCTCTCCTAATTTCAGCTCAGACCATGCCTTTCTTACCCCATGGGGATAATCCTATGATATTTCAAGCTATTATCATTTATATATCAACTACTTGAAAAAGGGGGAGCAGTGTTGTCGCCCTCCATCACTATGTTGACCTCAATATTCTCCAAAGTTATAAAAATTGTGTCTTCATTTTGGTTCTGTTTTGTTTTTTTTTTAATGCTCTGGCTTCTTGTTTGCCTTTTGCTGTGTGGATTTGTGGTTCTCTTTGGCTATTCAAATTTTTTTTCATTTTTTCTATTCTCCTCTCGACTTCTAGTTCTATAAGTTGGGGAATTGTGTTGGTTGCTTTTTGTGTCAAGGACCTTTGGTCGAGCATGTTGCGATGTTGGCTACTATTGTTGGACCACTGTTTTAGGTTGTTGCTCCACTGGCACTTCCTTTTCCGATTGAGCTCTTGATTTTCAAAGTGCTTTGTCATGATTGAATGTACTACAGTGGGGGCATTTTTCTAGGCCTCATTCGTATTCAACCTGGATTGTATAATCATGGCCCTTATCAGTTCTTAGCTTCATTAGTTTTGGGAATGATGATGTCACCTCCATTAGGAAATTTACTCTGGCATAGTCAATGTAGACTCTCACCTTTGTCTTCCTATCAAGACATTGTGGTTTTCCCAAATAGGATGCAATCCTTGCGATCATTTTTTTCACACCAGAGCTCGAGGGGAAGATTTTGTATCTTGAGCCAAACCAGCACAGTAGTAAGTTTCTCTTGCTCGAGTTGTTCTCCTTTCTCCCAATTTTTCAGAATCATATGTTTACCTTTGATGTACCATGGGCCTCCTTGGAGTGTTGTGTTCACATTTATCTTAGACTGAAATTTGATTATGAAGATCCCACTTGCTCTGTCTAAGACTTCCTTGAGCATGTATTCTAGACATGCTTCTCTTATATGTACGTCCAATGTGACTATTGATATTTAAAGTCTTGAGTCATCAATTATAATCCTTTGGCATTAATGTTAAGAACATTCATCTTAAAATCTTTCGAACAACGATCATTAAAATCTTGACCAGCCTTGTCCATATTTGTCCTTCCATGAAGGCTTTTACTTCTTGTTAGATCATGCACATCAGTATGTTAGATCTTTATTTGGTATCACATACCAAAATAAATAAGTAATCAAATTTATCTTATAATGTTTATACCTAAAGTGGAGGCCTCAGTGCCTTCCTTCTTCTTCTTCTATTAATTCCTCTAACTAGAGTGGGCAATTTCTTTTCCAGTATCCAGGTTGGTGACAATCACCTCTTACTTTCTTCACACCTCCCTTTGCCTTGAGATATGAATACTTGAGCTTCTAGCTAGCTTTATAACCCTTCTTAGCTTTGCCTTTGCCTTTAGACTTCCCCTTTGTCTTATTGATCATCATCACAGACTTGGTCTTGTCTTTATTCATTTGTGTCTTAGTTGTTCTCAACATGCCCAACAACTCTATCAACGACTTGTCAAAGTCCACTACTATAGAAAAGACCTTTGACGTCGGTTATTTAGAGCCTTTAGCGTCGGTTTCCAAGGAACACCCAAGTGGGTTCCGCTAATAGTGGATACCTTCCGCGTCAGATTCTAACCGATTCCATAACGCTTCCCGCCACCGAAAATGCGCCAAACGGGAACTATAGGCGTTAGTTAGGAAAGAAAACCAACACTATATCATAGTTAAATACGTCGGTTATTAAACAAAAACCGGTGCCATTACCCTTCTCGCCACCAAAAATGCACTGACAAGGGAACTATAAGCGTTGGTTAGGAAAGAAAAATGACACTATATCATGGTTAAAGACATCAATTATTAAACAAAACCCGACGCCATTACTCTTCCCGCCACCAAAAACGCACCAGTAAGGGAACTATAAGCATCAGCTAGTAAAGAAAATTCATACTATATCATGGTGAAAGACGTTGGTTATTAAACAAAAATCAACGCCATTACCCTTCCCCCCACCAAGCCAGCAAGGGCACAAAGACATCATTTTTTTTCTAATAACCGACGCCGTATGTCTTTGGTGTCAGTTTTATAGAAATAATTGATGCCTATGTTCTGATTCTTTTTCTTATCAGTTTGCAGGCCTACTGTATGGCTGGTCAGCAGGATGCAGAAACTGCAGTTTAGTTCTGAATTGCAGGTTTACATCATCCATTATTATCAACCAACAACAGGCCACAAACCTACAAAGTCATTCACATTCAGACACATGTATTGATCATATTCATGTAGAAACCTGCAAAGTCATTTACATTCACATTCAGTTCCATTCATTTCATCTCTTTTCACATTCAGACATTCATGTATTGATCAGAAAAGTCATTCACATTCACACATATGATAATTTAGAAAAAGTCATTGTAACATACCAAATTTTGGAATTTTGTCTTTTGACCCTATTTCCCATATTTTCCTTTCATTTCTATCCTTATTGGCCTTTCTATTTAATTAGTGGAATTTATAGTGGTTTAGTGAACATTTATTCACTAATTGTACCAATATAAGGGTTTATGCACAAATACCTCAGTGAAGGCTTAATTACCATAATTAAGTTCTCTAAACCTTAATCTAACTTTTTGATATGATTTGAAAACATAAAATGATCCTAAGTTTCAAATTTGGTTCGATTTGGATGTTGTTTGTGCAAGTTATGCAATTTTAGGTACATTCTAGACTTTTATGCAATTTATCCAATTGGGAGGTTTTCTTTGCAAATTATCAACTGAATTTTAATCTTTAGATATTCCGTTACAATTAATGAGATTTTAAACCATTGGAGCACCTAGTTTCATCTTGGTTTGATGGTATTTCTTTCCAAGGGCATTATAGTGATTACCCTCTTTATAAAGATGCTTATCCTTACAAGCTATCAACCAATGAGGTTATTTCTTTCTTGAAAAACGGTGGGGATGGCATAGAAGGATCTATGGGCTCTTAGGACCGATTTTTGATATGAATGAAGCCTCTATGATCTGTCATCTTGCATGACCATCAATCCCTAGGCTAAAGACACATGGAAAATCCCTTAAAACCCCTCATGCTTCACCTCTTTCTATATATAGCCATGTATACCCCTTCCCAACTCACAATTCGAAAACTCTTTCTATCCTTTTCTATCCTCTAGCTTATATAATAGTTCCTTCTGTATTTGGCCACGAAGTTTCTATCCCAAGGTAATAGAAGGAGCCTACCTTGGTGAAGAAGGCTCCTAGGGCTTCCAAATTGCTCTATTAGGGTTTCTAAATATCCACCTTTGTAATTTCGACCAAAACTAGTAAGTTTCCTCCCTTACTTCCCTATTTTCATACTATTAGTCTTCCTTACACCCTATTACAGTTCGTAACCATGGACTTCCATGGTGAAACCCCACCTAGAAACCTAAAACACCTCATCTCTTTGCTCTTTTGCTAGGGTTTATCACCTCTAAGTTGAGAAGGTGATCTTTGTCCAAGAAAGGAGATAGGCTTGGAGCAACCAGACCTTCTAAGCTCAGATCCTTGCTGTTTGGACCTTCTTATCTTCCCTACTGGTGAGTTTCATAACCCACTTCTCATATATTGTTTGCTACATGCTTAAAATCCATGCATCTATGTTTAAAATCGATGATTTCCATCTCTATTTACCATGTTCATCTAGGGTTTTGGTTTCTTACCGGTTTACCTTCTCTAGAAGATCTAGTTTGGATAACTATTAATCTAAAACCATGATATTAGGTCGACTGGTTTTTTACCTCCCTCCCTCTCTCTCTTTGCTTATCTCGTTTGGTTTGATGATGTGTCAGTTTCTGATTGGTCTAATTTCAATAATTCATAACTTTTGATTCATTTGTCCAAAAACTAAAGTAAAATGTGTCCTAAACTCAAAAAAACATTTTATATTTGATAATAATATTTCCATGTATTGGTTTTGAGTTTTGTCGATTTTGGTTTTCTAGAAAATGATTTAATCACTTAAAAATCACCAAAAATACACTCTAATCATCGTAACTCAAAAATATGCAAAATTATATGTTTTCTTAATCAGAAGAGCCTAACTAAGTCTATGGTGATGTTTTCATAGTTTAAATCGAAGTTTTGCTAAAAAAAAGTAAAAATATGGGTTTTCTATACCTTAATGCATATATATCATTCTAATACGTGTATATGAATTGAAAATAGGAAAAATTGATCATGGACTCAATCAAATGATGAAAGAGGATAATATGAATCATAATGAAAGGTATGTGCTATGTATGTGCAATCCCTATTTATGTATGTGCATTTACACCTTAAGTTGGGAATAATTGTGCCTTAACGTATTTTTCTATAATGAGGCTTTATTAAACACTATTTCATATACTCTTGAATCTTTTGCTATACTTGCCTCATAAGTCAGTTTCAGAACATTATTCTTGGGTCTTGGAACCCCACCACAAAGTTGTAATTATATGATGATTTATCTTGCCACTTTACTATTTCTTGAGGATGATGGTTTATTTGGCTATTTAACTATAGTAGTGGTACTTATGTACAACCACCCACAGAGGGCATGTAAATAATTGCCCTGGGGAATGTCTTATTCTCCCTTGGGGAATGTGTTATTCCTCCCCTATAACATTTTATAGGTGACTATGAATGTATGAATTCTCCCCTCACCTATAGGTTGAGGTCCGGTAGGTGCCTAAACCCTACTTAGTTAATGTAGTCCAATTAATATCATGCATGCTACTTCTTATATGTTTTGTAATGGTAATAATATATTTAGTTATGTGCCTCATTCTCTTGGCCCTCCCATCTTATGATGATTCAATATATTTATGTTTCATATGATTTCCTTTTCTCTTGTACTTATTCATTATTTGACGCATACCTTGTTTTCCTCTCCCTTTTGTTGGGTGATTTCCCAACCACCCAGGTGATGACCAAGGTGATGAACAAGACAAAGAGTATATAGCTTTTGGCTTGGACTCAATTGATGGAGATGTTGCTTGGAGAAAAGATTGTAGTAGTCTAGACTTCCCTCTATCTAGATCATGATTGTGTGTCTTGATGTAAACTCTAATGGGAGAATTTGATGTATTTTGTAAACCTTTTATGTAATTGAATATAGTCAGTTAGTTTTTATTCCTCTGCTTTCCAATGGTGTTTTGCTTACCATATTTTAGTAAAGGGGTGTTCACACTCCCTTACAGCATGGTATCAGAGCCCATGGTAGACGGAATCTGACTACTTCAGTTTTTTCTTGCTAATTAGAATCGCTACCTTACATAGTTCCTTTAGGTGACATGGTTGCCCTATAGTTGATCTATGAAAAATGAAAGGTTGATTTAGGACCCTATAGTTCCACATTAGTATCATGATGAATAGAACCATAAAATACTCATAACTAAAATATGCATAACTTAATGTTGTTTAGGTTTGCCTTTAGGCAACTATTAGGGCATGAAGTTGAAGCAATGGTGTCTAGAAAGGATTAGGTTCTGGGGGCTGGCAATATTTTCCTCTATGCCACTTGCTTGGTTTACGAGGATTCCCAGATCCATATGATACTGGCCTGGTCTAAGCTGAAATGGATTTTCCAAAATAGTTTGATTTTAGGCAATAGTGACCTCAGACATCTATGTTGTATATCTTTGGGAACCCTAAGTTTTAGGTGTATGATGACTTGTTTGAGGATGGATACTCGATATAGTTCCCTTATGACCCTTATAACCACAAGTTTTGATAGTTATCCCTAGAACCTAAACATTGAAGTTTGGTGTTTAGTAAGCAATCAGAGTGTGCAGTGAAGTATGATGTATCTTGTATATGATCTAGTTAGACTCACCCTTTTACCTCTAGATTAGTTTGTCTTGGTAGATCAAACCTTTTAAGGGGTGGAGAGTAGTTGGTTTGATGATGTTTGGGTAGTTAGATTTTTAGGATGAAATCCTTTCCAAGGGAATGAAGTCATGTAACATACTGAAATATAGCTACTCTGACTTTAGAAACCCTAACTCCCTAATTCAGAAGTTAGTGTGCTTGAATCCTTAGTTTTGACCAAACAAGTTATAGTTGTAACCACATGTTTCTTTATATCCAAAAGAGCATATAACGATAATCTAATGAACAATTCATATATTTGAACCCTAATGAATATCTAATGCACATAATAAGAGTAACTCACATTTTAATACTAATAATGGATAGGCATGATGTTGATCATGTCATAAACCAATAAACCCTAATGAAATGACAAGCAAGATAATTGTCACCCAGTCTTGTATTTAATGCATACTAAGAATGTATAGATGAAGAATAATGATCATGTTAACCTAAACCCTAAATTGTAATCATCTAACCTTAACATATACATCCTTAATGCCTTTCATGATACATTAATGACATTAGGTGTGATAATCAGTTAACATACTTTGATACACATAAATGATATATATAATCATCTAAACACATATTAATCAAGTCATCAATGTGAAATGCATGGCATGTTACCTTGTTATCTAATATACACATGATTGGTCACTTAATGTAAATCAATTTGTAATATGCCTCAATTTGATCATTAAAATACATGGAGTGGCTTCAATATGAACATGAAGTGATTTGATTCACATAAATGTGAAAATCAATAAATATGAGAAAATGATTAATGATGACATTAATGTGAGAAATAAACATAATGTGGTAATGAGATAATGTTTAATATAAATATATGTAATTGATGTGACATAATGTGTGTTGAATGAAGATTTAAAGACAAATTGAATATTTCATGCAAAATAATTCGTTATAACTTAATGTGGTGATAGTATAAGGATAATGAAGTCAAAGTTCAAAATATTAAGGATAATGATCAAGTATATTGAGGGAATTGAGTAACCCATAATTTTGCTAATATTCATAGTAAGACAAATGAGAAATATATATATGTATATATATGATGTTTCATGGATGATAATGAAATATAACTTCCTTGGTAATAAAGTGATTACGACATGCCATAATTAAAATAATGGTGATAATGTGATATCATAATGAATATAATGTTAATGAGCCAAATATGTAAATAATGTTAAATCTCCTAAAAGAATATCTAAATAATGGAAACTAGGTGATCTTTGAGAACCTATCCTATGTTGAAATGCTTGTGGAGTATATGTTGATGAATTGTTGGTGAAAGTTAAGGTGGGAGAAATAACCTGATGTTTTGTGATGAGATGTTACACACTCACCCTTCCCTTCTTGCTTGTGATTTCGGGGACGAAATCCTCTTTAAGGGGTGGAGTGTTGTGACATACTGAATTTTGGAATTTTGTCTTTTGACTATATTTCCCATCTTTTCCTTTCATTTCTATCCTTATTGGCCTTTCTATTTAATTAGCAGAATTTATAGTGGTTTAGTGAACATTTATTCACTAATTGTACCAATATAAGGGTTTATGCACAAATACCTCAGTGAAGGCTTAATTAAAATAATTAAGTTCTCTAAACCTTAATCTAACTTTTTGATATGATTTGAAAACATAAAATGATCCTATGTTTCAAATTTGGTTCGATTTGGATGTTGTTTGTGCAAGTTATGCAAATTTAGGTACATTCTGGACTTTTATGCAATTTACCCAATTGGGAGGTTTTCTTAGCAAATTATCAACTGAATTTTAATCTTTAGATATTCCCTTACCATTAAAGAGATTTTAAACCATTGGAGCACCTAGTTTCACCTTGGTTTGATGGTATTTCTTTCCAAGGGCATTAAAGGGATTACCCTCTTTATAAAGATGCTTATCCTTAAAAGTTATCAACCAATGAGGTTATTTCTTTCTTGAAAAACGGTGGGGATGGCATAGAAGGATCTATGGGATATTAGGACCGAATTTTGATATGCATGAAGCCTCTATGAGCTGTCCTCTTGCATGGCCATCAATCCCTAGGCTAAGACACATGGAAAGTCCCTTAAGACCCCTCATTCTTCACCTCTTTCTATATATAGCCATGTATACCCCTTCCCAACTCACAATTCGAAAACTCCTGCTCTCCTTTTCTTTCCTCTAACTTAGATAATAGTTCCTTTTGTATTTGGCCACGAAGTTTCTATCCCAAGGTAATAGAGGCAGCCTACCTTGGTGAAGAAGGCTCCTAGGGCTTCCAAATTGCTCTATTAGGGTTTCTAAAGCTCCTCCTTGGTAATTTCGACCAAAACTAGTAAGTTTCCTCCCTTCCTTCCCTATTTTCATACTATTAGTCTTCCTTACACCCTATTACAGGTCGTAACCATGGACTTCCATGGTGAAACCCCACCTAGAAACCTAAAATACCTCATCTCTATGCTCTTTTGCTAGGGTTTATCACCTCTAAGTTGAGAAGGTGATCTTTGTCCAAGAAAGGAGCTAGGCTTGTAGCAAACAGACCTTCTAAGCTCAAATCCTTTCTGTTTGGACCTTCTTATCTTCCCTAGTGGTGAGTTTCATAATCCACTTCTCATATATTGTTTGCTACATGCTTAAAATTCATGCATCTATGTTTAAAATCGATGATTTCCATCTCTATTTACCATGTTCATCTAGGGTTTTGGTTTCTTACCGATTTACCTTCTCTAGAAGATCTAGTTTGGATAAATATTAATATAAAACCATGATATTAGGTCTAATGGCATTTTACCTCCCTCCCTCTCTCTCTTTTCTTATCTCGTTTGGTTTGATGATGTGTCAGTTTCTGATTGGTCTAATTTCAATAATTCATAACTTTTGATTCCTTTGTCCAAAAACTAAAGTAAAATGCATCCTAAACTCAAAAAAACATTTTATTTTCGATAATAATATTTCCAAGTATTGGTTTTGAGTTTTTTCGATTGTGGTTTTCTAGAAAATGATTTAATCACTTAAAAATCACCAAAAATACACTCTAATCATCCTAACTCCAAAATATGAAAAATTATATGTTTTCTTAATAATAAATGCCTAACTAAGTCTATGGTGATGTTTTCATAGTCTAAATCGAAGTTTTGCTAAAATAAAAAGTAAAAATATGGGTTTTCTCTACTTTAATGCATATATATGATTCTAATACGTGTATACGAATTGAAAATAGGAAAAATTGATAATGGACTCAATCAAATGATGAAAGTGGGTAATATGAATCATAATGAAAGGTATGAGCTATGTATGCGCAATCCCTATTTATGTATGTGCATTTACACCTTAAGTTGGGAATAATTGTGCCTTAACCTATTTTTCTATAATGAGGCTTTATTAAACCCTATTTCATATACTCCTGAATCTTTTGCTATACTTGCCTCATAAGTCAGTTTAAGAACATTATTCTTGGGTCTTAGAACCCCACCACCAAGTTGTAATTATATGATGATTTATCTTGCCACTTTACTATTTCTTGAGCATGATGGTTTATTTGGCTATTTAACTATAGTAGTGGTACTTATGTACATCCACCCACAGAGGGCATGTAAATAATCGCCCTGGGGAACATCTTATTCTCCCTTAGGGAATGTGTTATTCCTCCCCTATAAAATTTTATAGGTGACTGGGAATGTATGAATTCTCCCCTCACCTATAGGTTGAGGTCTGGTAGGTGCCTAAACCCTACTTAGTTAATGTAGTCCAATTAATATCATGCATGCTACTTCTTATATGTTTTGTAATGGTAAGAATCTATTTAGTTAAGTGCCTCATTCTCTTGGCCCACTCATCTTATGATGATTCAATATATTTATGTTTCATATGATTTCCTTTTCTCTTGTACTTATTCATTATTTGATGCATACCTTGTTTTCCTCACCCTTTTGATGGGTGCTTTCCCACCCACCCAGGTGATGAGCAAGGTGATGAACAAGACAAGGAGTATATAGCTTTTGGTTTGGACTCAGTTGATGGAGATGTTGCTTGGAGACAAGATTGTAGTAGTCTAGACTTCCCTCTATCTAGATCCTGATTGTGTGTCTTGATGTAAACCCTAATGGGAGAATTTGATGTATTTTGTAAACCTTTTATGAAATTGAATATAGTCAGTTAGTTTTTATTCCGCTGCTTTCCAATGGTGTTTTGGTTACCATATTTTAGTAAAGGGGTGTTCACACTCCCTTACAGTCATTAACATTCACACAAAAATAATTATGAGAACAAAGTTTAGAAATATCATTCTTTATTCATCATTGTCATCATTGTCATCAGATACCCAATTACACATAAAAATTACCACTACTTGTAGGGCTTTTGCCCACTCTTCTCTTACAACATCTAATTCCTCCCTCATATAGGGATATGTACATCTAATAACTTTCCACATGCACTGAAGTTAGTTTTAAACACCTGCAAAGAGAATGACGTATATATATAATTAATAATATATAATAAATTTGATATATTTCATATTATCTGATGAGACTATGTAATGACCCCGCCTCCCGATAACCCCCAATTAAGGGAGACCCAAAGGTCAGTGTCGTTGTTCAATTAACATGATCAAAGGTTCGAAAAATAATCAATAATAATTATGAAATTCTACTAACTAAACTGGAATTGGGTATAAAATTAAAACTGTACTTAGCTTTGAAAAACTTTGGAAATCTACCTATCTAGAGCATGAATTAATCTATTTAATCCTCCTTGCACTTTATTTCTTAATTTCACAATGTGTCACCTTACGGTTTGTTCATTTTAGGGTTATACCTAAAACACCGACAAACAAAACATCGATCAGCCAAAGCTGGTAGGTGGGGACATCCAAAACTTCACATATATGGCTAAATATTTAATAATCACAATCAAATTATTTATCAAAACAGTTTACATTTTCAATGTGTCATTCTCCACCGCTTTTGCCCTAAACCTGGCATACCCCTCTAGGGTTTCTCTATTGCCATTGACTTAAGGCCACCTTCTCAATCCCGAGCTTGGTGCCTGGGAGTCACCTCTCATGGTGCTCCATAGTCATGCATCATAGACCACCTTCTCATTCCCGAGCTTGGTGTCTGGGGTCACCTTTCATGGTGCCCATGGGTCTACCCTCCCGGGACTGACCTTTATGGCATCTTTCATCAGGGTGGCATGTAGGTGTGAGAATTCACATGTATATATAACTGTGATAGCCATAGTGACTTTATAATTGCAGTATGAACATCCAAACTGTTTAGATTACATTCAATGCAAGGAAACATCCGGAAAACCCTCAGGAAACTAATGCGATTAATCATAATTAACTACATACATGTTTTGCAGATTCAACAAGCTATTAATAATTCCAAGCAAGAAAGTAATCCAAGAAGCAGTTCAACAATAACAAAATTCCTAAAAATTATATGTAACCTATTTACTACACTTTAGCAAGAATATTTCTATTTAATTGACTCAGATTCACTTTCGAGGACTTCTCATCCGCATTAGGGTTTCATTAGAGCTCTTTTTAGATCTTTTTACATCTTTCCTCATTTGTATCCACAAAACCCTAAAACAGCAGTTCTAGGTGCAAAACCCAAATTACTCCCATATTCACATTAAAGTCTTTTTATCATCTACTAGAATGAGGTTAACCTAACATCAGTTTTATACAAAGGACTTCAAATTATATCTCGTGAGCAACCATTAACCTTAAGTTAGGGTTTCTAAGCTATTATGCAACTTTATGCGTACAAAACCCTAAAACATGCATGATATCCATTTAATTAGGTTCAATCCTTCTTATTATTCTCCACAAGTTATTATATCCCAAAATGACATAATTAAGACATTAAACCCAATTTCTAAACATAATTAGGGTTTCTAAGTGTTTAATCATTCTTATTCAGAATAAAACCCAAAACATGCAAGAAACATCTAGATCCGGTTTAAGTTCATCATTATCTATTTGATAGGTTGTAATTACTCAATTTCATCAAATAAACAATATGAACTTAACCATTATGTTCAATTAGGGTTTCTAATCTAATCTATAAGCACTTTTCATTAGATTAGAACACTTTTGCAAAAAGGAACAAAATCAGGCTTTAGAAGTATTTTTATTAGATTCTTCGAATTCTCCTGATCCATTTTCATATTTTACTAATCTTAATTAGAGTTACCAATCTTTTACTATGATTTTTGTAAAGTATTTACCTCTCGGCCAATGGGACGTTGCCATGTCAGCCTGGCGACTTTATTTTATTCTTTTTCCTCGTTGGGTTAGGGTCCAGGGAACCGGACCTTGCCTCCTCAGTCGTGCGCTCTCATGCGAGCAAAGACCTTTGGACCCACAATTTTATTCTTTTTCCCCTGGTTTCCTTCACACGCGTTGGGGGTAGACTTGTAAAAAGCCACAGACTTCTCCTTCAACCTCCCGTCGCCTGGTTTGTGAGCTTGGTGCTCTGTAGAGTCAATGCAAGGGTTGACTCCTGGCTCCCATGCCTCTGAGTAGAGGGCAATGACATTGGTAGCTCCGTCTCCACCCCCAGAACTCATTGGGGATTCAAGCTCAGTCGGAGATGGCCCAAAATCTGCAGAGAGCAAGGAGTTGCTTCATCGGTGGAACCTGCTCCGGCGGCTAGTCTTCGCGCCGAACTGGAAGAAGAAATAAGGGTCGGGTGTTTTAGAACCATCGTGCGAGAATTTTGGAGTTCTCAGAGGGTACTCAAACCCCCTTTATATAACGATCGATCCCGAAAGGATCTAATGGGTGTCCTGAGAATTAGGGAAACCCACTATCTTTCATGAACCAAGTCAAACTGGGGCTTGTCCTACCCGGATTGCGTTTCTAAATGCAATGGGAAAGTTTCCCATAGGTGCTCGATCCTTGATTAACAAGGAATCTAACCACAAAATCCCATGTCCCTGTTTGTGTTTCCCATTCTCCATTGGAGGGAATCCACCGTCAGATCCTTGATCCACAGCTATCAACGATGCATCAAGAACAAGGAAAATAATCTAATATTGAAAAAAATCGTGACATTAATATTTTCCTCTACACATTAGGAAAATTTCCAAAAATAGTATCTCTCAAACCGCTTACACGTTTGATCTCAAATTTTGAGGGAAGCTTAGTAATAACTTAATCTTTCATTATGCCAAATGTTTACCCATTATCTAAAGAAATTGGATCCCTTTCTATAGTTGCAAGTTATTACTCAGTTATGTATATTTCTCATCTATTTTCTCTTTCCTTTGTCTTTACATTATTATTCTGAGCTCCTTGTACCTCAAGGAAACTTAATGGCTCGAAATACCATCTTGGGAATATCCCTTAGCCTTTTATTTATCTTTTATCCATATTCTTATTATCTTACTTATTTCCTTATTCTTTTTAATGATTTCTCTTTATCTCTCTTCTATTTTCCTTAGGGGAGTTCCTTTTAACATTAGGAATCCTTAGGATACGAAATTCCACCAAGGTTAACTCAATTAAACTCATTTCCACATATTTCCCATATTTTCTCATTATTTTCAATTTCTTTCTTGATATGGAAATATTTATTTGATCTTTTCTTTTCTTATTGCATTCTCTATGCAAATTTGGACTCCTTGGAACCCAAGAGGCATGAAACCCACCTTTGGATTACTATTTCGCCTTCTAGAGGTTTCCAAACCTTTCTTATCTCAAATTCTCAATTATTCATTAATTAATTGAATTTCCTTGTTATTGGGCCCAATAGCTAATAAAGCCAACAAATCAAACAACAAGGCTGTTTTAAACGAAATCCATTTACAACAAATTATATCATTATTTGTCCAAATATCTTTAATTTGAGAAATTACATTTCTCACCCAATGAACCCAAGAATTGGGGTTGTAACATCCTTCCCATCTTATAGGAATTTTGCCCTCAAAATTCCCTCAAGCAAACAAACTACAGGATAACCCTTTCTTATGTCCATCAGGGCTCTCATGTGGCTTCACCCTTTCCATGGTGCTTTCCCAAGAACATTCATCATCTCATAATCTTCCATATGAGTTCTTTCTTACCTTGGTATATCGTACCCTCATAGGTGACTCAGGACTTTTCAGCCTCTCAAAAAGTTGAATATGTTCAGGGCTTAGCACATGGCTTGGGTACCTCACATAGTGCTCTAGATGGGACTCATGTAACACATTATACATCATGTTATCCCGAGGGGTAAGGCTAAACACAACCATCTCCACCAATCCATCTCAAATGGACCCAAATATTAGGAACTCAACTTTCTCAGCTGTAGCTTAGAGGGGTCGGATTTTCACATCACATACTCTCCCACAGTGAGCTTCATGTCAGTCTTCTTTGCATCAGCTCACGACTCATGTCGCCTCTGGGCTCTTTCTTTCAGCCATTGCTTGATCAAAGCGACTTCATCTGCACCCACTGTGGTTCTTTTCTGACCTTCGCGATGCCTCCTTCACCAACATCATCTTAATGAAGTGGTGACCGACACAGCCTCCTTCTAGAACTTCTTGCATCCCAATAAAGGCTATGGTGGTTAACATCACATCTTAGAAACTATCTCTATGTATCACCCTAAATGAGCACACATGCTCTCATCAGACCCTGGAGTCTGGATCATACTCTCCATTAGTACGGGGTGATAAACGGTACTATTATTGAGTTTTTCATGTATCTACTTCCACCTTATGAAACTGAACCTTGGTCATACCAAAGAACTTTTGGACTCACATCATGGTGTGGTCGAACCATCTTTCTCTCTTAAGTATTTCAACCGAATCTGTCTTGTGATGGTACTCTTCCTTTCTCGTGTTATCTAGGTAAGGCAATCTACCATAACCCATATTGTATCTTGACCTTTCTTGGTCTAGGGGAGACTCACAACATCCATAGTGATGAACTCCCATTCCCTCTTGGGAACTCTTTATACTTTATATTCATGCACTGGGTTACTGGTGTTCTTCCTTCACCTCCTGGATTGCATGGCCACATGCTACATGTATCAGGCATCCAATGCTCTACCATCACTTACTATCTTTGTAGTTTCATGGTGTATGGTGATCATGATTTCCTCAAGATTGATTCCTCGGAAGCCCTAAACCACTCTCATTAGGGTTTTATCATCTTCCTACCCAAAGAAGTGTATCCAGGGTTCTACAACCATCCTTTTACCACATCAAGGACTAGGTTGTATATCCAAACAACCACTAATCTTATTCAACAGATCTCATATGTCTGAGGGTTAGCCAAACTTATCTCTTTTTCTCAACTTAAGGTTAGCCTAACAACCTCAACTTCTTCTAGCTTCCATCTAAACTAGGCACTATATCTCAACCAGAGCATTCATTACCACTTCTTATCCTTAAGTGTTAGGTAACATACACCTCCATGTATTATACTTATCATCTCATCTCAAACTCTGAGTTGGTCTTCATCAAGAAGCTCTGAGCTCATCCTCATGGTGATCAAACACAACCTTAGTTAACTTCCAAATTCCACATAGCTCCTGATAAAACATCCTCATAAGCTGACTACATTACTTCCCTTAGTGTTTGTAAACCATCCATGTATCATTCACTTCACCAAGGTATGTTACCATCTCTGTCCTCATTCCTCATAGCAACGTTCCAACTCGCATCATCTTTTATCCCTGGTGTATGGCATGCATATTGTCCCATCTCTCCCTCTCAAAACAAGATTTAATAAGCATTTTGCGGTCGTCCAAACACAAAGTTCTTCCTATTCCAAGAGTAGAGATGATACATCCCACATCGCCAGTATACCTTCAATTCTAAATTGAAACATGCAACTTATGTCTCTACATCACAAACATCATGATATCAAAATTAGTTACATGGAAAACTGGTCTCGAACCTACTTGAGTCACCACACAATCCTTAGTCATCTCCTCTAGGTCTATAGGGTGCTGGCACTTTTGGGGTCATCCCTTTTCCCTTATGCATCCAGAGAGTGCCCTACTCATCTGCCCTTTGGGTCCCATGAGTTCATGAAGGTGATCAATCTCCTAACCCATGGCCCTCAGACAATGATAGTTGTTACCTCCCGACCCTATGGTCATGTGCAACTAGGGAATTAGGAAAATCCTTCTTCCATCAGTCTTATCCCCCACCTAACCCTAGGATAGACTTAGGATTCCATTATAGTACATGTCCAACTTAGAACCTTACCCAATCCTTCATCATCTCTCTCTGCATTCTTGGGTTGTCTTTCATCCTTTCTCAGGGATCATGGCAACCTACCTACCTTGGTCAGGCCCCATACTGGTTACCTCCATGGTAACACATCCATATGCACTTAGAGATGGTTAACTATGGGTCTATAGGTTCAATCTCATGCCATGTACTTTTCACTTAGCTTTATCAAGATCCTATAAAACCTCTTTAGGTTACCTTAACTCCAACAAAACTAGTATACACCCAACTAAAGGGTCCCTCTCCTAGGATGGGAGGAAACTACCACTCTTGATGACAAGGTCATAATCGTCCTTAGGTTTTACCCTCACATGAGCATGTCTAACCCAACAGCTACTAAAGCACAAGATGACCACCTATTAAACCATGCTATGTCGTACTTGTTCTCTTTCCTCAACACTGGATCAACTTAGTTGTGAGGGGTTCATCAAACATACCCTTAACTTAAGGGGTTACCGTTACCTCTACACATGAGGAGTATCATTCTCGAAACTATAGAGGCTCAAATCTCATCGTGATCATCAGATACACTGCTTCCCCTCTTAGGCCTAGGAACCCTAGGTTCACCTTTGAGTGTCCAACTGCATGCCCAATCTCTTAACCACGAATCAAGCATGTCCAAGATATGTCATGTACTTCCATGATCTTTCTACTCGAACAACACGTTGGAGTTGATTCCTCTTCCAGGACAACCAACTAGGTATAAAGCCCCACAACTGGTGACTTAAACCTCCTCAGGGTCTAAAGCACTCTTTATCTCATCCAGTAGGTAATCACTTATACCATAGGTACCAGAAGCATCATCCTCTCTCTAGGGTTTGGTTCCTATCAAGATAACCAAGACATCATCAACCTCTAGGGGTCAAGCATAGGGCAACCACTATCATCCACTTAGGTCGCATCATCCTCGACTCCCCACTATTCCTCATGTCTCAGAATCTAAGCTTCCAACCTTCTTTCTTGGGTCCTGCTTTCTCTCTCTAGATCTAACTCCACATCTAGCCCCACTACATGAAGTTGGATCAAACTCACAAGCATATCCCTACCTAGGTGAAGCCTTTTCCCAACTCATGTTTGGCTCAAGATTATCCTTAACTCTTTATGTTTATCACATAAGCATACTCCCTTGACCAGAGTTTCAACCTACTATCAGCACTACTAACGCATTCTGGGTGCAAGATATACCCTACTTGCCTAAGCCCATAGGGTTTCTATAGGTTCTCCTCTAACCTCATCCATGGATGAGCTATCCCTCGTTCTAACATGCATGACCCTCTCCAGGGTTGGGACATCAAAGGTACCAGGTTATCCAACCTCTCATGGCTCATATGGCGATCCCAAGGCATGTCTGACCAAACACCCAGTCAACCATGAAATCTAACTCATCATGTCATCTCTCTTTCTAGCCTTCACTTAGGGTTAGGGTTAAAATCATCCTCCAAGGATGTGCTAGGTCTCTACTTTTAATGGAGGTCTCTACCTCCAAGACCAACTCGCTCTACTCATCCTCCTGCCAAGGAGGTCTATCCTCAGGTCTCTCCTGAGGGCAATGACAACTCGTGTCATACGACCTAATCAAGTATCTATTCCTTTATGCTTACTCTATTAAGCTTATGTCCATGACATCTTATTTACATGCTTTTTATTAATTTGGTGGAGGATTCCTTGATTATTATCAACCTTACCCATACCTCAAGAGGGTGAGGAGAAGAGAGGAAACCCTAATCCTTAAGGTCCTTAACAGAATTTGAGTTGAGAAGGGATGAATCAAGATGAGAGAGTCCTAAAGATATCTTATTTCGAATCATACCCTAAGACTTTGGCCAGGCAGTCACATGTATCCAGGAGTCCTCGTATTCTGACTAGCGGTGCGGAGAAAAATATTTCCAGCCCCCGGTCGTGATCCTTTTCTAGACCCCTCTGTCTTTCAGATAATCCTCTAATAACTCCCTTAGATTCTATAAAATTTGTAAAATTTAATAATTATCAAAGATTAAGTGAGCAACCTATGCTCTGATACCAATTGTAATGACTCTGCCTCCCGGTAACCCCCAATTAAGGGAAACCCAAAGGTCAGAGCCGTTGTTAAATTAACAGGATCAAAGGTTCGACAAATAATCAATAATAATTATGAAATTCTACTAACTAAACTGGAATTGGGTATAAAATTAAAACTTTACTTACCTTTGAAAAACTTTGGAAATCTACCTATCCAGATCTTGAATTAATCTATCTAATCCTCCTTGCACTTTATTTCTTAATTTCACAATGTGTCACCTTAGAGTTTGTTCATTTCAGGGTTGTACCTAAAACGCCGACAAACAAAACATCGATCAGCCAAAGCTGGTATGTGGGGGCATCCAAAACTTCACAAATATGGCTAAAAATTTAATAATCACAATCAAATTATTTATCAAGACAGTTTAAAGCCACCTTCTCAATCCTGAGCTTGGTGCCTGGGAGTCACCTCTCATGGTGCTCCATAGTCATGCATCATAGACCACCTTCTCATTCCCGAGCTTGGTGTCTGGGGTCACCTCTCATAGTGCCCATGGGTCTACCCTCCTAGGCCTGACCATTATGGCATCTTTCATCAGGGTGGCATGTAGGTGGGAGAATTCACATGTATATATAACTGTGATAGCCATAGTGACTTTATAATTGCAGTATGAACATCCAAACTGTTTAGATTGCATTCAATGCGAGGAAACATCTGGAAAACCCTCGGGAAACTAATGCGATTAATCATAATTAACCACATACCTGTTTTGCAGATTCAACAAGATATTAATAATTCCAAGCAAGCAAGTAATCCAAGAAGCAATTCAACAATCATAGAATTCTTGAAAAGCATACGTAACCTATTTACTACACTTTACCAAGAATATTTCTATTTAATTGACTTGGATTCACTTTCTAGGGCTTCTCATCCGCATTAGGGTTTCATTAGAGCTCTTTTTAGATCTTTTTACAGCTGTCCTCATTTGTATCCACAAAACCCTAAAACAGCATTTCTAGGTGCAAAACCCTAATTACTCCCATATTCACATTAAAGCCTTTTTATCATCTACTAGACTGAGGTTAACCTAACATCAGTTTTATACAAAGGACTTCAAATTATATCTCGTGAGCAACCATTAACCTTAAGTTAGGGTTTCTAAGCTATTATGCAACTTTATGCATACAAAACCCTAAAATAGGCATGATATCAACTTAATTAGGTTCAATCCTTCTTATTATTCTCCATAGATTATTATATCCCAAAATAAAATAATTAAGACATTAAACCCAATTTCTAAACATAATTAGGGTTTTTAAGTGTTTAATCATTCTTATTCAGAATAAAACCCTAAACATGCAAGAAACATCTAGATCCGGTTTAAGTTCATCATTACCTATTTGACAGGTTGTAATTACTCAATTTCATCAACTAAACAATATGAACTTAACCATTATGTTCAATTAGGGTTTCTAATCTAATCTATAAGAACTTTTCATTAGATTAGAACACTTTTGCAAAAAGGAACAAAATCAGGCTTTAAAAGTATTTTTATAAGATTCTTTGAATTCTCCTAATGAATTATCATATTTTACTTATCTTAATCAGAGTTACCAATCTTTTACTATGATTTTTGTAAAGTATTTACCTCTCGGCCAATGGGATGTTGCCACGTCATCCCGGCGACTTTGTTTTATTCTTTTTCCTCGTTGGGTCAGGGTCCAGCGAACCGGACCTTGCCTCCTCAATCGCGCACTCTCACGCGAGCAAAGGCCTTTGGACCCACGATTTTATTGTTTTGCCCCTGGTTTCCTTCACAACAATTGGGGGTAGACTTGTAAGAAGCCACAGACTTCTCCTTCAACCTCCCATCGCTTGGTTCACGAGCCTGGTTCTCTACGGAGTCAACGCGAGGGTTGACTCCAGGCTCCCATGCCTCCGAGCAGAGGGCAACAACACTGGTACCTCTGCCTCCACCCCCCGAACTCATTGGGGATGCAAGCTTAGTCGCAGATGGCCCAAAATCAATAGACAAGAAGGAGTTTCTTCCTCGATGGAACCTGCTCCGGCGGCTAGTCTTCGCGCCGAACTGGAAGAAGAACTAAGGGTCGGGTTTTTCAGAACCATCGTGCGAGCGTTTTGGAGTTCTCATAGGGTACTCAAACCCCCTTTATATACCAAACGATGTCAAAAGGATCTAATGGGTGTCCTGAGAATTAGGTAAACCCACTATCTTTCACGAACCAGGTCAAATTGGGGCTTGTCCTACCCGGATTGGGTTTCTAAATGCAATGGGAAAGTTTCCCATAGGTGCTCGATCCTTGATTAACAAGGAATCAGGCCCCGAAATCCCATGTCCCTATCTATGTTTCCCGTTCTCCATTAGAGTGCAGCCGCCATCAGATCCTTGATTCACGACTATCAGCGATGCATCAAGAACAAGGAAAATAATCTAATATTGGAAAAAAATCATGACATTAATATTTTCCTCTACACATTAGGAAAGTTTCCAAAAATCATATCTCTCAAACTGCTTACATGTTTGATCCCAAATTTTGAGGGAAGCTTAGTAATAACTTAATCTTTCATTATGCCAAATTTTTACCCATTATCTAAAGAAATCGGATCCCTTTCTTTAGTTGCAAGTATTACTTAGTTATGTATATTTCTCATCTATTTTCTCTTTCCTTTGTCTTTACATTATTATTCTGAGATCCTTATACCTAAAGGAACCTTAATGGCTATAAATCCCATCTTGGGAATATCCCTTAGCCTTTTATTTATCTTTTATCCATATTCTTATTATCTTACTTATGTCCTTATTCTTTTTAATGATTTCTCTTTATCTCTCTTCTATTTTCCTTATGGGAGTTCCTTTTAACATTAGGAATCCTTAGGATACGAAATTCCACCAAGGTTAACTCAATTAAACTCATTTCCACATATTTCCCATATTTTCTCATTATTTTCAATTTCTTTCTTGATAAGGAAATATTTATTTAATCTTTTCTTTTCTTATTGCATTCTCTGTGCAACTTTGGACTCCTTGGAACCCAAGGAACCCAAGAGGCACAAAATCCACCTTTGGATTACTATTTCTCCTTCTAGAGGTTTCCACACCTTTCTTATCTCAAATTCTCAATTATTCATTAATTAATTGAATTTCCTTGTTATTGGGCCCAATAGCCAATAAAGCCCACAAATCAAACAACAAGGCTATTTTAAACGAAATCCATTTATTCACAAAAAATTATATCATTATTTGTCCAAATATCTTTAATGTGAGAAATTACATTTCTCACCCAATGAACCCAAGAATTGGGGTTGTAACAGACTATATATAATACCTCATGTATAGTATCAATTTCCATTGCGGCATATTTGATGATTAGGTCCATAAATCACATCACATAGTAGGCACATGCCCAGTCATTGCCTTGTGTAGTACCCTACAAATTTAAACATACAAAATATTCAAAAATACAAATAAGAATAGTTCACATAAATAATATATACATTGGAGTCGGGAAATTACTTTCACATTCTCCCAAATTAGTGTTGACTCTTTTTCCTCGGGACCTTTCCTCTAGCTTTTTTGAACTCTTGTAAAGCCCTACATGTTAAATTAACACATTAAATTGCATAATTAAATAGTAATGTAATAACAAATGTTAACAGATATAAACATATGAAATATTTCTCATGGGAATAATGGCCTTGTCATTGTGTGTCCATATAATGTATTCAATTTGTTCCACATAGGATCTAGATAATAGATAGTGAACATCTTGGGGACAATAACTAGTAACTCCCAATACGTACCACTATAGGTAAGAAATTTAAAAATTAATAACTCAAAATCCACAACAAAAATGTAATTTTCTTAAGTCCAAATTATAATCAAAGTAAACTTACTCGACATTGAATGGAGCTATTATCATCGTCTTCTTATTTTTTCCAAAATATTCAAAAGAAGCATAGCAGTATGAAATAACTGAAGAAGTGTTTGTATCTACAAGTCTAATCAAAGATGGAACCAAAAATCTCACATGGGAAAATGCAAAATATGTACATATCATGTGTAAGTTGCTGCAAAACATGTATTACGTATGCATTAATATATAAGAAACCAGATCACCATATATAAAACAAGGTATACGAATGTATAAACAAGATCTCACCATATCCACAGCTCTATCATAGATGTGTTCAGCCAATCATAATGATACAACTCCAAAATATCTTGTATAAATAGCTTGTTTTCGTATGATTGACCTGCATTAATAACGCTTTGAGGGATCCAAAAAAACATATGCAAAACTTATATAAATAGATTGTTATCGTATGATTGACCTACAACATCCTCTAGAATTGTAACATTTATAGGGAAACTTCAATCATGTTCACTGATCCATACTACCATACCCCTACAATTAGGACCTAACGAGGCATGTAGGTCCCTTGGAAGCCAACTTGGTAGTTGAGGAGGTGGAGGTGGAGGCCGAGATGTAGCGGGTGTCATCTTTTTGAACTATATATACAATTTCAGATTAATTGAATCATATATACACACTAACAAATTAACATAATGTAAATTTACCATACAATATTAGCATAGACGACATCCGCTTTGGGCCACATTATCACTCCGCCTTCTTTCTCACCAAGTGTTTCAGCATCCAGGTGGGCATATGGCAGTGGAAGATCCCTCCAATTAGGGAGTACACATATTGGGGTCACATGAACCACATCAGCTGGTACTGGAGTCTCGTGACATATGTCCCCTGGAAGGGATGGGTAAGCATGTGCCTCGGCAACAACATATTCTTGACTTTTTGGTCATCATGGCTTCAACCCCTACAAATTTACGTAAAGAATGTTATATGCATATATAGACAAACATATCATCTTGAAAAGACTAGCTACTATGTCATAAAAATACTTACAGAGGATGTGCTAGGTGGTGGGTCTACAGAAATACTCCCAACCTCTGTAGTAGGAGTAATAGAAGTGTGGCACGTTGCATGTACCATCGGAGTGGTCGTCTGAGATGTCTTCCACTTCACCATTGCTTCTTAGACTTTCCTCTCAATTAATTCTTCTACCTATACATGGATAAAAGAAACTCTAGCTATCAATTATTGAATTCCCTTTTGTAGTAACATTCTAAAAAAGGAATAGGTTACCTCAACTTGTGAAAGCCCCGCTTGTGGGATAGGTTTGCACTGGGATGGCCCAAATAATGCTTTGATTCCCACACCAGCGCCTGCACCCCTAACACGTCTAGGATGCTCTGGGTTACCCAGAGCAACTTTCAGTTCATCACTTGTACCCTGAGGGATGAACTTGCCTTCCTTCCTCTACTCGTGTCGCTCTTGCTAATCACCATCAACAAAAATTGGTAAGTAAACATAACAATAATCAATATCGATCGATTGCTCTAAGTGTTTATTTTTACCATTTTTGCAGCCGCCTTAGCATTTGCGGGCTTCATTATATCTCCCTTCTTGTTTTTCCTCCCAGCTATCCACATAGCATGGCGAGGCAGAGGTGCGGAAGTAGTAGTAGAGGACTCTACAGTCTCCTGAGTAGCAGCAGGTTGAGCACTAAACTCATCCTGTAGTCTTTGGTGAATGCTTGCATATCCTCTTAGACCCATTGTGTGGTCGTGCACATTCAATGCATGCCTTGCTCGTTGAGCATCGCTGATAGCCTAGTTAGTATACATATTGATTTGGTTAGTAACACTAAAGGTTAATCTTGAATAGGTGAATACATAAGAATGTATATTAATTAAATTGGAAGTCGTGCTTAATACCTTGAATTCATCCATTTTTCTTTGGGTAACAAACTCCTCCTAGTCTCTGGGGTCCAGGTAGTTCCATTGTTTTGTAGCTTTCTTCTTCCTAAATTTATTTTTTAAAGAGAATAGAAACAAAAATTATTAGTGTAGAGTTAGTCAAATAGTGATCAATGTCTTGAATTGGAAATCAATCAAAAACCTCTTCTCTGCATCGCGTATGGAATCTCAGGTGAGATTGGTCCTATAGTTCCTTAGGACCCTACCACATCGTTGCATCACGCATTTACGATGCAGCTTTTCATCCAGATCAAATATGCTCTGCAAAATAGAATTGCTATTAACTAGTATCCTAAAAATTAGTAATCTACAAAAATAGAATTGCAAATAATAATAACTCACACATAGTTCATTCCATACTAAGTCTTTCTTCCCCTTAGGAACTTTATTCCAGGATTCTATGTTAGGACTACAATGGCTGTGAGTAAGAACCCCAAGATATGAAATAAATGAGTTGCAGTTCAATCCAACTGGATTTTCTGCATGATCAAAATCCACAGCCAGTTTGGGTCCATTGCCCCTTTGCTGTAGTAAGTTGTTCATCATTGTGATGCCCCTCACTTTCTCAATTTTTTTTGCTGCTCATCAAGTGCTCCAATTTCTTTAGGGGGTACTTCACCAACCTAAAATTTAACAAAAAAAACACACTTATAGGATATAACTATAAATGAACATATAGATAGAAACCTCGGGGATATATTTTTAAAACTTACATAGTGAGGTGGCGCATTGACGTCCTCACCCTCACAGTAATCATCATCACGGTTATTAGTAGAATTCTCATCCATCTAAAAGTTCACATTCACATTGTAAAGTAATTCACATTGTAAAGTTCACATTCACATTGTAAAGTGCACATTCACATTGTAAAGTTCTCATTGTAAAGTTCACATTCAGAAAAATATAAACATGCATGCCTCTAATATTGCGATATTTTATCAATTAACAATCCTTCATTGTAATGTTCGCGTACATACAAGTCATCATTAGCTTCAATATTTGTTTGTGTTGGCAACCAAACTGAGAATGGACTGGAGTCATCATACTTATCATAGTAGTGTTCTTCATCTATAGGATCTTCGATGAACTGTCTTTTACCATGAACAACAACCTACCATTCATCATTTGTAGGATCATCGATATAAAATACTTGTTTCGTCTGTGATGCCAATATGAATGGTTCACCTTTCTCGCCAATCTTTTCAAAGTTCACTAATGTGAAACCCAATTCATCCACTATAACTCCTTTGGTGTTGTCAACCCAATTACATTTAAAGAGTGGAATTCTGAAATCTACGTAGTCAAACTCCCATATGTCTTCAATGACACTGTAATATGACATTTTAGCTTCATGTGGAATCTTATCCTTTGCACTTGCAAAAAACAATGAAGACGCTTGAAGGGTGACCCCACTATTTTGGACGACACTCTTATCATCTTGACGCTTTATGTAATATGAGAATCCATTTATGTCAAACTCTTCATAAAACATAATATTTAATTTTTTTAAAGGCGAGGCATTTGATAGTTTCATTAAGATTATTTGGTGTTTGAGATAGTTGATGTAAGACTTTATCTTGAAACCACTTAATAAATGTCTTGTTATGCTCTCTAGCAAGCCACATTGAATTGGCTCGAGGATATTATCTCTTAATGAAATTGGTATGTTCCTCGATATAAACACTCAATTCATCGATGTTGTGTAAAATATACAAGTGACCTTGTTCCAACTGCTCACAGCTAATTACTTTCATCCGTGATCCCAAAATTCCTTTTCCAAAATGCTCCTCAATATTCTTGTCATTTACAGGAGTGTCATTAGCACTCAGAAAGTCATTGAAAAAATCCATAACCTCTCTTGCCCCATAACCCTCAATAATACTCCCTTTAGGACGATAACAGTTTCAAATATCACCTTTAAAATGCTCATGTATCGTTCAAAGGGATACATCCATTGCAAGAAAACTGGTCCCAACATTTTCACTTCCCTAGTCAAGTGGACAACAAGATGTACCATGATATCAAAGAACGAAGGAGGAAAATACATCTCAAGATGACATAGGGTAACAACCACTTCTCTTTGCAATTTATCGAAAGTATCAGGGTCAGTAACTTTGCTACACAGACTATTGAAAAAGAAACAAAGTCTGGTGATTTCAAACCTTACATGCTTTGGCAATATAGATCGAATTGTCATGGGCAATATTTGTTGCATTAGAGTGTGACAATCATGGGAATTAAGACCTATCAACTTCAGATCTTTCATTGATACCAATGTATGGATGTTGGATGAGTAACCCATGGCACCTTAACATTTACCAAGCATTCACAAAAAGCATTCTTCTCCTTTCACGACAATGTGTAACAAGCGGGAGCTAACTATGTTCTCTGATCACTACTAACTACTGCTGTTAATTCTGTCCTTATTCCCATTTCATGTAGGTACATTTTGGATTTTATCCCATCTTTAGTCTTACGTAGTATATTCAACAGAGTACCGATGATGCTATCACAGACATTTTTCTCAACATGCATGACATGGATACAATGCTTGACTGCCAAACAACTCCAATAAGGAAGATCCCAAAATATTGACTTCTTCTTGAATAAAGATTTGTCACTCTGTGTGGCCATCGTACATTATGATCTCTAACCAAATTCATTGGCAAAGTCTTTTACTCTTTCATAAACATCCTCCCAGGGTATAGGTTTAGGTGCACTCCGTTCCTCATTCCATCCATTGAATGCTTTGTGCAACCTACGATACGGATGGAATTTTGGAAGAAACCTTCGATGACCAAGATATACAATCTTGCCACCGTGTTTTAGTCATATTGAATTAATGTGCTCTTCACATATAGGACACGCTATAGATTCTTTGAAACTATATCCAGACAAATTCCCATATGCTGGAAAGTCATTCACAGTGCAAAACAACATAGAGTGCAAACGAAATGTCTCTCTTCATGAAGCATCATAGGTCATCACACCTTCAACCTGAAGTTTCTTCAAGTCATCAAATAGAGGTTCAAGATAAATTTCGATATCATTTCCAGGTTGTTTAGGGCCCGATATCAACAACGAGAGCATAACATACTTATTTTTCATACAAACCAGGGAGGAAGATTGTATATAACAAGAATAACTGGAAAAGTGCTATGTTGGCTGCTCAATGTCCCGTACAGATTCATCCCATCTGTACAAAGCCCACATCTTAGATTCTTGACTTCTTCACCGAATTTGGGGTATAATAAATAAATATTCTTCCACTTTGGGGAATCAAACACATGTCGTAGGATCACATCATTATTTTTCTTAACATCTGCATGACACCTTAAAATTACATCTATCGGATTGGCAAAAAAGCATTGAAACTGTGGTATTATAGGTAGATACCACATCACCTTGGTAGGCGAACCAATTTTGGACTCCCCCAAAGTCGTCAATTTATACCTTGACGCACCACATTTAGGACAATCTTTAAAATCCACATAGTCCTTTTGAAATAATACACAATCATTCAGGCATGCGTGTATCTTTTTGGCCTCCATTCCCATTGGGTACAACAATTTCATTAACCGGTATGTTGAGATTGGCAGCTCATTTCCTTCTAGAAGAGTTTCTTTCAACAAAGACAACAATGACGTGAAGCTTTTATCGCTCCATCTATTGTTAGCTTTCAGCTTATTCAATCTCAACACAATGCTAAGCTTCGTAAACTTACAACATGTGTATAACAATATCTCAACATCATGCACAATGTTTCTAAACATGGGAGGTGGATCGGTGTGCTCTACCGCACAACTATCCAACATCGCATCAACGATGTCTACTGCAACTGGTTCGTTCACATTTACATCATCGGAGGCAATTTCTTCTTCCACACAAGCACTACTATCGACATCCACTGATTTCAGGTTTGAAATCTCTCCATGCCAATGCCATTCTATATTGCCTTGTACAATCCCATTGCACATGACATGACTTTTGATTTTTTCACCAGTGATGACTTTCAAGTTGTTACCGCAATGCCTACATGGACAGTAGAACCTATCTCCAGGTTGTTTCCTATGTTCCTCGGCAAATCTAATAAACTGATCAAGTCCAAAAATAAACTCTGGGGAGTATAGATTTGGAATGGATATCCATGATCTATCCATTCTATGATCAAAGAGAAAACAAGTATATATTAGAACAAGATTAGGGTCTAGGGTTAAAAGATTAGGGTTTATGGTTATGTGTAGTTTTTGGAGCTAGGAATCAAGAGATACAATTTTTGCAAGTTTTGACCAATTATTGGGTTTTTGAGAAGAGAGGAGAAGAAATACCTTAATATGGAAAAACGAGGACCGTCGGATTACACGATCGAATGGGTTGGATCACACCATGTAGATGTTGAGGATTACTGGTCCAAGTATGGTTCAATCTCTTGGTTCGGTTGGTTCGCACCACTAATAACTGGTTCAATTGCTAGTCAGTCGGTTCAAATGGACTGACCAGTTTCCGTTGAACCAAGCGGTCTGAGGATTGTTTTCTCCCGTTCTAGTAGTCGCATGAGTAGTGCATACTCGTGAGCCCAAAAGTAGGGTAGACGGGTCGTTGAGGCATAGGGGAGCTAGGAGAAGGAGTGGCTGATGGAGGCAGCCAAGGTGTCACTCCGGCCCATCATGACCCCACGAAGGTGGTGGTGGCGGCGGATTTTGGTGGTGAGCCAAGGAGGTAGGATGCCCAATTTGGGTTGTTCGGTGGTTCTTCTTGGAGAAGTAGGAGATCAGGGATGATTTGGGGGCATTCGGGGCCAATTGAGGGTGTGAGAATGAGGGTCGTAGTTGGGTGTGGTGTTGGCGAGCATGAGGGACTCCTTTTATAGCATTGGGGGTAGGTTTTAGGGCTAAACAAGGTTTTTCCCTTAGCCATGGTCGCCAGAAAAATATATGGTACTGAGAAACTCCTTTTATCAAACTAGATCCATCCCTGATCTATGAAAAGGAGATCCTAGGGTTGAGACTCACCCCCGATCCCTTGCCATGGATCGCTGACTTGGAAAAGTCAAAAAGAGAGAAAATAAAAGGAAAATAAAGGGTTTTCCATACATTATCTTCAAGAAATATGTGGAGAAAATTTAGAAAAAGTTTGAGAATCAAAAGATGAAGTTGGTCCACTAAATTTCTTCTTTGGACAAAGTGATGATTGAAACCAAATTGAGGTGTTATAATGTGTATAAAGTTCACATTGATCACCATATTTTGAATTTGAGTATCAAGAATGATTTAGAAACCAAGAAAAATAAATTGGGGACATGAGTGAGTGTAATGAGGTCAAAAGAGTAATTACTTTATTATTATGCTAAAATCCACTTTGTCACCGTCGGGGTCCAACTGGGTAAACTAAATGAAGGCTGGTTTGGGGACAACTGATGGTCCAGTGATGTGCCAATTAAATAGTTGGTCCAAGAGTGGACCAAGATGTGAACTGCACCCACTTATCCAACGTGGCGTGTGGTCTTTATTTACACCAACCAATGGAAATTTTCCACAAGGCACTAAGTTAAGGTATATTTACGGATTTTGTTGAATTCACAGAAAATGCTAGCAATGTACAAATATAGCAAACCGATATAACAAAATGATTGATAAAAATGAGAGGAACACCAAAGAAATTATAATTTGGACTTGATAATGCTTCCTTTTCAAAACTTTGTGCAAAGATGACTTTGAGTGGTGATTAAAGCATAAAAACCCTAGTTTTGGGTGATTATGATGCTTAAATCAGTTAATTTTAGATGTTATCAGATATTGATGAACATAGTGGGATATAAGATGATCATGATGATAATTTGAATATCTAAAGTGGAAAATCAAGCATATAAGGAATCAAGTTTAAAGATCAAAACTTGTGATATGTTGTTAATGAGTTTAATGTAATGCAAGTGTTCCCAATGGAAGAACGTGGTGAATACAATTATTAGGGTTTAGAACCTGATCTCCTTATTCATTAGGATCTTAAAGTTGCATAAGTTTACATAGTTCCCCCTGATGGAATAAAGGGCCTAAGTTGATAATCAGGGTAACACATTATGACTAGTGTGGAGTTATAACTTTAATAAACTATTATGTGAGAGAAATATGGTTTTAGCCCTTAATCCATATCCTTAATCTGACATAACTCTAAACCTTGTGATAGGGCTGAGTTGGATTTAATGTGTAATATGTGATGGTGACACTTTAAGATTTATATTCATGCAGAGTGGAATGTGGATTGCTTTATTTTCTTGTTGATTGGATAATATGCTTGAAGTGTATTCCATATGATAATATGAATGGCTCACCATCCAGGTATGTGGTTATTCCTACAAATAACCACCTTAGTTTGTCAGCACATTACAAGGTTTTCTTGAGAGTTGAACAATTCACTTGTTGGTTGTTTATTTCGTTATGTTCAACTATAATGCCAATATGTGTATCATATAAAGAAAGAACATATAAAAGGAAAATGTCAATTCTTATATTTTCAAGTATTTGTTGGAATATATGTTGTGGTTTACTTGTACATTTTGGATACATCCCATGTACCAGTATGGAAACATGCTGATCGCATGTTTGTGTCATTTCATTTTAGGTATAAGTTGATATACGTGATAAATGACATGAAGCTAAAGAGGGAAATGTCATGAAAGAATTAAAGATTTAAAAGGTGGATTAGATAGTCATCTCTTCTCAAATGTACAGTCCTAATGATAGAAAGTTCATGTAAGAATCTTCTTTATTATATTTTGAAAAGAATGAAATTATCTTCTATTTTATATTGCTTGATTAAAATTTGGATCCTTGGGTTTTTTTTGTACGTAAGGACTCTCTTATTTTTGGACTTCCTTAATTTATGATTGCTAAAAATGAGGTCATTAAAAAGGATTTTGTCCCCAAATATATGCGATCAAAGATGGGTAGTTCCTTCGCATCTCATCCTCTAACTCCCATGTATATTCCTCCACATCATGGTGATGCCACAAAATCTTCACTAAAACACTATTCTTCTTCTTCAACTTCTTTACTCTTCTATCCAAGATCAACACAGGACCCTCAACATACTACACATCCTCCTCTAACTCAACCCCCACAGGCTACAACATCAACTCTGTATCAGGGTGAAACTTCCTCAACATGGAGATATGGATGACATCATGCAACATGTGCAACTCTAGTGGTAACTCCAACTTGTATTCCACCTTCCCAACACTTGCCAAGATAGGGTATGGTCCCATAAACCTAGTACCCAACTTACTATTCTTATCAAACCTTAGCATGCCTTATAAGGAGAGACCTTAAGATACACACAATCTCCAACTAGAAACTCAAGCGGCCTATGGTGGTTATCAACATACGACTTATGTCTATCATGGGTTGCCTTCAACTACTGTTGCATCACCTTGATCTTCTATGTATTCCGTTGTACTAGCTCGGGACCCAAAAGTTGATACTCACCCATCTCATACGAATAATGTGGTGACCAACAATGTTTCCCATACAAGGCTTCATACGCTGCCATATCCATGCTTTTCTAAAAACTATTTTTGTAGGAAAACTCTATCAAACTCATATGCATGTCCCAATTGCCAAGAAACTACAAAACGAAAGTCCTCAACAGATCTTCCAGTGTCTGAATGGCCCTCTATGACTGACCTTCTATTTGTTGGTGAAAAGTTTTGTTAAACCTTAGTTGTATACCCATAGCTATGTAAACACTCCCAAAAATGAATCCTAAATTGTGGACATCTATCAGACATTATGGTAACTGGAATACCATGCAAATAAATGGTCGCATCAACATATATATGTGCCAACTTCTCTATTGTATACGTCATCATTATTGGCAAGAAGTGATATGACTTGGTCAACCTGTCAACTATCACCCAAATAGAATCATGACATTTGGAAGTCTAAGGAAGACCAACCACAAAGTCCATGGTAATATGATTCCATTTCCACTACAATATTGGCAAAGGTTGTAACTTTCTTGTAGGCTTCTGATATTCTGTCTTGACATGATAATAGACTAGACATCTAGCAATGAACTTTGTCACATCACGCTTCATACATAACCATTAGTACAGATCCTTCAGATTATGGTACATCTTAGTAATGAAAAGATGCATCGTGTACATAGAGGAATGAACCTCCTCCACTACCACCTTATAGGTAGATCTTTACCCCCATGGTCATACCTTATAGGTAGCTAATACATAGGGTAATAGAGTCGCATGGAACTACCCAAAGGTAGCCCAATATTTAACTCAATATGACTTGATGGTCCTACCTTCTAGGTAGCCATATACTAAGTCATTCAATGACCTGATGGATCTACCCTCTAGGTAGCCATATACTAGGTCAACCATTAAGCCACAGAAGGGACAAGGATCTGAGCTAGTAGGCACATATCTTATGTGATAGTCATTTCCACATTATAGTTTGCATGAATTAAAATCATCCAACAATTAATTCCTGACAATGATGAAAACTTCGGTAAACCTCGAAAAACTAATTCGAGATATTCATAAGCGTAACCACATACCTTTGATTGTAGATTTCAAGATAGAATAAAATATGCAGAGAAACCCAATCAAGAAAGCAATGAGGAATAGAAATCCTGAAATAAAAGTACCAATTTCCTTTTATTAATATTTATCCAATTTCATCACATTACTTAGAATTTCAATTCCAATTTTAGGGTTTCTTTGGAAATTAGGGCTTTTGCCTCCATTATTAATATTATGATCTCGAATTTATCAAAACTGCATAAAACCCTCAATTCCTTTCATTTTAATATTCCCAACAGTATTAGGATCATTATTTGGCAATTTACTTTCTTAATCTGAAATATCAAGGTTTTCTCTTCCTTTATCCCCAAATTAGGGTTTCAATAAATATTATCCTTTATTTATGGATTACAACTCTAAATTAGGAAACCTTGCATTCAAAATGGATAAACAAACCACCTTTATCATTAACAGGGTTAATCTTAACAATTTGACCTATTAATTCATCAAAATACACCCTTTATCTTCAATTAAGGTTTCTCATCAACTTTTAATACATTTCATTAGCAAAATAAGGTACTTTTTCAAAATGGAGTAGAATCAGGTTCTCAAAGTATTTCCATCAATTTCCTCGTATTTTTCTACACAACTTTCATATATAAAGTTTTTCCATTAGATACTCCTAGTAGTTTCTACGAATTTTGCAAAATAAACCATTTTTTGGATTATATGGTCAGAGAGTGAAATTACAAAAAATTCTCGATCGTTGGATGCTCCGTGGTCCACGGTAGTCCACTGATCATACGATCCATGCCAATCACCCCCACTCACCTGCTTGTGTGCGCGCCTCTATGCCCAGGTCGTTGGATTACCCTGAGTCCACGATGGGCTCTCGATCTATTGGACCGCGACTTGAGCAACTTAACTCAGCTGAACCCTCCTTGCACCATCTGATCTTGATCGAACGATGACCATCCGTCATCTTCCTTCTTTCTCTTCTACTAGCATCGCAGAGGCACCCTTGCCGGAGTGAAGTCAATCACACGAGCTAGTGAGTATAGGGAATCGAGAAGAAGCCGTTTGGGATCACAATGGAACAAGGGATCGAGGGGTCCCTTTTATATAGGCCATGGGAGATCCCTGTTAGGGTTCCCAAACCTAGTCGTAACTGGAGTCCTAGCCCAAATGGGTGTTTCGTGAGGTTAGGTTAAAACCTGAGCAAACCAGGGTCAGGAAGCTTCTATTCTTCCTCCCAAACTCAATGGGACTCTTCCCATGAGTGCTCGTACTTTGCAGTGATCAGAAAATGAGGGGGAAAATCTCCCTGATCATGCTACAGTTTGCGTCCCTCTGGGACTTGGACGATGAGCCGGGTCAGTTGGATCAAGATCCAATGGCCCCTAACATCCGTGCTAAACCAAAAAGGGAAAGATTTCCCAAATTGCAAGGGAAAATCCTACTTTGAGGATAATCTTGAAAAATCGATAACTCCCAATTCTTAAATCCTTTTTGCCTCAAATTTTAAAAAAAAGACGTTCATACTTTTATTTCTCATTATGAAAAAATTGGGATCATTATCTCAATTAAATGGTACCTTTTATTTAGTTGCAAGAAAACACCTTTTTATTCATATTTTCCACATATTCTTTATTTCCTTCGCTATTATATAATTATCTTGAGTTCCTTGAACCCCAAGGAACCCTTATAACTCGAAATCCTATTTTGGGAAAATATATTTTAGCTTTTTGGTCATCCTTTATTCATTGTCTTTTATATTCCATTATCCAATTGAATTCCTTTTTCATTTCTTTTTCTTTTTCTTTCAATTGGGCTTAATGGCTCATAAGGCCCATCAAGAAAGCATGCAAGGCTATCATACACGAAATTCATTCAAATCAAACCATGAAATCAAACATTGGTCTTATTTATCTTTTAAATAAGATTCACAAATCTCATTACATGCTTTCGAAAATGAGGTTATAACATCCTCCCCTCCTTATAGGAATTTTGCCCTCAAAATTCAACAATCAATCAAACAAATCAGGATAAGACTTTTTCATGTCCATCATTGGCTCCTATGTGGCTTTATCGTACTCATGGCATTTCCAAAGAACCTTTATCATCACATATTCTTTCCTCTGAGTTCTTTCATCATGGCATCTATAAACTACATAGGTGACTCAGTCCATTTCAGCCGCCCTTGGGGCTCACTAGGTTCATTGCTTAGCACATGGTCGGTGTACCACACATAGTGCTCTAAATTGGACACATGGAACTCATCACACATTACTTTATCCTGAGGGGTAAGTTCAAACTTAATGTTCTCCACCAAACCATGTCAAAAGAACCCATGCATCGGGGACTCACCTCTCTTAGCTATAACTTAGAGGGGTCGGATTTTCATGTCACATATTCTCCCACAGTGAACTGCATGTCAGTCTACTTTACATATGCTCACGACTCTTGTCATTTCTAGGATCCTTTCATCCATTGCACGATCAAAGTGACTTCATCTACACACATTGTGGCCCTTTTTTAACCATCACATGGTCCTTTCACCAACATCACCTTACTGAAGTGGTGACCGACACAACCTCCCTTATAGAGCTTCTTTAAATACCGATACTGGCTACGATGGTCATCATCACATCTTTCCTAGGACAAGAATTGTCCCTAGCCATCGCCCTGAATGAGCACATATGCTCTCATCAGACCTTTTAGTCTGGATCATACTAACCATTAGTTAGTAGTGATAAACTGTACTAACATCAAGTTCTTCATGTACCTACTTCCACCCTTTTGGAAGGGAACCTTTAGGTCAAACTCAAGAACTTTTGAACTCGCATCATGGTGTAACTGAACCATCTCTCTCATGGGTAGTTCAACCAAATATATCCCTTGACAAAACTCTTTCTTTCTTACATCATCTAGGTAAAGCGATCTACCATAACCCACATTGCATCTTGACCTTCCTTTGTCTAGGGGAGACTTATCACCACCTCCATAGTGATGAACTCCCATTCCCACTCGAGAACTCTTTATCCTCTATATCAATGAACTGGGTTACCGATGTTCATCCTTCACCTTCTGTCACGCATGGCAACATACCACATGAAGCCTCCTCTCCAACATCCATAGCTCTACTACCACCCATTATCTAAGTAGTACTATGGTGTATGGTGAACTTAATATCATGATTTCCTACATGTCATCATTCCTCAAGATCGATTCCTTAGAAACCCTAAACCACTCTAGTCGGGGTTTCATCACCTTCCTTTCCAAAGAAGTGCATTTGAGGTTCTACAACCATCATTTCATTGCATCAAGGCCTAGGATGGCTAACCAAACAACCATTAACGTTTTCAACATATCTCGTTACATCTGAGTGTTATCCAAACACACCTCCTTTCCAAACTTAGGGTTAACCTAAGAACCTCTTCTAGTCAAACTAGGAAGTTATATCTCAACCAGAGCATCCATTACCACTTCACATTCTTAGGTATTAGGTAACATTGAAGGTATACACTTCCATGTATTTCACTTATCATCTCAAACTTGAACTCTAAGTCTATCTTCATTAAGAACACTCCCTGATTTCATCATCATGGTGATCAGTCTCAACCTGGTATAACTTGTGAGTTCCACATAGCTCATGATAAAAACATCCTTATAAGATGACTACCTTATTTTTCTTTAACATTTGCAAACCATCCATGTATTTCACTTTACCAGGGCATGTTATCTTCTCTGTCCCCATATCTCATGGCAACGTTCCAAACCAAATCATCTTTTATCCTTGGTGTATGGCATGCGTACTGTCCTATCTCTCACTCCCATAACAAGAGGAAGTAAGCATTTGGCTACAGTCCAAATATAGAGTTCTTCCTGTTCCAAGAGTAGAGATGGTACATCCCACCTTGTCAGTACACCTTTAATCTAAGATGAAACGTGCCTCATATGTCACTTCATCACAATCATCTCAATATCAAAGTTACTTCCATGGACAACTGGTCTCGAATCTACTTGGGTCACCACACAATCCCTGGTCATCTCTTCTAAGTCTATATGGTGTCGGCACTTTTGGGGTCATCCCTATTCCCTTATGCATCCAGAGAGTGCCCTACTCATCTTCCCTTTTGTTCCCATGAGTTCGTGAAGGTGATCAATCTCCTAACCCATGGCCCTCAGACAATGATAGTTGTTACCTCCCGACCCTATGTTCATGTGCAACTAGGGAATTAGGCAACTCCTACTTCCATCGGTCTTATCCCTTCCTGACCCTAGGATAGACTTAGGATTCTCTTTTAGTACATGTTCAACTTAGAACCTTACCCAAGCCTTCACCATCTCTCCTTGTATACATAGGTTGACATTCATCCTTTCACAGGGGTCATGGTGACCTGCCTACCTTGCTCAGGCCCCATATTGGTTGCTTCCATGGTAACACATCCTCATGCACTTAGAGAGATGGATATCTATGGGTACACATGTTCATTCTCATACCACATACTTTTCAGTTAGCTTCTTAAGATCCTATGAGACCTCTTTGGGTTACTTAAACCAACAAAACTGGTAAACACCCCACCAAAGGGTCCCTTCTCCCAGGATGGGAGGAAAACTTCACCTCGATAACACAGGTCACAAACATCCTTAGGTCTAGGGTTTACATCCATATTCTTAACCCTAGTAAGATATTGAGGCACAAGCAGACCACTAAACCAGGCTCGGTCATCTGGGTTCTCATTCCTCATCATTAGATCAAGATCATACCTTCCTTTATCATCAACTTAGCTGTGAGGGGTTCATCATACCTCCGACTTAAGGAGTATCCCCTTTTTCCTCTATACGCGAGGAGTATCATGCTCGAAACTATAGCAACTTAATTCTCACCATGAGCATTAGGTACACCACTTCCCCTCTTAGGCCTAGGAACCATAGGTGCATGTTCTTGATGTCCAGCTGTCTGCGCAACCTCTTAACCACAAACCAAACATGTAACGGGTATGGCATACACTTCCTGTCATCCCTTTTCCTTGATCAACACTTTAAAGTTGAGTCCTCCTCAAGGACAAACAACAAGGTATAAGGCCTCATAAAATGTTACTAAACCTCTCCAGGGTATACAGAACTTCTTCTCCCTTTCTCAGAAGGTAAACACTTATACCATGGGCACATAGGTTCCAGAAGCCTCATCTTCTCTCTAGGGTTTCGTCCTTCTAAAGGCAACCAAGATATCATCAGCCTCTAGGGATCGAGCATGAGGCAGCCCCTATCATCCACTTAGGTGGCATCATCCTCAAATCTCAGAGTCTAGGCTTCCAACCTTCTTGCATGGGTCCTGCTCTTTCTCTCTAGAGCCAACCCTACAACCAACCTTACTACGAGAGGCTCTCTCTCCAAGAGGGATCAAGCTCACAAGCATACCCCTACATGATGAAGCCTATGATCAACTTATGTTCGCTCAAGGTTATCCATTGCCCCTTATGCTAGTCACATAAGCTATCCATCAAACTCTCCCGACCAGGGTTTCAACCTATTGCTCGCACTATTGATACATTTTGGGTGCCTATGATGCCCATATAAACTCATGGGGTTTCCATAGGTTCTTCTCTAACCTCATCAATGAATGAGCTATCCTTCACTCAAACATGCACGACCCTTCCCAAGGTTGGGTCGCCCGAGATGCTAGGTCATCCAACCTCTCATGGCTCATACATCATCCAAGGTATGTCAATCCAAACACCTGGTTTACCATGACATCTAACTCATCATGTTGTCTCTCTCTCTAACCTTCACTTAGGGTTAGGGTTAACATCATCCTCAGAGGATGTGCCAGGTCTCTACTTCCAATGGAGATTTCTATCTCCATGACGAACTCTCCTTATTTATCCTCCTGACAAGAAGGCCTAGCCTCAGGTCTCTCCTGAGGTCATGACAACTTATGTCATACGACCTAAGCATGTAACTATTCTTTAGTTTACGCTTACTCTATTAAGCTTATGTCCATGACATCTTATTTACATCCTTTTCATTAGTTTGATGGAGGATTCTTTAGACTTTATTAACCTTACCCGTACCTCAAGAGGGTGAGGAGAAAGGGAAAACCCTAATCCTTAAGGTCCTTAACAGAATTTGTGATGAGAAGGGATGAATAAGATGAGAAAGTCCAAAAGGTATCTTATTTTGATTCATACCCTACAACTTTGGCCAGGCAGTCACACGGATCCAGGAGTCCTCGTATTCCGACTAGCGGTGCAGAGGAAAATATTGCCAGCCCCCGACCGTGATCCTTTTCTAGACACCTCTGTCTTTCGGATAATCCTCTAATAACTCCCTTGGGTTTTACAGAATTTGTAAAATTTAATAATTATTAAAGATTAAATGAGGAACCTATGCTCTGATACCAATTTTAATGACCCAGCCACCTGGTAACCCCCAATTAAAGGTGACCCGAAGGTCAGAGCCGTTATTCAATTTACAGGATCAAAGGTTCAACAAATAATCAATAATAATTATGAAATTCTACTAACTAACTAGAATTTGGTATAAAATTGAACTTTTCTTACCTTTTAAAAACTGAGATTTCTAAACTTCTATCCATGAAGATACCAATCTAACTAATCCTCCTGTGCACATTAATTCTCATTTAATTCCGCATATGCCACTATATTGTTTGTTCTTTTCATTTGTACCAAAAATGCCGACAAAAAAATGTCAGTCAGCAAGAAGTTGTTATGTGGGGGAAACAATAATTGTGCAACTATAATAACAATGTAATCATGCAATTAATCATTTAACAACCAAGATTACATTTTAAGCCATACTACTCAATCCATACCTATCCACAACTCTGTGTTGTCCCTGCAGTGGACTTATATGATGCCTCTATAAAGGTAGATCTTTACCCCCATGGTACTACCTTATAGGTAGCCAATACATAGGGTAATAGAGTCGCATGGCACTACCCAAAGGTAGCCCAATATTTAACTCAATATGACTTAATGGTCCTACCCTCTAGGTAGCCATATACTAAGTCATTCAATGACCTGATGGACCTACCCTCTAGGTAGCCATATACTAGGTCAACCATTAAACCACAGAGGGGACCAGGATCTGAGCTAGTAGGCACATATCTTATGTGATAGTCATATCCACATTATAGTTTGCATGAATTAAAATCATCCAACAATTAATTCATGACATTGATGAAAACTTCGGGAAACCTAGAAAAACTAATTCGAGATATTCATAAGCGTAACCACATACCTTTGATTGCAGATTTCAAGACATAATCAAATATGCAGGGAAACCCAATCAAGCAAACAATGAGGAATAGAAATCCTGAAATAAAAGTACCAATTTCCTTTTATTAATATTTATCCAATTTCATCACATTACTTAGGATTTCAATTCCAATTTTAGGGTTTCTTTGGAAATTAGGGTTTTTGCCTCCATTATTAATATTATGATCTCTAATTTATCAAAACTACAAAAAACACTCAATTCCTTTCATTTTAATATTCCCAACAGTATTAGGATCATTATTTGGCAATTTACTTTCTTAATCTAAAATATCAAGGTTTTCTCTTCCTTTATCCCCAAATTAGGGTTTCAATAAATATTATCCTTTATTTATGGATTACAACACTAAATTAGGCAACCGTGCATTCAAAATGGATAAACAAACCACCTTTATCATTAACAGGGTTAATCTTATCAATTTGACCTATTAATTCACCAAAATACACCCTTTATCTTCAACTAATGTTTCTCATCATCTTTTAATACATTTCATTAGCAAAATAAGGTACTTTTGCAAAACACAGTAGAATCGGGTTTTCGAAGTATTTTTATCAATTTCCTCATATTTTTCTACACAACTTTCATATATAAAGTTTTTCCATTAGATACTCCTAGTAGTTTCTGCGAATTTTTCAAAATAAACCATTTTCTGGATTATATGGTCAGAGAGAGAAATTACCAAAAATTCTCGATTGTTGGATGCTCTGCGGTCCACGGTAGTCCACTGATCAGATGATCCGCATCGATCGCCCCCACTCACCTACTTGCGTGCACGCCTCTATACCCAGGCCGTTGGATTACCCTGAGTCCACGATGGGCTCTTGATCTATCGGCCCGCGACTTGAGCACCTTAACTCAGCCAGCCCCTCCTTGCGCCATCCAATCTTGATCGAATGACGACTGTCCATCGTCTTCCTTCTTTCTCTACTACTAGTGCTGCGGCGGCACCCTTGCCGGAGTGAAGTCAATCGCGCAAGCCAGCGAGTATGGTGAATCGAGAAGAAGTCGTTTGGGATCACAATGTAACAAGGGATCGAGGGGTCCCTTTTATATAGGCCATGGGAGATCCATGTTAGGGTTTCCAAACCTAACTGTAACTGGATTCCTAGCCCAATTGGGCATTTCACAAGGTTAGGTTAAAACCTTGGCAAACCAGGGTCAGGAAGCTTCTATTCTTCCTCCCGAACTCAATGGGACTCTTCCCATGAGTGCTCGTACTTTGTAGTGATCGGAAAACGAGGGGAAAAATCCCCCTAATCATGATATAGTCCGCATCCCTCTGGGACTTGGACGATGATCCGGGTCAGTTGGATCAAGATCCAACGGCCCCTATCATCCGCGCTCAACCAAAAAGGGAAATATTTCCCAAATTGCAAGGGAAAATCCTACATTGAGGATAATCTTGAAAAATCAATAACTCCCAATTCTTAAATCCCTTTTGCCTCAAATTTTAAAGGAAATATGTTCATACTTTTATTTCTCATTATGAAAAAATTGGGATCATTATCTCAATTAAACGGTTCCTTTTCTTTAGTTGCAAGAAAACACCTTTTTATTCATATTTTCCACATATTCTTTATTTCCTTCACTATTATATAATTATCATGAGTTCCTTGAACCCCAAGGAACCCTTATAACTCGAAATCCTATTTTGAGAAAATATATTTTAGCCTTTTGGACATCCTTTATTCATTTTCTTTTATATCCCATTATCCCATTGAATTCCTTTTTCATTTCTTTTTCTTTTTCTTTCAATTAGGCTTAATGGCCAATAAGGCCCATCAAGAAAGCATGCAAGGCTATCATACATGAAATTCATTCAAATAAAAACATGAAATCAAACATTGGTCTTATTTATCTTTTAAAGGAGATTCACAAATCTCATTACATGCTTTAGAAAATGAGGTTATAACAGCATCCCAAACCGTTCTTCAACACATCACAAAAGGCGATGTAGCCTTTTCCTTGCTATGGCAGAACTAACACCGGTGCACTGGTCAACTTCTCCTTCAACAGCTGGAAAAATGTTGACACTTGTCATCCCAAATAGAAGGTACACCCTTTCTGGTCAACTTGGTTAGGGGTAACACTACAACACTGAAATAATTTTTGAATCTCTCATAGTAACCTACCAGACCTAGGAAACTTTGGACTTTTGTCAGTGTCTTGGGATGTTCCCACTCTGTCACTGACTGTACCTTCTTTGGGTCCACACAAACACCTTTAGCAGATATTATGTGACTACGAAAAGATACTTCTTTTAACCAAAACTCACCCTTACTAAACTTGGCATACGACTTGTGTTGCTTCAACAATGCCAATGCCTAGAAAATGTACTGCTCATGATGCTGACCGTCTCTAAATTATATCAAGATATCATCAATGAAGACTTCCACAAACGGATCCAAATACAGTCTAAACATTGTATTCATCAGTTACACGAAAACTGTCGGCGCCTTGATTAACCCAAACAGCATAACCAAAAACTCGTAGTAACCATACCTAGTCCTATAAGTACACTTGGGTATGCCATCTGCCTTGATCCTTAGCTGGTGATATCCTAACCTCAAATCTATCTTGGATAACACTATGACACCTCTCAACTAGTCAACAAGATTAGTAGTTCTTGGCAACGGGTACTTATTCTTTATCATGACCATGTCAATTGTAGGTAAACTGTACACAACCTCATGGACCCATCTTTCTCCTTAGCAAACAACACGAGAGAACCCCAAGGGGAAGTGCTCAGCTAGATAAAACCCTTCTCTAATAGCTCCTATAATTGTTTGTTCAACTTCTACATTTCTATTGGTGATATGATGTAGGGTGACTATGTTATGGGTAGTGTTCTAGGATAAACATAGATCACAAATTCAATCTCTCTAGGAGGGGGGACACTAGGAAACTCTTCAGGAAAGACATCCTTGAACTCTTACAATATTAGTACCTCTGGATACTATGACTCCTCACCTTGGTATCCACAACATGTGCCAAGAAGGCCTTACACTCTTGTCTAGAAACCTCTCTTCTATCATAGATGACACCAAACACATAGAAAGAATCTTCCTCTCTCCTTATAAGATCCACAAATCATCTCCATCACAGAACATCACCACCTTGGAACTAGTCCAAAACAACTTTGTACTTCTCCAAGGTATCCATCCCTAGGATCACATAGAATCTGTGCATATCATGTGGCAAAAGGTCCAATTGAATGTTGTGACCTGAAAAAGAAAGAACACAAGATGGACACACCTCCCACAACTCGGAGGAACCAACTAAAGGGGCTTCTAATTGAAGACTGATAGATCTATGAAAATAGGCAAATAACAACTACTTATCACCTCCCTAGTGATAAAAGAGTGCATCACACCCAAGTCAACAAAAATAGATACAAAAGAAGATGTAGATAAGTAAAAAAGAAAACATTCCATTAGACCTATTATGACATGTGGATTTACCACTTAGGTGACTCATAAAGTTGAATCTAGTCATCACCTATTGTCATCCTTGTCCTCTACTCTTGTCCAGAAGACCCCTCCTATGACACCTAACTACGTCCACTACCACCACCATTGTTGAATTTTTGTTGTTAGGAAAACCATTGATTCTACCTCCACAGTTGTGTCACTTAGTCATCCTTCATAGGGAAAGACCAATTGATATGCCCTACTTTCCCACACCTGTGACAAGTCCACAAATCATATTGTGACCTAGATGTCTCTGTCATTGACATAGGTGATGCACTGTGTGCTCCTATTAGTGAAAAAATATGACATATTCCCATACCCGAGGACCACTGTGATGGCACTCCTGATCTCAGATCACAGAAAGTTGACCTCTATGTGATTGAGGTGAATAAAACCTTGTCTTCTTAAAGCCACCAAATGACTTCCCCTGAAATTGAGTTGGCCTCTTCTTAGTGTTGGCTTCTCGCTTCTAAATTGTAGACCTCTCAATATTCCTCACCAACTCCATAAAGGTAGAGATCCTCTCCATGTTCCCCAAAGTAGACATTATCATAGACAACTCCGTACTCAGACCCTTCTTGGAGCTTTGAATCCTCTCCTTCTCTATCGCCTCCATGTGGGGACAGAACCTCAAAAGCTCCATAAATTTCACCTCATATTTGTCGATCGACATCAAACTCTATCATATCTTCTCAAACTACGCTATCTTCTCATCTACATATGTCTCATGGAAGTATCATCCCATAAACTCTCGTCGAAATGCTTCCTAACCAACCACAACTCTAGGTCACTTCTCCTACTCAATGGACCACCAATATCCAGTATTTGCCTTTAAGAGGTAAACCATGTGCTTCACCTTGTTGTTGAGGATCTTGTATGCCTTCTCAAGCTCTGTCACCCACATATTTCCATCCACTAGTTCTGTTGTACCCCCATACTCGACCGCTACAACAAGTCTCAGTAGCTCAAACATCTTCCTAGAACCTTGTGATTCCACATTAGGTATAGTTGTCCTAGCATGAGGTAAGGGCTCTCTATCCGCTATATGTGTAAGCGTTTCCATGAGTTGTCCAATCATGGACTGGAAAGTAGGATTTGTCATGGTTGTAAGGTCAAATCGAGGCACCGCAGGCTGCTCTGACCCCATCATAGGCACTCTATCCCCATGTGTATACCTCCTATCACCACCTCTTGGCATGGCATAACTACTCTCGACATTCTCATCATGTTCTCCAGACATATCTACAAAAGCATAGGCTATGAACAAATATGTTGGATTACGTAAGAACATACACAAATCCTAGTCCTATGTCCCTATAGACTCTGTGAACCTAAAGCTTGGATACCAACTTAAACTGTAGCACACCACCACTCTAAATGAGATTACCCAAAATAAAACATAGAATTGACATCTAATTATCCACATTACCATAAAAGCAGGTAAATTAAAACAAATTTCAAAATTACCATCATGTTCTTAAAACATTACGTAAAGGTCCAACAACCTGTTGGATCAAGGGCTCTAGAGGGAGGGTGAATAGAGCTTCACAATTCTCACAAAAAGGAATAGACCACCAAATTATATCAAGTGCAGAATCTTAAACATTCATACAATTTGAGATCCTAACTAGCATCCACAACAAGGATAAGAGATAAGGAAGAGAAAGAACTTGGACAAGGTGGTTTAGAGTGGTTCCACATACTAACTAGGAGCAAGAACTAAAAAATAGGAGGGAGAGCGGAGGAAAGTAGTGGGAAGATAGAGAACTAGAAAAATTGGGGAAGAAAAAATAGTACAAAGAGAGAAATGAAAAAATTGGGAGGGAGGAGAGAGGTTGTGAGAAGAGAGAGAATAATAAAAATAGGAAGAAGGGAGGGAGGTAGATATGAGATAATACATTATTATATAATAAAAAAAGACATTATAACACATAAAATACAATACTAATATGTTTTTATTATTATATATGCTTTATCTTTTATGCTTTATTGTGCGCTTTAGACTTGTCTTGTTTTTATCTTTTCCTTTATCCTATATTGCCTAATTATATTTCTCACTTACTCTCTTATCCTATAAAAAATAGTCCATTGTATTAGTTTTAGAGATATCAACTAAAGGTTTTCTATTTCTATATGGTATCAGATGGTTACGATCTACCGTAATCTTTCCCCTCCCCAACCCTAATGCTACCCACCATATTCTCACCCTAGCCGCCAACCCCCTCCTTCACCCACAGCCCAACACCAACCACCCACCCTCCTTCACCCAGCCTGCCGCCACCCCTCCACCCGCAGCCATCCTTCCACCCTCATGCTCTCGCCGCCACTTGATACACTAAATATTATTCACTTTTCACTGGTTATTTTATAATGCATTTCATGCATATTTGCTCATTTTGACATTATATGTGCATGGTTTAGCATTATTATCCTATGACATACATTGCATCAAATATTTGCTATTTCTACCGTTTCATATTTGTTTTATCATAATTTATGGGACTTATGTTCTTCATTGCTAAATTTCATGTAAGTTGACAAGTCCTGGATCAGCTTGGTGCTACCGAAATCATTATCAGTGGTACCAACAATTGAAGAAAATGACAGACAAGAGTCGAAGGAACTCGGTGGTACCGATAATGGAATCGATACTATCGACTCAATGGATAGTAACTCATCTGAAGTCGTTCGGTGCCATCGACATCCAGTCAGTGGTACCGACTTGTATCCGAAAAAATATGTCATGAGATGTTAGGGAGCAACTCGGTGCTATCGACATCCAAGTCGGTAGTACTGACACTAATAGGTATTCGTGATCTAGGAGTGCACTCGGTGCCACCGACATCCTATCGGTGGTATCGACTTGAAACGAGATCAAAGATTGCGATTAATCCATTGACCACAACTTAATGACGCCCTGAGTCAATCTTATGACTAGGGAGGATTTCGGCCAGACCTAATAATCACGCTAGAGTTCGTTGCATGACAAGGGAGAGCCTGAGAAGAGAAAAGTACATTCCAGATGATTCGAGCACTTTCCAATGGACAAATTTACAGCCAAAAGACAGTAAATCTCCGCATTCGTTAGAGGGAGTCAAACGGATCATCTTCTCTAGGGGTTTTCATTGATTCTTTAATGTTTTCCTCGTATGTCCCTTCTCCTTCTATTTGTATGGCAACTGAAATCATGTGAAGATAATCCCCTAATTCCTTAGGATCTGAGAGTAGCCCGGTTATGTGTTGTACTTGACAATTATGAGTTCATATTTATGTTTTTCCTAATTTCTAGACGTAATTCTACGATTGCTTCATGAATTATCTATGTTTGATCACCATAGTTGATTTCTTAGACCTTTAATTGCATCGAGAGAGGGATTAAGGGTTGGATAGGTCATAGATTTATATAGCCTAGACCGCGCCTTGAGAGAGGGCTTACGACTATGAAGGGTTTAGCCCAGAGGATTCGTTAGAGCACCTAACTAATAATTAAATCGCTACAAGAGTGGGGTTTGTATTAGATTAGGTAGTGAATTATACTGGGAGAGTGGGTAATTCTTTCTACAGGTCCCTTGGTCCATGGTTAAGAGAACTAAATATTGATAAGCAATGTAAATTGCAATATAAGCCGTGGTGAAATTGTATTCCTGGGGAATCCATTCCATTTGTGATCACAACCTCAGTAATTTAGCTCCAATTCTTGTAACTAGTCAGTTAATCACTCAATCACCTTTTTCAATAGGTCTAATTGATTAGGTAAAAGTTAGTAACAGTCTTTGGATTCATGTTTCCCCAATTTTGATATACGGACCTCTTTTGGCCTATGTTAGTGTGATACATGCACTTGTGTTTAAATACATGTAGTAAACACGCATCACCACCCCCCCCCCCCCAATAACAACACATTACACACATATATTCTTCACAACAATGCATGACTATAAACTAGAATACACATTGTTACACAATTTATACAAACAAACAAATAATACAATATAAATTTATTTGCTCAAATGAAAAAGAACAGAAGCATACGTAATTATAAAAATACAAATGAACAATTATTCAAGACACATAATTGTAGAATATAAAATACACAATACAATGTGTTCACAAAAAATGTATTATACATACATGTATACATAATACAACACAAATTCATTTAAAATATAAAATGTATCAGAGAATGTAAACATTTTATTCGAAGATAAAAACAAATTTATAAAGGGACGCATCAAATATGTTAAAAATACATAAATTTAATTAACATAATATAGAATTTCACAGCAAACATGTTAAAACATAGTAAATCAATTGATATAGATAATATGTTTTTATTGTATTGGATGTGTATTTCCCATTGTGTTATCTTAGGTTTTTATGTACACTTTATTTTTTATAAGATAATTGTGTTTTTGTTATTTTAGTCGCCATTCATATTGCCATTTGTGGTATTATTTGTATTTTCCATACTGTTAAGGCGATATAGCAGGGTGCCTTGCGCCTAGGTAGCTTTAAGAAAAATCAATTTCTGCATAATTTACATGTGTATAATCTGTTATGCTTTTTATAACATCCACCCTTCATATATATGTTACCTATATGTGTTATGATTTTTATAACTTGTCCCCCTTCATATATATGTTATATTGCATACATATATGTAAGTACATTCATAAAGTTATGGTTAATCCACTAGTATATATATATATATATATATATATATATATATGTTCTATTGGAAGCAAAGATATGTTATTGTTATACATAAATATATACATAATAATCATAGATAAACTTGGATATATATTTACATATTTTAACAATTATAGTTGGACGCATAGACGTATTTTTTGGTGATATGGGTATTTGAGGCTCCACTATAATAAATACACAGACTCTTATATAAGTTTTATAATCCACTATATATCAGTCTTAGATGTAAGGGATTAAGGATAGTAGTGCTTTACATAGTATTGGTAGATAATTTTCATTTATGTACGTAATTTTCATTGTGTAGGGTGATTTTCAGATTATATACATAAACTTTCCAGTCGTATTAGCTGCTTGAAGTTCCTACGATAAGCGAGAAGGAATTTCATATTAGTAGCATGTTATTTATATTGTAATTGGATAGCTATTCAGGGGAAGAAAATATCTTAACATCAAAATCAGATTCAAATAATTACATAAAAAATAGTAAAATAAATATCAAGAGTATTAATTTAAGATAATAATGATATTATACAAAAACACAGATATATACTTAATTTGAATATTAGAACATGTGCATATCAAATCAATACCTATATAAAGGGTCAGGGGTCCATAAAAAGCCTCAAGGTGACATTTTGGTCAGGGTGCACCCCCTTGGGGCGCCTTGCTTCCTAGGCGTGCTTACGCCTTAACAAGTATGGTGTGTGTGTGTATAGAGAGAGAGAGAGAGAGAGAGAGTCAAGCTAGAATACACTCGAGTGTAGAAGAGATAGAATACACTCAAGTCATTCTGCGCCTTATAAATATTACATTAAAAAAATATAAACTGTTGATCTTATTAAATATCATATAAATAGCTGACAGATAAAATTTGAGTTCCTTTGGACGTTTATAAGCCATGCATCTAAAGACACAAAAATGATGCACTTGAAAAACTTTGGGCATCGATTTTGTTGTACTCGATTGAGGGCCTTAACAAAAACCAAATGAGCTCGAATTTTGTGTATTGGCTTTATTTATCATACTAATGAAGACCAATGATTTGGATTTTCCAAAAAATGTTGATTGATGTACAAACCACTGATGTTTTTATATGAGCTATTCACAAGATGATTAAAAAGATCAACAGATTAGCTTTTTGAAAAAAATATTGCATCATGAATAACTACTTGAGTGCATTCTGCTCTGAGTACACTCGAGTGTATTCTAGCCTAACTATATATATATATATATATATATATATATATATATATATATATATATATATATATATATATGTATGTATGTATGTATATATATTGTCATTTATGTTGTGTTTTTTATTGGTAGTCATGTGTTTTCATTACTCAATTAACATCATGTATTTTTTTATCTATCCCCCATTACCTCACTTTTCTCTTCCTATTACTTCCCCCTCATATTTCCTCTCCCCCAAGAAAATGAGGTGGCCATTTCTCCCTCTCCCGCTCTTTCTCTCCATTAGGGATTGCGCCACTGTGTGCATCCTAGTGTTCTCATATGCCCTCATGAGACCGCATATGTGTTTTGATCACCTCTCCAAATTGTATGTTAATGCAGTCCATTATGCGATCTTAGCCGCATATGGGGCGCATATGCAACCGATTTTCATATAGAGACTAAAAGTGTGTACTCTGTCATTAGTTATCTTGTTTAATTATTCACTAAACTACTTACACTCACATACATATATGTATACCTAAGAAGCGCAGACACAGACATTGATGTGGACACAGACAAGTGACACGGAAAATTTCAAGAATATAGAACACGGACACAATATTGGACACGGCAGTATACATATATACATACATACGTACGTACATAGATACATATATTTGCATATATAAACAGTTATACACATGTATACATAGATAATTTATATGTAAAACACAGCAAAATCCATAATTTTCAACACCAAGCACAAACAAAGATCATCGTGATACCCACTTAAACTCACATAGGTATTCAAAGTCACTATCCTCAATATCAAATTTATCATACAAAATGATATATTATAATATCCAAGAATGATGGACTATAGAAAAATCATTGGAAAATAGTTACATACACTAACAATTTAACTATAACAATACTAACGGAGGAGTGGAGTATAGGGAAGAGGAAGGGAAGCAAAAGTGATGGAGGGGAGATGTGTATTGTTGGCAATGGTGGTAAAGCAAGAGGAGGTTAACACGTTTAGTAGTCATGTAGGAGTGATGGGTAGAGTGGACAGCCATAAGTACAAAAAGAGTGCATGTTGGTAAGAGGGAAAGGAGGGGAGGGGAGTTTTTGGAGTACAAAGAAGAGGTAGGTGGAGGAGTGGATGCATTAGAGGACCAACAAAGTAAGAAGAAGAGGGAGAAAAGGAACAAGAGAAGAAAATCTAGAGGAACAAGAGAAAAGAGTTCCTAGAGGGGAAGGTGTTGCTACTTGTGGTTTCTCTAGGTGTCGACAGCTCATGTTGCAAACAGTTGTTGCGGCTTCAACTCCTAGTGGTTGTTGTCGTAGAGCTATTGTAGCATCTCTAACTCCTTTTGGTGGCTGCTTGCAGAAACTCCACAAAACCTAGCTGCTATTTGCAGCAACTACTGTAAGAGGCAGTTGCATGCTTCCTCTTCAGGGACGACATCAATTAGAGGGGATGCTTGTCGGTCACCACTAGAGAAGAGATGAGGGTTTTGGTGAGGATTGGTGGTTTGGTCAATGAATCCAGGGGGTTGGGTGTTATTTTCTCTTTTCTTTTTGATATATGTGGGCTCGGTTGGCCATGTCTAGGTTGTGTCTTGGACATATACACATCATGTCTAGCTTGCAAATTAATTTAAAAAAATATGAACATGAACACATTGGAGCCATGTCCACCGCATGTCCAGTCATGTCCGTGTTGGACACAGACAATGCAACCTCCGGGAAGTGTTTGTGCATCCAAGATGTATACATATATATAGCATACTTTACATTTATATTTATACGTCTATGTATCAATATATATTGGTGAAACATTTTACATTTTAAATATATAATTTTATGGCCATATAATTAATTTATTTAAAGAAAACATATGCACTCACATTCCGCATATACTCTATGCAGCACCCTAACCAAAAGCATATAGCATACCACTTTTTAGAACATTGGTGCATCCTGCCGCCCAGATCATGTCCTCCCCACCTGACCACAACATGTGCGTCAAAAGAGGGTCCATATATCATTACTCAAATCCATATATATACCATCACATCTCCATTCCTAGACAATTAGACCCCCTTCCCCACACTCTACTCTTGTTCCTTGTTGCCTCTTTAACCACAATATCCTCCTTGCCACATTCAAAGAAATGTATGTGTCCAATCTGGTCATCCTAGACACTAATTGGAAGCTCCCGTTGCCTCCCCCTTCTGCTCATTGCCCACAAGTTCTATTGTATCTACCAACAAAGTTGGTCCATGACTTAACACAGCGCCACTATGTGGATTTCCAGTGTGACATCTCCTATTATAAAATGCAACTTCCATGTGTTTCCTCTTTGCAAAGAGATTTTTGTTCTTCCTCTAATTGTTTTAGCTAACATACTATGTCTACCACCTTCTAAACTTTCTCCCTTGTCCCTTTACTACTCCCTTTTCTAATAATCTTGTTGAGGTCTTCATTTTCCTACAAAACTCTCTATGTCCTGTTGACTGTTAATAAATTTCATATTTATTCTATTTTGAAATTTTCTATATCCTGCTGAACCTCTATGTAAATTATCCAATTTCTCTGATTAATAAAAAGGGAGAAGGCATATAACCTCTCTCAATGATGCATTGCACGTTGCATTGGGGCACCACATTTTACATGGTATCTGAGCAAGGTTCATAACGTAACCCTACCCAGCCGTCACAACCTAGCGTCGCCACCGGTCGGCCGCCAACCTTCCCCGGCCGCCAGCGTGAACAGTAACTCCGGCGGTGAACAGTAACTCTGGCGTGAACAGAGCACGTCGCCAGCCTTCCCCGAGCGCCTCGCCGCCGACCCAAAGTGGGTGGAGCAGCCGTCTCCCGGGCCAGGCGTCGTATCAGACGAGGCAGACAAGATCCAGAGGAGGTAGCGAATCCAGTCTCTGAGTCCTCCCCATCCTCCTCTACTCAAGGGATTCCTGAAGAACCATCTGACCTTGATGTTCCCATTGTTGTTCGCAAAGTAATTGTTCTTGTACTCTTGTCATCCTATTACAAATGTGTGTTGTTTGTCCAAGTTATCTCAGTAGGCTCGCTCATTTGCTCTTGGGATTGATTTTGTGGTCATTCCAAGAAATCATCTTGATGCTATGAAGGATATTGGTTGGAAATAGGCTATGCATGTTGAAATGTCTTCTCTGTAACAGAACAACACCTGAGAACTTGTTGACTTACCTCCAGATAAAAATGTTGTGGGATGCAGATGGGTATTTATAGTAAAACATAATCCAGATGGTTCTGTGGAGAGATTGAAAGCTAGACTGGTGGCAAAGGGGTACACTCAGACATATGGGGTTGATTTCTTTGAGACCTTTTCACCAGTGGCTCATATGAATTCTGTGTGTATTCTTATTTCTCTAGCTACTACATTTTACTGGCCTCTATTTCAGCTTGATGTCAAGAATGTCTTTCTTCAAGGTGATCTACAAGAGGAGGTGTACATGGAGCAACCACCTGGTTTTGTTGCTCAGGGGGAGTGTCAGAAAGTGTGTAGACTGAAGAAAGCCATCTATGGATTGAAATAATCTCCTAGATCTTGGTTTGACAAGTTCAGTGATGTTGTGCTAAAGATGGGTTTTTCTCGTTCTGTTATTGATCACTCTTTATTTTATTCTACTTCTTCTGGTGGATCTATTATTATTGGTGTATGTTGATGATATTGTTATCACTGATAGTGATTCCACAGGCATATCTCATGTGAAAGCGAGCTTGCAGGGGCACTTTCACACAAAGGATCTGGGAAAATTGAGATATTTTTTGGGCATTGAAGTACTTAGATCTCATACATGTACCAATTTGTCTCAGAGAAAATATGTGCTGGATTTACTACATGAAACTGGTATGAGTGAGTCCAAGCATGTGTCTACCCCTATGGACTATTATGTGAAGGAGATGACTGATGATGTTGATTATCCAGATCCAGGATATTACAGGAAAATTGTGGGAAATTTGATATATTTGACAGTCACACGTCCTGACATTTCTTTTGTTGTAGGAGCGGTGAGTCAGCATATGAGCTCTCCAAAATAGTCTCATTGGACATCTGTCTTTCGTATTCTGAGATATCTGAAAGGTGCACCTGGTAAGGGAATCACCAATTATAGGTCGAAGACTCCTGTATCCACATTGTCTCTTACTGGTTATGCATATGCAGATTGGGCTGCTAATCTAAATGATAGGAGTTCTACATCTGGATATTGCACATTTCTGGGGAATCATCTTCTTACTTGAAAAAACAAAAAGCAAAATGTTGTGGAAAGATCTAGCACGGAAGTTGAGTATAGAGCAATGGCACATGCATGTTGTGAGTTGCAGTGGGTTCAATCTATACTTTCTGAATTAAAGATTCCTGTTTTGTCTCCTATAGAACTCAGATGTGACAATCAAGCGGCCATATACATTGCTAAGAATTCAGTCTTCCATGAACGTACTGAGCACATTGAAGTTGAATGCCACTTTATCATAGACCAGATCAAGAATGGAACTGTTGTGACTCCACATGTCAAGTCTGAAGATCAACTTGCAGATGTTCTTACGAAGCCATTGAGTCCAGCAGCTTTCCAGAGTTTTTGCAACAAGCTGGGTCTACACGATGTGTACACTCCAGCTTGAGGGGGAGTGTTAATATATTTCATATTTATTCTATTTTGAAATTTTCTATATCCTGCTGGACCTCTATGTAAATTATCTAGTTTCTCTTATTAATAAAAAGGAGAAGGCCTATGGCCTCTCTCAACGCTACATTGCACGTTGCATTGAGGCACCACATTTCACATTGACATTGAATGGTCTATAGTATGTGTTGATCTTCAGCTCATTTTTGATGCCGCCCTTTTCCCACTGATCATGAAAAGGAACTTTTCAACATTGTACTACCTGAGCTAGGATCACCAATCGACCTTCTTCAACCTTTGTTCGCTGCTCCTTGCGAACATATGGTCAATCCGATGGTTGACTCTGCTCCCAGTTGCACCAGCGCATGAACCAAGACCACCAGTAGCTCCGACTCAATCTCGCAAACTCGACGAGCCCTTCAATCGGACGTAGGTGGCTCTCCCATCGCCGGGGCAACTCCTCCTATCTCTGACAACTGTTGCTTCAAGGCAAAGGTGCAGATTACAACCAAAGTGCCCATTGGAGGCAAGAGCATGATTGTGGGCTTCGTTCGATCTTGTGAAGGTTGCTTGGGAGTTTGCTGGTGCCGTGAGTCACCCCCCCTTATATAGGGTATCCATCACCCACCCTAAGAATTAAGGATTCCCTATTCTCACCATGAAACACCCCAAAACCCAGGGTTGTTCGATCCATCCAAGACACCCAAACTTGATGTGCAAGTTTCGGAGTTCACTTGTGCATTAAATCATGAGAAAAATGCTTTGGAAGATCCTTCCCTATGTACGCCACCTTCCTAATCTGTCATGAGCTAGGAGACAAAGGGATCATTGTTGGATCTGAATCCAACGGCCCGCAATGCGCGTGACATGCGCATGGGCTAGGCCCAATATTCCTATTCCAAATAAAATTGTGACATTTAATATAATCACAACACTTTAGGGAAATTTGTAAAAGCCATAACTCCCAAACCGAGTGTCCGATTAATCCCAAATTTTGAGGGAAACTTAACAATGACTTAATTTACCTCTCTGCCAAATTTGGGCTCATTATATAAAATAAAACGTGCATTTTCTTTAGGTGCAAGATATTACTCAATTAGACTTATTTCTCACATCTTTTCTCTTTCTTCACTTATTATCTTGCAACTTGGACTCCTTGAACCCACAAAATCCTAAGATTTCGAAATCCTTTTTGAATGATTCTTATTATCCTTCTAGATGCATCCACATCCTTATTTCTCATTATCTTATTTATTTTATTAAAAGATTTCTTTTTAAGGATTTCTCTCTATCTTTTATTTCCTTTTTCCTCTTTTCCTATTTCTTCCATTAGAAATCACATATAAACGAAATTTACTCAATTGTGGCCATTAATGCCACCTTCTAGAGATTTCTATATAATTCTCATCAATACTTTGCTTAATATTCATTATCTTGTATCTTTTTCTAATATTTGGACTTTTCTTCTTTTCTTCTCTTTTATATCCATTATTGGATTAATCTAATAATATGAACCATGAAATTCCTATCAAAAGGGAGATTTTCAAAGAAATCCCTTCTTTGAAGCAAAGCATACAACCTTTTCAATTAAGTCCATATTCGTAAAAACATTACATTTCAATTATGAAAACATATGCAAAATTGAGGTTGTAACAGGTATCAAGAGAAAAGGAATTGAAACCATATGATAACAAAAGAATACTTGCCATTAATAAAACATAAAGATTGTGCCACACATGCACATGTAATGAAATAGGGCACACACCCCATATCATCAAAATGCATGCATATGAGATAAAGATAGCCCTAGAATAATATAAAAACAAAGGCGGCCAAGTCTCATAAACTTGAAACCTGGTAGAGAAATGAGTACTTACAATCTCCCAAATATATAAAACATGGGCCAAGAATCACACATCTTTCCCTAGGTATGAGGTTCCTTTCCATCCCAAAAGAGCAGGAAATATCACATCTGCTCGGTAGGAAGTAACACATCTTCCATAAAAACCAATGCAAATACACTAATCTAGTACTACTGAATCACATATCATGTTAAATGTAGAGGCTAGTAGAAAGTATAGTTAGAATATATAAACTAGTCACCACATAAGTGACCAACATATACATCCACCTCATAAGTGGGCAAAAGACAGCACATGTCATCTTTTAGAGTTCCATCATGAACAAAGCATAAGATAAGAGTTCAAAAGAATATCCATGATCACATGATTAATATCAAATAAGGAATTTCACATGTACCATGATTTTCAAAAGAAAATACATTGTGTATAGGCTAATGTCCATAGGACAAAGAGAATGAATAAGCATAGGTGAATTGCTCAACATAGAGGAATAGGGGATACATCATACCTCAACTTCAGAGTCAAAATAATCCAAGTCAAGCCTAGGCCTCCAAAGAACCTCTAGGGAAGGTGGAAAGGTCCAATAAGTAAGGTTACCAAGCTTAGAGAGGCTAGTTTCTCCAACAAAGCTCATATCCTAAGCAAGAAGCATCTTATCCACTTTAGAGGTGAAAAATCCTAACAAAAGAACATGGAGATGGGGCATTTAAGGGCTCTAGGTGGGGTTTCACCATGGAAGACCAGGGTTCTGACATGGAGGAAGGTGTAAGGAAGACAATAAATATGAAAATAGGGAAGCAAATGAGAAAGCTTACTAGTTTTGGTCGAAATAACAAAGGGGGAGCTTTAGAACCCCTAAATAGAGAAAATTTGGAACCCTAGGAGCCTTCTTCACCAAGGTAGGCACCTCCTTTTATCTTGGGACAGCACCTTCATGTAAAAACAAAGTAGGAATGATGCTCTAATCTAGAGTAAATAAAGGAGAGAAAGAGTTTTTGAATTGGGAGTTGGGAAGGGGTAGATATGGCTATATAAAGGAAGAGGTCAAGTATGAGGCATCTATGAGACTTTCTATGTGTCATGTATAAGGGTGTCCATGGCCATGCAAATATTTATGGATAAGTAAGAATTAAAGCACAAGGTGTCAAGTTACTTTCCATGTGTGCAATTCTAAGGGCGCCTATGGACATGCAAACTTGTATGGATAAGGAAGAAGTCAAGCATGACGTGTCCATGAAGCTTTCCATGTGTCCTCGGCCTAGGGATTTCATGGCCATGCAAGAGGACGTCTCATAGAGGCTTCTTGAATATCAAATGTCAATTTATGGACACTTATAGGCCATCCAAACCGACCTCCATTCAAACAAATCACCCCATTGGTTGATAGCTTCTAAAGATAAGCTCATTTATAAAGAGAGTAATTCCTAAAATGCCCTTGGAAAGAAACATCTTCAAACCAAGGTGCAACTAGGTTACCTGTGGTTCAAAACTCGAGAATAGTAAGGTAATATATAAGGATTATAATACATTTGACAATTCACAAAGAAAACCTCCCAACTGGGTAAATTACAAAAAAGTCCAGAATGCACCTAAAATTGCATAACTTGCACAAACAACATCCAAATTGGACCAAATTTCATCCACAAGTTATCTTTGATGTGTTGAATATTAATTTTCCATTATTTCCATATTTTGAAGTTATATAATCAAGTTATTCATTACTTATGCCTTTTACTCATTTTCTCTCTCCAAAACGTATCCTAATTGGATCAAATATCAAGTTTTTACCGACCAAAAAAAACTTATCCTGATATTTCAAGGTTGTCCAAATTAGATGAAATTTGACATGTAGGCTAATTTTGATGTGTATATTATGAATTTGAAGTTTGTTTCCACTTTTTAGACTTCATTTTATGAGATATGTCATATGTCCCATTATCTAAATTATTCATCCAATTAAGTTCCTTATCTTCATATTACCACCAAAATGAGTTATGTGGCATATTTTATGTATCCATTATTAACCTTAGATAAATGTTAGAAAATTAGGTTACATAAAGGTGATTTATACATACACTAGCTCATTAGGGTTATACTAAACATATTTTAGGTCTAACGTCAACCTTGTTTGGCTACGTCCAAAAAGATCAAACTTTTAGGGTAGGGTTTGAGATCTAGTATGTTACAACACACCACTCCTTAAAAATATTTCATCCTCGAAATAAAAACATACATATATAAGAAAACAACTTATTCATCACCCCTTAAAGGACTCATCTTATTAAGTCAAAACTATTCTTTAGGTACAAAAGGTTCAACTACACTTTCTTACATCCAACTACATAAGCATCATGCAAAAAAAAACATAACTTGTAAAGACTAACTATGAACTATGGGTTAACTTGCTCTTGTCCATCCTCAACAAAGTCTTTACACCTGGGAGACTAGTTCAACATATTAGGGTCCCTAAAGATAAATCATATAGATGTCTAAGGCTACTATTGCCTAAAAGCATGCTATTTTGAACAATTCATATCAACTCAGGCCAGGCTGGTATCGTATGAATTAAGGAGTCCTCATAAACAACTCTAGTGGTGTGGAGGAAAATCTTGCTAGCCCCCAAACCCTAATCCTTTGTAGACACCTTTTCTATCAACTTCATGTCTTAGTAGCTACCTAAAGGCCAAACTAAACAACCTCAAGTTACTATGGTTACTTATGCATCTTTTATTTGTAAGTATTTTAGGGATCTATTCATCATTATTCTAATGTGAAACTACAAGATCCTAAATCAACCCTTCATCATCTATTGATCAACTCTAGGGATAACATGTGACTCAAAGGTAAGATAAGTATTCTAACTAGGGAGACAAAATTGAAATAGTTAGATTCCAACTACCATGAGCTCTGATACCATGTTGTAAGGAGGTAGGATCACCCCCTTACTAAAGATTTGAAGAATAAAACATCCATTCCAAACACACTCAAAGGTATGATGGAATAGGTGTAACATTTTCAAATTTCAATAAATGGTATTCAAAACAACCAAAGTATAGAAGTGAAATAAAAATTTTGACTATATTTAATTTATCACAAGGTTATTACCAAAGTATATCAAAATATCCCGTAAGGGTTTACATGTATGATACAACATAAGGATCTAAGTAGGGGGAAATCTAAACCATAAAAACTTTGACTCAAGATTTAACTCCTTAAGCTAGTCCAAAACTTCATGCCTTATCATTCAAGTCCTTCACCTAGGGTTGGAAGCATACCCCAGCAAGAAGTGAAAATAGATGACATCTGTAAAGGATGGTATGTGCATACTAAATAGGAAAATTGAGCTATATATGGAATAAAGGACAACAAATATGAGAGGAATTGCAGAATTTTTGATGGTTTTGAGCAATGTGCAGATAGAAGATGGACGAGTATAAGAAAGGATATAGGTGTTTTTGTATAGCTTCTTCGTTTCTCTTTCTTTTCTTTGAGCCTTTCTCATCTTGCTATGTACATATCCTTTTCTGGTTATATTAAGGAGGTCCCACGCTTTTCCGATCAAAAAAATAAAGGACAACAAATATAAAAGGCTTCCCATAGAAAGGATAAGGACCGTCCAAATGGGTATCAAGAGAAAAGGAATTGAAATCATATGATAACAAAAGAATACTTGCCATTAATTGAACATAAAAGTTGTGCCACTCAAGCACATGTAAAGAATTAGGGTACACACAACATATCATCAACTTGCATGCATGTGAGATAAACATAGCCATAGAACAATATAAACACAAAGGCGACCAAGTCTCAAAAACTTGAAACCTGATAGAGAAAGAAATACTTCCAATCTCCCAAATATATAAAACATGGTCCAAGAATCACATATCTTGCCCTGGGTATGAGGTTCCTTTCCATCCTAAAAGAGCAGGAAATATCACATATGCTCAGCAGGAAATAACACATCTTCCATAAAAACCAATGCAATTACACTACTCTAGTGCTACTGAATCACATAGAATGTTAAATGTAGAGACAAGTAGAAAGTATAGTCAGAATATATAAACTAGTCACCACATAAGTGACCAACATATACATCCACCTCATAAGTGGACAAAAGGCATCACATGTCCTCTTTTAAAGTTCCATCATGAAAAAAACATACAATAAGAGTTCAAAAGAATATCCATGATCACATGGTAAATATCAAATAAGGTAGTTCTCATGAACCATGATTTACAAAAGAAAAGACATTGTGTATAGGCTAATATGCATATGACAAAGAGAATGAATAAGCATAGGTGAATTGCTCAACATAGAAGAACAGGGGATACATCATACCTCAACTTCAGAGTCTAAACAATTGAAGTCAAGCCTAGGCCTCCAAAGAACCTCTAGGATAGGTGGAAAGGTCCAATAAGTAAGGTTCCCAAGCATAGAGAGTTTGGTTTCTCTGACAAAGTTCCTATCTCGAGCAAGAAGCACCTTCTTCACTTTAGAGGTAAAAACCCTAACAAAAGAACATGGAGATGGGGTGTTTAAGGGCTCTAGGTGGGGTTTCACCATGGAAAACCAGGGTTCTGACTTGGAGGAAGGTGTAAGGAAGACTAAAAACATGAAAATTGGGAAGGAAAGGAGAAAACTTACTAGTTTTGCTCAAAATAACTAAGGAGAAGCTTTAGAACCCCTAAATAGAGCAAATTTGGAACCCTAGGAGCCTTCTTCACCAAGGTAGGCACCTCCTTTTACCTTGGGACAGAAATTTAATGGAAAAATAGAGTAGGAATGATGCTCTAAGTATAGGAAATAAAGGAGAGCAAGCGTTTTCGAATTGGGAGTTGGGAAGGGGTAGATATGCCTTTATAAAGGAAGCGGTCAAGTATGAGGTGTCTATAAGACTTTCCATGTGTCATGTATAAGGGTGTCCATGGACATGCAAGCCATTATGGATAAGGAAGAAGTCAAGAACTAGGTGTCTAGTTACTTTCCATGTGTCCAATGCTAAGGGTGTCTATGGACATGCAAACCTTTATGGATAAGGAAGAAGTCAAGCATGAGGTGTCCATGGAGCTTTCCATGTGTCCTTAGCCTAGGGATTTCATGTCCATGCAAGATGACAGCTCATAGAGGTTTCTTGAATATCAAATGTTGGCTTATGGACACTTATAGGCCATCCCAACCGACCTCCAATCAAACAAATAACCCCATTGGTTGATAGCTTCTAAAGATAAGCTCATTTATAAAGAGTAATTCCTAAAATGCCCTTGGAAAAAAAACCTTCAAACCAAGGTGAGACTAGGTGCCCTATGGTTCAAAAACTCAATAAGGGTAAGGGAATATATAATGATTATAATTTATGTGACAATTTGTAAAGAAAACCTCCCAATTGGGTAAATTGCAAAAAAGTCTAGAATGTATCTAAAATTGCATAACTTGCACAAACAACATCAAAATTGGACCAAACTTCATCCACAAGTTATCTTTGATGTGTTGAATATGAATTTTCCATTATTTCAATCTTTTAAAGTTATATAAACACATTATTCATTACTTATGCATTTTACTCATTTTCTCTCTCCTAAACTTATCCTAATATTTTAAGGTGGTCCAAATTAGATGAAATTTGATATGTAGGTTAATTTTGATGTGTAGTTACATATTTGAAGTTTTTTTCCACTTTTGAGACTTCATTATATGAGAAATCATATATCCCATTATCTAAATTATTAATCCAATTAAGTTCCTTATCTTCATATTACCACCAAAATGAGTTATGTGACATATTTTATGTATCCATTATTAACCTATGATAAATGTTAGAAAATTAGGTTACATAAGGATGATTTATACATACATTAGCTCATTAAGGTTATGCTAAACATCTTTTGGATCTAACCTCAACCTTGTTTGGCTATGTCCAAAAAGATCAAACTTCTAGGGTAGGGTTTGAGATCAAGTATGTTACACCAGACGATTGCTTGGTAGACCCAACAGACCATTTGGGAAGGAGTCTAAAGATTGGTTGGACTGGAGTTCAAACGATCATCTATGATGGCCAAACAACTGGCCAAGAGACAAGACGAATGATTCAAGGGTTGAACCGATCTACCTAGATTGGCAAGCATAGATCTAGACCAACAATAGGTTCATACATGTGATGTGATGATTGACCTAGGTGGTAGTAATTCCTTGAGGCTCCAAGGAATTACAAGTAGACATGGCCATAACCATCACATTTTTGTTTTACATTGCATGTTTACATTGTGGGATATATCATGTATATGATATGCACTATATAAGTGGAGATTGGATACAATATATGTATATATATAAATGAGTATATAAAATCCCTCAATCAAACATATTAAGTGTAAGATGCTTGCCAATAGCAATACACATAAAAAACTTGTTTGACCAGGAATAGGTTACTCTAAATCTTGGTGTGTCATCTACCTCATGAAAGTGTGATGCTAGTAACGTAGGTTCTACCAAAGGAGGGTGTGTTATTATCATGTTGGCTATTGGGATAGACTTAATTGATGATTCTTAGAGAGTCAAAGCCCATAAGCATGCAGATTATTATGGAAAAGAGTTTCACATATCATCTATCCAAGAATTTCATATGATGCAATTGGCAAACACTACCTACGTTAATAGTTGATTATGGATGCTATTGTAGGCCGGGTAATAATTGGATCATTTTGGATCTTATGTTATTAGAAAATTGTTCCCTGGAGTTTTCCGAATTCATACTTGAAGGTTGTAAATTTGAACAAAATAATGAGAATGGTAATGAATTAAACACCTCATTATTATTGCACAAATTTTAATCAAATCAAATCAAAATGAGTTTTTACAAATTGCAAATTCTTTTATAGAATCAAATGGTAAAAAATAATAATCACTTTTCTCTGTGATCGGTGCTTGAGAAGGAAAAATTAATTGGAAACAACTTCCACGACTGGTTCAGGATGTTGAGAATCATTCTCACATAGGAGTGCAATCTCTATGTTCTGGAGAAGCCAGAGCCAGAGGAACCATCTCAAAATGCACTCAGGGATGACAACGATTCTTACAAGAAGCATATTGAAGATTGTGTGGATGTCAAATGTCTGATGTTATGCTCCATGAACTATGAGTTGCAAAGGTAGCATGAGAACATGGATGTGATTAATATGGTCACACATCTGAAGAACATGTTCCAAGATCAGGCAAGACAAGAGAGATATGATGTCTCCAAGGTGTTGCTCAAATGTAACATGGCAGAAGTAGATGTAGTAGGTCCTCATGTGCTCAAGATCATTGGGTATGTGGAGAACCTAGTTAGATTATGATTCCCCTTCGGTCACGAGTTAGCCATTGCTGTGATTATGCAGTCTCTTCTAGAATTATATAGTCAATTTGTCATGAACTACAACATGAATGACTTTGACAAGTCATTAACAGAGTTTTTGGGCATGTTGAGAACAGTTGAGGAACAAATGAAGAAAGACAACCCAAGTCTGTGATGATGATCAACAAGACAAAGGGGAAGTCTGAAGGCAAAGGAATATCTAAGAAGAGTTCTCAAGTTATCCAGAATCCCAAGTCTTCAGAACTTGAGACAAAGGGAGGTGTGAAGAAAATAAGAGGTGATCATCACCATTACCACTAGCCAAGACATTGGAAAAGAAATTGCCAACTCTGGTTAGAGGAACTAAAGAAGAATAAGGAAGGCATTGATGCCTCCACTTCAGGTATAAACATTATAAGATAAATTTGATTACTTCTTCATTTTGGTATGTGATACCAAACAAAGATACAACATGATGATGTGCACAATCTGAAAAGAAGTAAAAGCCTTCATAGAAGGACAAAGATGGACAAGGTGGAGCTAGAGTTGTGGAAGATTTAGTCTATATTTAAAATTATCTTAGACCAATTTGCATGTAATAGAGTTACTATAACTGCTAGTTCATTATTCCATCAAATAGAAACATTTACTTTAAAGCATCTCATTTGGCAAGGATGATAAATGTTTCTATTTCAAAAGATGTGATCTTGCATGGTAGTGCCAAAACATCTATATGGTTTTGTATGAAAGATTTTGAGATGATTGTTTGTATCATTAATACCAAATGATCTTTATTGATAACTCAAGACTATCTTTAGCAATAGTCATCTAGGCGTACATATAAGAAATGCATGTCTAGAATGCATATTGATGTTAATGTAGATTCCCTTGATATCAAACCTAACGAAACATGCAAGGCCTTATTTATGCACAATGTGACATGACATCCTTCACTAGATGTAGTGTGAGGATAAGCTTTCCATTAGATCTCATACATGTGATGCATGAAGGTCTTATGGAATGAGTTCTATAGATAATTACTTGTACCTCATATTCATTCACTGGTAATATGATGATATGTACTCAGTAGATTGGAAATCTCTTGAAATTTTCAAGAAGATTGTAAATGAAGTATGACTTTGATGAAAGTATTAAGAAACTTTGATGAGATCAAATGTTGAAATACTTTACATCAATACCTTGAGTAACTTCAAAGAATGGATTGTGACAATGTATCACAAGTCAAATCCATCTGAACATGATGATTTTTCAGAATGAAGGAATTATACCATGATGAGTAATGATATAAATTATGAATTAATCTAATCTTCTTATACTCATAAATATATACCTATCACTAAATAATGTACCATCTAATGATTAATAAGACATCATATATGATATGAATTGGAATGTTCCAATATGTCTAGAGGATAGAAACCTACATTGAGAAAGTAGTTTCTTGAAAAGGATTATCAATAAACCATAACCATTGAATATTACTACTAATACCAATCCAATAACAAAAGTTTTTTGTTGATAGGATAACTAAGTACCAACGGAATCAGTGGGAGTAATAGTAAAATATGAAATGTTTGAGGTCAACAAAGAGGTACAATGAGAACTAAGAGAATCACAAGTTGTTGTGGAATCTCAAGTTCATCATATAACACAGATCAAAATGGTTCTAGTAGAACATGTTTGAGATTGGAGGATTGTGAATCCAAAAACTCACATCGGTTGGTCATGATAGGATGAGCCAACAAATCAACTAGAAGCTATTAAATACTATAATCTGAGTAATGTCTAAAGGCCATTATGGGATCCATGTAAGCTAACAAGGTAGGACCTTGATAGCGCCACCTAAGGGTGCAATAGGGTCTTATGGCTAAGACCTACATGGATAACATAAAAGGATAAATTGGTTGAATATGTTTTTCAAATCAATTCAAGTTGTTGAATGTCATAGAAATTCCTTTACCAATTGTCAAGCTTGTTTTTGTAGTAGAAATAGACAAAGGGATTTAGCATATGAAGAATAAAACCAGATTCCTTAAATGGAATACATTAGAGGATGTGTACATGACACAACCTACAAGGCTTTATTACTTCAAGAATATAGAAAAAGTCTATGAACTATGAAGTTCAACTTGGGGTTGAAGCAAGCATCTCAGAGATGGGATGTTTTGACTTGACAAGATGGTAAAAGAGTTTGACTTGAATCAAGATAAAAGATGAAATATGTGATTACAAAAGATTTAGTGGGATCATATAAGAATATTCCACATATGATGAGGAATAACATCTCAATATTGTGAATATTGAGAACTAGCATGATAAACCCCTTCATCAGTGAAGGATTAAGATGAAACATCTTATGAGATAAGGACCAATATCTATAGAGATAATTCTTGAATGTTTCACAATTGGAAGTTTGAGTACATACAATAGCAATGTGTTGAAATATTTAAACATGGAAGGATTGAGTGAGAGGGGATCCAGATTAGTCTCTCATGAACCTTATGTTCCAATTCTTGTAAAAAATGGAAATGGCATGATTAAGATTATAAAGGTTGTTCCAATGGATCTATCTTGAATTCTATAAGTAAACTTATCCCACACCATCTTGTATGTATTTGACATGACAAGATGATGGTAAATTCTAATAATAATTATTGGAATGTCATTAAAGGATATCCATTAGTACTTCAGAAGTACCCACAGATAGATTTTTAGTCAATAGAGATAGAAATATAGGAAGAGTTTGATGTAAATGGTTACGTCGATGCAAGATTTCATGATGACAAAGTGATCATAGATTAAAATAGGTTTGATTTAAAGAAAAAATTTATTAGTTGGAAGGGTTCCAACCTAATATCCATTAATTCTATACTACAATAGAAGTTGAGTATATGTGTGTTATGAACATAGAGTGATACTATATGGATCTAAAAGGTTCATGTGATGAACTTTCAGATATTCCAACCATTGATGACTGAATAGTGATACTGTGACAAATATGGAGCTGCTTGTTAGGCATGGAATATCAAGATACCATATTATGATAGTTCTGTCTCATTAAAATCATATAACAAAGAGAGAAGGGAACATGCAATATACCAACTAATAGAAAAATATTGCTAACCCACTTGCACGCTGTGCAACTTTCCAGAAACTTTCAATTTGCTCCAAAATGCACTGCGCACGGCGTGCGCTGAAGTAATGCACGACGTGCAACTTTCTAGAAACTTTGGTCTGGTTGATGCTCCCAGGTGCATGGCGTGCACTTTTGGTGCACGGCGTGCACTTTTGGTGCACGGCGTGCACCTGGCTGTTCTGGGTTGTTGTGTATTCTACTCATAACTTTTAGTGTGTAGGTCTGATTTACATGTTGTAAAAAGTAGTATTTACGCACTTTCGAACCCCAAAACATGTATATACTTGAGGAGTGATCCAATAAGTGATAATATGATATATTCTTCATAATTTATTTGCAAAATGTAGTACCTACAATTCAAACTGTGAGACAAGTAAGAATAGCAAACAATATAGAATCTAGCATGAATGAGAGTGATAATTGAGTCAAAACAACATGGAAATGCAACCAAACATGATCCAAAAGATGATATGATTTGTGCACATCAAATCCTCCTAAGCTTAAACCATTGCTTGTCTCAAGCAAAAAGAGCATAGAAACATAAATGAAGAATTGTCAAGTTCATTAATAGATCAAATGAAATGAAAGATGTGTATAAGACCAAACCAACCATGATCAACATGTTTATGTTCATAGTCATCAATTCAACTTAAACACCCAAGAAAGAGATTTTTAGTTCAGCAGGAGTGGTCACAATTAAATAAATCAATCAATTAAACAACACTAAGTAGAATTTGGATGACCAAGCCAAGCAATTAGTGGATGTGCAACTCAAACGCTCAACTATTAAGGATAAAAATGATGAAATCTTAGTTAAAATTGATAATTTTAGTTGTACTCTCCTTCTTTCCCAAAAATGATATGACAATGGATTATGGGTTCCGACACTCGGCTGCTAATGTAGGCTTATGCACATGTGGAATGTCGGTTGGGGTATTTTATCCTCTTTTAAGACATACCACCTAACCATTGTGGCCAGATCAGACTTACACTAAGCTAGCATGATATGTGGGAAGTTTAGCCATCTTTTATGGCGTATAAAGATGAGATAAGTCAAAAGAAATTTTATTTTTTCTAAAACATAGGAGAGTCAACTCAATTGCAACATTAGCTAGATTTCATTCATTTGTTTTGAAAATTTTTCATTGAAAGAGTGGTTGAAAATGCACTAAGAGCTTGGCAAGGCATCTTGTCTTCCAAATGATGTTGTAAAGTTGATTTACTCACAAAAATTGAAACCATTACATGTTTTAAGAAATCAAGGATGTGAAAGATGAATGTTTAGGCTAGAAGCATAAACCAGAGTTAAGCACATGATGACGACCAAAATGTTTCATTTGATTAATGCATGCCTTTTACAATTTCTCCAAATGATATTTCTCATCAAAAGAGGAAAATCAGCAGTTAAGCATAGAAGTTCTATCCACATATAAAAGATAAACCTCATATCATACTAGATTTGCCATTAGAAGAGCATAATTGAAAACAAAAGACTGAAATGTGAACATAAAATAAAAGCAAATGACAAGAAGCAAATAACATGAAAGGGAAAAGCTTAAAGAACTAGCTTACCATCCGGTTGCTCCAAAAACTTGTTGGTTGTTTACACTAACGAGTTTTAATCATTAAGAATGATCTTTTACTCAACTAGCTATATCCCGCAAGTATACGAGAGTAGTTGTAGTCTAGGTCAAACACAAGGAGTGTTGGTTAGTTAGGTGTAAGAGTTATGATTTTCAATAATCTAGATCATTTTACACAAGATGATTAGATTAGAACAACTAAATTACAGATTTAAAACAAAACAATAAATTATCACTTAAGAAAGGTTAAGATTCAGATTTGGAAGGATCTTGGACCTAGGATTTCACCAACATATCATAGCATAAAATAGGAGCATGAAATTTAAACATACTAAGCACTTGTTTTAAAGGAGAGTTGTATGTTGCACTTCACCTCTCGGTGCGAGTACAATGATCCTAACTCAATACAACACTCTCATGTATGAATTTCATTTTGGATCACAAACCTACTCCTCAACTCCATAATTTCCACTCTCATGGTAAAGGAATTTCCAAGAGAGTACCTCCTTACTCTCCCATCTATCTTCTCAGATCAACCAAAAGAGCATAAAACATACACACAAGGTGGCCAACCATACATGTATAAAGGAAGAAACTGGTACTCGCAAGGTGGAAAAACAAGAAACATAGTATTTAGTACGAAATTACCATGTTACAAACATGCTATGACATGGGAGCTACTCTCCCATATCTAAGAAAAGAAAACTAATTGTCCATAAATGTGTACAGCAGGAAATGTACAGAATTTTCAAAATTCAACATGATTTAGAGAAGGAAAAACTAAGTAATCCCAAGGTGTAACCAAAGAAAGGTAGAATTCTGACTTGAGGACAAAATTTCACTTCTACAGCTGCTCCAAACCAGGAAAACTTCTCTCCTAAGAAGCTTGGTGGATTGAAGAAGCTTTGTTGCACCTTGGAGAAGAATCTTGGAGAAGAAGAGAAAAATAATGGAGGTTCTTTGGCAAGGAACCACCTCTTTTCTCCTCCAAATCGCCCTCCTCTGCTCTAGGCTTTCTTTGGGATGAGGGAACTGACAAAAATGACCGAGCCTAACCACCCATTAAGTTCCCACTTCATTTTAAACAAAAACTCGTATTTTTTAAAATGCTAAAACTGCCAGGTGCACGTCGTGCACCCAAAGTGCACGCCGTGCAACTTTCCAGAAACTTTCAGTTTGCTCCAGAATGCACTGCGCACGGCGTGCGCTGAAGTAATGCACATCGTGTAACTTTCCAGAAACTTTGGTCTGCTTGATGCTCCTAGGTGCACGGCGTGCACCTGGCTGTTCTGGGCTGTTGTGTATTCTGCTCATAACTTTCAGTGTGTAGGTCTGATTTACATGATATAAAAAGTGGTATTTGTGCACTATCGAACCCCAAAACATGTAGATACTTGAGGAGTGATCCAATAAGTGATAATATGACATATTCTTCATCATTTCATTGTAAAATGTAGTACCTACAATTCAACCCATGAGACAAGTAAGAATAGCAAAAAATATAGAATCTAGCATGAATGAGAGTGATAATTGAGTCAAAACAACATGGAAATGCAACCAAACATGATCCAAAAGATGATATGATTTGTGCACATCACCACTAGATTAAGCACTTGCACAACAGAAACATGGTGGACATGTTTGAATCACTAAGAATGAGAATCGTGGGTGATTTGCTCTAAGTGTAAGTGGGAGTCTGGTTGTAAGGTATGTCCATAGAGCAAATCGTGTCATGATTAACATGACATATAAAAGTTTTGATTATTAATATAATAAAGGAAAACTTCCAATTCATTTGTTTCACTCAGTTATGAGATAATGAAGAAACATTATGAATGTCTAGAGAATAATATTACTCAATGACATATGTCTTCAAGTATTAGCCTTGGTGAAATGAGATCATATGGATGTGAAGACTAGTATATATATATATATATATATATATATATATATATATATATATATATATATATATATATATATATATATATATATATATATATATATTCATTATGTCCCTGGTAGGTTGTTATTGTGGAAGGTGGATAGACAACAATAATACATAAAATCAGAGTGTGGGTTGGTTGATGATAAAATCTCATTAGTCATGACATGGCAATATCAAACTAAGCACACAAATATATGTCATAGAATAGTGATCGGACAAACCCACCTTTAGAATGACACATGGAAACCATCATATGGTAAGTCATACTCATCTCTCATAGCGAAGGTGGTGATTGTGATTCATAGACCTAAAATCACTACACTCGTCACATGTCATTGGTGGCATCATCAAATGCATTCTTGAAACATGGGTTGTCATAAAGGTGATGATTGGGTGACTTTGACACATGTGGATAGACTCTGAATGATAGATATGGGATTTGTTCCTCCTACAAGAGTATAGTATCATGGCTATTTAATTAGCGAGATTGAGAAACACATGTGCATGCACATGTGAATCATAAATGATATTGAGGTCACTTTATCTCAGACAGTCTGCTCTTGGTTAAAGGAACATGGATTGAACATTGAGAGGATGATGAGTCCATGCCTCGAGTTCACTCTAGATATCAGAGACAAAGGAATTATACAATCACTGCAACACCTTACATAGATTGTAGGTTGAAGTTGTTCTCCAACTTTCCATTCACTTGGGTAGAACCGATGTGTGAGTATGCATTGCTCTTTCTTGTGATGTCACAAGATAGTTATGGACATTTACTGCCAACATGATATGCGAACTATAGGGTCACACACATAGGAACTCATCTAGAAGAGGATTTTCTCTTGAAAGATGATTGGATTGATTACTAAAGTGTTTTGGTATTCAATTCACACAATAGATTGGCTGACTACATTGTCAAACTACCATCTCACAGGGTGAGACATCCGTTTGGGCAAACTAGATCGGCTTCTCAAGTGTTGAGATGGGCATTTGAGTTGTTAGGTTGATCAGAGTTTGAATTGGCTAAGTTCTCCCCAAATTGAGGAGTGAACCAACCACTTCAATCACTTTAACCGATCAGCTTGACTTAGGCTCACCAGACAACCATCTAGGTGAGCTGGACGAGCGTCTCGACTGAGTGAGATGGCTCGGTTGGGGCTGAACAAAGGTTATGGATGTTTCCCAAACTTTTTCAATTGCATAATACTTGTGGTGCAACGAATTAATATATGGTATTAATTAGAATCGAATTTCCAAATTCTTATGCAATAAAAAAACTACCAAACAGTCATATGGAAGTGTGAGATGACCTTTTGGGTTACCAGACATCCATTTTGGTGTTCGCAGGTTACAAAAAATCAAGATCTTTCGGTCCCTTCTGCTCATGCATAGATCTCGAACAGACTGGAAACCCTAGCCCTAACCCCACCTATAAATAGAGGGGTATTGGGGGCTTCCCAGATCACAACAACAAAATCAATTGAGAATTAGTTTCTCTAACAATTATTATCCTCTCTGGTTGTGATAACTGAGAGAGCCCAATCAAGTCGTACCCGACAAGTGAGGGATAGCGATGGGAGAGAACAACTGAGGATCATTTTTGTGGGAGAGAAAGTTGGTGATTTGTATGCCAATGGGAGGGATAACTCCTTTCTGTATATTCTAGTTGAACGATATACAGAAAGGAGTTCTAATTGGTCTGTGTGGACTATCCTAGAGGCAGAATTCCTTTGGTTGTTACTAGGAGAGCAAAATCAGCCTCCAGCCCATGGCTAGATCACAGAAGTTGATGTAGAAGATGATATGTTCATTATTCATGGTAGAGACCAAGAGTTTCACAGCCACCGTCTAAAAGCAAGTAGTAGACAGTTGCATTGAAGGGAGTTGTTGTCATTATACTTTCTCTAGGACCAAGTACGACTCGTTAAACCATCCTTCCTATTTCATAATAGTTGACCCAATCTTACTATTATGGGAATATAGATAGATACATTTTTTTATTTCCGCTTCTATACTCTATGCACATATTTCCCAATAGTCACAACTTCTAGATTCCTTATAGCGGCCTATTGATTAGGTGAGATTGAGTCATTGCTCAAGGAATTATCTGAATTCTTGGAGATAATCTTGATTCCTAGTGTTCATTAGTTCATTAGGCACTCATGTAGTCAAGGGTAACTTTTCTTGTCACGAGGAGGGTCAGAGAGGGAGAGAGTCCAAGGGAGTCATGCTTTTTGGAGTCCCGTGGGACATTGTAGAGTCTGGGTTAGGGAGATGAGAGTCTTGGCCTCGACTCTACCCAAATATGGGAGTCTAGGTCCAGCTGGACTCAGACATGATAATGCAAAGTCTAGGTTAGGGAGATGAGCTCCCTAGCCTTGACTCTACTAAGATATAAGAGTCTAGGTATGGCAGTACTCCCTCTCAGTGTTTTCTTCTTTATTTTTATTTTGATAAAAGTCCATAACATAAAGATAATTGTCTAGAACATGTAGTATATCCATTTGATCCCAAAATTAAGGATAGTGCTATGATTAATATTATTTTTTATTGGCTAAAGGATAAATTCTTAACTCATACATTGCTTATCTGTAATTTAGTTTCAAAATCATAAATAATTAATCCTTTAGTTAAATATATAAGTCATAAAATAACTTAGAATCTTCTAAAATTTGTTCTATAATCCTATATGTTATTGACCCATCGATTAGAATTGTTGTGAGTATTTATCATGAACATGAAATACTAATTTCTCACTTTTGTATCTTGAAGGCCCATATGTAAACCCTAATTAGCCCAATCAGGCTTGTATCGGGTTCTAGGGCACACAGTTTATGCATTGGTCCTCAAAGGGGTCCATAAGTCTTATACCATTCTTAATAATGAAATTGAGGCTTGAACCAATCATGATATCTTGAATGAAGCCTCATACTACTATATTTGCTTGACATCACTTTAACTACTTAAATTGAAGGCCTAATCTAGGTCTAGGACTTAGATTGATCAACCAAGTCTACATACCTCCTCTAATATTCTATTTTGGTTATCACATCATATCATTGAATTAAATATTAAATATAAAATTTTTGGAGACACTACATTGTAGTTCGATGACAAAGTATGAGTTTGAAGTACATTATTACATTGCTAACTGCCACAACTACACCTGGCCACTTCCAACTAAACTAGCCCTCGATGTTGTTTGGTCCCCTAACATTTCCTTTCTCCAATGAATCATAACTTTTACAACAGCTGGCAACTAATTGTTGGATGGCTAAGAAGCATGATTGGGTAAGGCCAACCAAATGTGTGCCTTTGGATTAGGGAAAGCATCAGCCACATGTGAGAGAACCATCACCCAAGGACACATCTGATCACCCACCTGAACGTCGGACATCAGTCCCTTTTCCTTTTCATGTAGCAAATATCTCTTTCGTCAATAAAATCATGTAGAATAAATTTTTTTGGATGACCGGGGGAAACCCAATCCCCCAGGCAAAGGCCCAGATAGCAAAGATGGTAAAGTCGAGAGACCAGATGTGTAAAAGAATAACTAGGAGATAAGTATAAAAAGGAAAAAGAGAGGAGGGAAGTATAGAAACAGAGAGGAGAGAGGAAATCGATTTTACTTATAACTCTAAACCCTTAATCAATTTTAAAAAAATAATGAATTTCGTATAAAAGTTACTTTCTAAAAAGTAGAGAAAAAATAATATGAGAGGCATATACGTCTCTTTTTTCTCATACTATACGAATGTTAATTTTGCATGGTAGTAATGCTTACTTCTCTACTCTCTTTTCCTACTTGTCTTGTATTATACTACAAATTTTTGTATAGTACGATAAAAGAGGAGGGTATTTTCTTCTAAAATAAAAAGTATTAGATTCTTTATTAAATATTTTTCAACAAGACTATTGTTGACATATTTTGAAGAATAGTAATGTGAGAGAACACATATAAAAAAGAGTGAAACTAAAGTACCCAAAAATATGAATATTGTACCCCAAGACATTAGATTCCTTATATAATTCTTTTTCAAAACATGGGTATTTTATCCCAATACACGGGTATTGTAACCAAAAGTACATGTATTGTACCTAAAAGTATAAAATTTGTATCTCAATATACGAGTATGTACCCTCTTATTTATCTACCTGAGTATAGTACTAACTATTTTAGTACTGTACAAATTTGTACTTCTCTCCTATCTCTTTCTTACTCTCCTTGTAGTGCACTAAATAAATATTCATACAATATAAAAAAAGAGCAGGTTAGTATAGAAAAAAGGTGAGAAGTAAAAAAATAGTGACGAAAGAAGTAAACATATGTAATGTATTAAAAAATTATTCATACAGTATGAGAGAAGTGCACGTTAGTATTGTACTAAAAAAATCATACACTATGAGAGAAGATGGAGGTATATGTCTCTCATATTATTTTTTTTCCAAAATATACCAAATTATTCCTTTTGGAAAGTTCTTTTAAAACGAATAGAATGGTTTTTATTTCAGCAAAAAATTCACCAAGGTTTGAAAGTTATGACCAAAATAATTTTCTTAATGGTTGTATTTTTCTCCCCTTGAAATATATAATTTGAAACACATAATGTAGTTAATGGGAGAGACTTGTCCAATTTTCGTATAACAATCGTGATTTCCTCTTTTTTTACTCTTTTTTCTCTCTCCTCATAACCACTCATATTAATTTAGCATAAAGTGGATTTTTCTGCACAACAAACAACGTTCGCTATGGCCGATTGAAGGATTGGAGATGCAACCAGGTGTATGTAACGTAACTCTTTTCTGTGAGCATGAGGAGACTAAGACCCAAGTAGGCTCATGCTGCTCATTAACTCATTGGTTGCCGGTCAGCCTAACAATGGATTGGGTTTTGCTAGACTGGACGCGAAAGAACTCTAACCCAGATTGGTCAGGTCCGAAATGGACTCGAACCTAAACGAGCTAGAGTGGACCCCACCTGCCTCGGATACCATCCAAATTTAACACGACCTAACTGAACTCGAATATCACAAAATACACTCTACTATAAATATTCAAAAAAAATTACAAATTCAAAATCCGACCTGGTTGTACCCGACCAAACTAGACAAGATCTGACTGGACCCGGCCGTGATCAAGACGGATCCGACCCGACCCGACCCGAAAACTGTCATAAAAACACAATCTTTTGGGTCAGATCCGATAAAGTCGGGGCGGGTCGGTTTTTTTTTGCCACCTCGAGCTGCCGGGTGTGGCAAGTAAGCTGGTGCGATGCGATGCCGTATTGCAGTGAGATGTCGGAGTGTGTAGTTTATAGCCCGGCAACGTGGTGCTCGTCTAACACGGTATTGTGGTCACAGCACGGCGGCGCGCCACAGTATAAGACTGCTGCCGCTGCTACTGCTACAGTGGTACGGCCACCGTATTGTGGTCATGGTGGCGTGGGGGTGTAACCACGGTGTGTATGCGATAGCTGTTGGTTTGGTTTGGCGCAAGTAGTCCGTAGTGATGCCGGCTGTTCATCTATGGCTGGCGAGACCAGAGGTACGGTGAAGGCTATGAGCTCCCGTGATCGGCTTGATGGTGCTTTTGGTTTCATGGCAGTGCGGGGCAGGTGCCCTTATGTGATGTGCTATATGGAGCTGCAAATAGTGGCACGTGCCATATTTGATAAAAATAACATATTGCAACTACAAATCCTGGGTAAGTACATGTAGTAACTTCGTGGCGATATTTGAGGTACTTTCTTTTGAAAAATGAGTATCTTATGATATAATATGCCACATGTCTTATCAACATGAAAAATAAAGGAAATTGAAATCGTTTTTATCTTTACTAGTTTGTTTATATTTTATTAAAAAGTAACATAAAGACAAAAGTACTTATAATATTATATCAAAACCACCACAAACGAAGATTATAGTACATCATACAACTGAGTAGCTTTTATATAATTCAACTCCCAAACGAATTATCTTACTAGTCCACCGTATGAATGTTGGTGCAACAAATTACTAACATAAAGACAAAAGTACTCAATACCATATTAAAAGTACAACAAACAAAGATAATAGTACATCATACAGCTAAATAACATTTATATAATTAAACCCTCAAACAAATCATCCTTTGTAACCCACCGTATGAATATTGATGCAGCAAATATTACCATATCTGCACACAAACACACGCACACACATCCTATAAAGTACCACATAAATCTAGGCAAGGGTACAGCAAGAGTACCACAATTTAGAAAAAAAATACCAACGATAAGTACAAAAGTATTTCACAAAAAATATAAATATGTATCTCAAATTTTTATGTAAGTACATATATAAGATTACCAACCTTCAGCATAAGAAAAGTACTAACACAATAGTTGAAGTTACTTTTCTTGTTATTTGGAGTACAATTGTCATAATATGCAGTCCTTTGTCATTGTTGTGGCATACTAGTATATTTGGAGTACAATTGTCATCATATGCAATATTTTGTCATTGTTGTAGCATACTACTATATTTGGAGTTTTGAAGAGAATTTTTTTTTTATATTATGGGGGAAGCATAGAGAGTCATATTCAAAGACTTGTCCCAAGGCAGGGGACACAACATAACATAAACGAGACAAATGCTAATGGACTTAAATAGAATCAACTCATTTAGATATGAAAAATATGATAAATAACATAAAAACACCAAAACTCCCCTCAAATTGGGGAGTACACCATATATTTTTGGCTTTCCACATATATACGAGAAGGATGAAGGTGAAGTGGCTTGCTAAAGATATTAGTAGTATGTTCTCTAGTCTTCACATATGGAGGGATGATATCTTTTTCATGAATTGGATCTCTCACAAAGTGGAAGTTTCAATGTGCGTGGTACGTTCATGAAAAACCAAATTATTGGCTACATAAATAGCTACCTGAATATCATATTTGAAGTTGTTAGAGATGAGATAGGGAGGCCTAGATATTGAAGACTGGATGTCAACTATTGAATTTCACATTAATCACATGCCTTGGCACTGTATTCAGACTCAATGCTGGAACAAGCCATCTTACTCCACCAACTAATAGGAAGGCCTCCCAATAGAACATAGAAGCCATATATGAATATTCTATCATTCACATCTCTGTCCTAATTGACATCATCATAGTAAGTCAAAGAGATGTCTAGAGAAGGTGGTATCTTGTATAGAAGACCCTAGTTAGGTGCACTTTTCAGATGTCGCAGAACGTGATGTACTTGACTAAAGCAGTATGCAAGGGGTTTGGTCATCTATTGACTGACACACTAACAATAAAGGTTATTTGTGGTCGGATAATTGTAAGACAAATGAATTTCCCAATTATGTGTCTATATTTCTCAGGACATAACTTTTGTGTTATAAATGAATTTCCCAATTACATGTCTATATCTCTAAGGACATAACTTTTGTGTGGTATTCCATAGGAGAAGAAAAATAGTTAGAACTAAGCATATTGATATCTCTCAAGAAGTTGAGAACATACGTCCACTGAGATAAATAAGTGGCATGACAAGAGAATAGAAATTTCTCAAGAAGTAGCAAAGTTGTCCCTAGTGCTTATTACCTATGATTCATGTGTTCATAACACAAGTGCGTGCATGATCGGTACAAATGGTGAGGAATCTGACATTAAATTTCAATCTTGATACCTTAGACACCCACAATGATAATATGGGGTCCTGAGTAGTAAGTGTGGTTGAACACACGGACAAGGGTGACAATCAATTTAAGACTTGGATCTTATCTTTACAAAGTCAATTCAAAGGTAAATTTGGTATTGCTTGTAGAATGGGGTATCAAACAAGAACAAAGAGAAGGCAATAAATAAAAACTAAGTTACCAAGACATATCTAGATGTAGATAATTTTGGTATATTTTGATATTTTAGATAGAACTTGGATCATGATTCACCAATCTTTCTTTACTAAACCAAGCATGCTTCCCTCATATTTTATTGCTTTTCCATTGGTGTTATATAAAGAAAAATATACAATGGTCAAAGAAACAAAAACACCTATATATACAATCATCAAAGACTGTAAAAAGTTCCTTATTAATCCTTATTTTGGTCCGAACATTCTTGACCTCTTTAGATAAGTCGTCAAAGGTCCTCAGATTCCTCTCCTACCAAACAACATCAATAACCAGGGCGCAAGTGATCTTGGCCTCAAGCCAGGTATTAACAACATATTTCCACCTAACCATCCTTTTACCATATAGAATATCTCCCACAGTGCAGAAAAGAAACAACAATCAATAAAGAGATGTGACAGATCCTCTTCACACTTACAACAAAGAGGGCACCTGGACAAAACATAGAAATTGAAATCCCTGAGAACATCTTGAGTAGGGATCCTACCAAAAGACCTTTTCCATAGAAAGACTATGATCCTTCTCTGGATACTACCAAAATACCCCGACTCCCCTTCAAAGAAGGTAAGGGAAACGCTGTCCTTTAGTTGTTTTGATTGTGGGTGAGGTGCGTAGCTGAGAATCATTGGATCTAGCGTGGTCCAGCAGATCATCAATCAAACGACCAACATTTTTCTAAAAATAACAGATAATTCAATATAATGTTTTTCCTACAAAATTCATAGAAATTGCTAGGGAGCTCTGATGGATAAACTTAATATATGAAATTTGATTAGAAAAATGCAAGGAGTCCATTAAAAATAGTTTTAGAGCCTAATTCATCTTGAAATTTGAAAAGTATTTGAAGTTGTCAACTTTAATGCATTAATGATTAAGAAACCCTAATCTATGATGATTAAAGAATTGGGAAGGGTTATAGGGATGTTTAAAGTTGATATTAACCTATTGATTATAAAAAAAGGACACATTAGATCTACAAGGATGATCTTTATGCGTAATTTGATTAATTTAGGGTTCCATGTACATGAATATGCTTTATGGGCCTTGAAACCCTAACTTTGGTAATTATGACCCTTAATGGCTTTAATCGTTCAAATCCATGAATAAAGCTGAGATATGATGATTCTAAGCTATTTTGGGTATAAAAGTTTCTAGTTGTGGATACATACCCTTAATATGGTAATTAGGGTTTTTAATGGATAAATGTGGAATTAGTGATAAATAGAGTCCATATATAAATTGAACTATAATGAAATATGAGTTGTCAATTTGAAAGGAATCAAAGATGATAATTGTGCCTATGGTGTTGAAATTAGGATTTGTGAACTGAAAGAGCATTAAAAGTGATAAATGCATTATGGAGGCTAAAACCCTAAATTTGGCCTAGAAATCTTAGGGTGGAATCCAAGTCAATCTTGAGAGTGTTTTGGATAAAACAATGACACTTGGATGTTATGCATTAATTTCAGGATATTGTTGATTGCTTGATTGATTGTTCTTGATTACTATTGCTTGGACATCAAGTTACTCTGGATCAGGTATGTGGTTACGCTTATGAATATATCGAACTAGTTTTCTGAGGATTTCTGAAGTTTTCATCAGTGTCTTGAATTAAACTTTTGGATGAATTTAATTCATGCATACGATAATGTGGATATGACTATCACCTAAGATATATGCTTACTAGCTCAGATCCTTATCCCCTGTATATCTTGATAGGTTGACCTAGTACATGGCTACCTATGGGGTAGGTCCATCAGGTCATTGGATGACTTAGTACATGGCTACCTATGGGGTAGGTCCATCAAGTCACCATGAGTCAGCGATTGGTCTACCTTTGGGTAGGGCCATGTGACTTCACAATCCTAAGTAATTGCTACCTATTAGGTAGGACCTTGGGGGTAAGGATCTACCATATGAGAGAGGTAGTATCCAAGTGCACTGCAGGGATAGCACATAGATAGGGGATAGGTATAGATTGAGTAGTATTGCTTAAAACGTAACCTTGATTGTTAAATGATATTTAGTTGCTTACATTGTTACAATAGTTTCACAATTTTGGTTGTCCCCACATACCGGCATATTCATTTATGCTGACTGAAGTTTTGTTTGTCGGCATTTTAGGTACAACATTGAAAAGGACAAATAGTAAAGTGGCATATTGTGAAAATAAGAAATAAAGTGCAAGTAGGATTAGTTAAAATAGATTCCATATGTGGATAGAAGTTAGATATCCATGATTTGAAAAGGTATGCAAAATTTTATTTTATTACAACTTTTCAGTATAGTCTTGGTAGAATTTAATAATTATTATTGATTATTTGTCGAACTATTGATTCAGAAAATTTGGATAGGCTCTGACCTCTTGGTCTCTCGTAATTGGGGGTTACCGGGAGGTGGGGTCGTTACATTTGGTATCAGAGCACTATTTCCCCATTTAATCTCTAAGAATTATTAAATTTTACAAACTCTTTAGAACCCAAGGGAGATATTAGAGGATTTTCCGATGACAGAGGTGTCTAGAAAAGCATCACGGTCCGGGGGCTGGCAATATTTTCCTCCACCCCTCTAGTTGGTCACGAGGACTCCCAGATGCAGTGTGACTGATTGGCCAATGTCTGAGGTTTTGACTGGAAATAAGATACTTTTAGGACTCTCTCATTGATTTTCATCCCTTCTCAACCCTAATTCGATTAAGATTCTAAGGTTTAGGGTTTTCTCTTTCTTCCTCACCCTCTTGAGGATAGGGTATGTATGATAAGGTTAAGGAATCCTCCACCAAATTAATGAAAAGCATGTAACCAAGATGTCAGGGACATAAGCTTACTAGTTTAAGCGTAATATAAAGATTAGATGCATGCTTAGGTTGTATGACATGTGTTGTCATGTCGTTAGGAGAGACCTGAGGTTAGATCTTTTTTTTAGGAGGATGGATAGAGAGTTGGTCTTGGAGGCAGAGACCTCCATTAAAGGTAGAGACCTAGCGCATCCTCTGAGGATGATGCTAACCCTAACTCCAAGTGGTGGTTAGAGAGAGATGGCATGATGATTTAGATGTCATTGTCGACCATGTGCGTGGGCTGACATACTTTTGATTTTGGATACCTATGAGAAGTAGGAGCTATGTGAGGTTGGTTGACTTAGTGCCTTCTCAGCGACCCAATCTGTAAAGGGTTGTGCATGATAGGGTGAAGGATAACCCTTTCATTTATAGAGTTAGTGATGACCATATAGAAACCCTATGGGCTTATATGAGCATGGCATAGTATGCACCTATAGTCCATCAAAATTGCTGGAAGTAGGCTAAAACCCAGGCCAGAAGGGCATGTTGGATAACTTATGAGATAAGCATAAAGAGATATGGATGATCTCGAGGGAACGTAGGTTTCACCCATGTAAGTGTATGCATGTGAGCTTGATCCACCCTTTTAGAGATAGAACCTCTAGTAGTAAGGTTGTTTGTAGGGTTATCTCTAGAGAGAGAGAGCAAGACACGAGTAAGAAGGTTGGAAGTTTATACTCTGGGATATAAGGAACCTTGAGCAGTTGGGTATGTTACGACCTAAGTGGATGGTTGTAGTTGCCTCGTGCATGATCCTTGGAGGCTTATGTCATCTGGGTTGCCTTTAGAGGAACCAAACCCAAGAGAAGGAAAGAGACTTCTTGAACCGAGCTATGGATGTTGTAGGTGCCTACCTTACCTTTTAGGGATAGGAAGAGGAGTTCCTTAGACCTTGAGGAGGTATAGTGTCATGTTGTGAGGCCTCATACCTAGATGTTTGTCCTTGAGAAAGGCTCAACTCTGAGGTGTTGTTCAAGTGGAAGGATAATAGGACGTGCATGATGCATTTCGTACATGCTTGGTTCGTTGTTAGAATGTTGAGCATGCAGTTGGACAATAGTTGCATAAGAGGTGAACCTAGGGTTCCTAGACCTAAGAGGGGAAATAGTAGTACCTGGTGCTCATGATGAGATTTGAGTTTCTATAGATTTGAGCATGACACTCCTCATGTTTAGAGGAATGGGAAAACCCTTGGTTTAAGGTGTATGTTTGATGAACCTCATACTTATAGGTTGGTGACATATTTATGTATGATGATGCTCTAATATGAAGGAATCAGAACAAGTATGACCTATCATGGAGACCTAGAATGGTTTAGTAGGTGGTATGTTGGTTAGCTACGTTCCTTAGTAACTTTCTAGGGCTAAGCATGCTCATGGGAATGTAAACCCTGGACATAAGAACGTTTGTGACATTTTCTTCTATCAAGAGATAGTTTCCTCCCATCCTGGGAGAGGGACCCTTCTGTAGGGTATGGATCTACTTTTGTTGGGTTTGAGATAACCTAAAGAGGTCTCATAGGATCTTGAGAAGCTAGGAAGAGAGTACATAGTATAAGAATGAACCTGTAGACCCATAGATAACCATCTTTAAGTGCATGTGGATGTGTTACCATGGAGGTAACTAGTATGGGGCATGACCAAGGTAGATAGGTCACCATGATCCCTATGAAAGGATGTAAGTCATACCACGAATGCCAAGAGAGATGATGGAAACTTGGGTAAGGATTCAAGTTGGATATGTTCTATGTTAGAATCCTAAGTCTATCCTAGAGTCAAGTAGGGATAAGACCGATGGGAGTAGGAGTTGCGTAATTCCCTAGTTGAACATGACCATAGGGTCGGGAGGTAACAACTATCATTGTTTGAGGGCCATGGGTTAGGAGATTGATCACCTTCATGAACTCATGGGACCCAAAGGGTAGATGAGGAAGGAACTTGATGAGTGCATACTCATCATGAAATTCAATTACCTTTTTGGAACATTTTTATCTCTATTCCACATCCTTTTACCCTAATGTGAATCATAATGCACAAAACTACTTAGTTGATTCAATAATCAAGATTTTAACTAAATATCTTTCATTTAATACAGGAAAATCAAAGCAACTCCATGCATACGGTCCCAAGACCGTTTGGCAAAATACGCAAAGAACGAATGACTAAACCGGTTGCCAAAGAAAGCCATGCGGTCCCAAGACCGTTTGGTCCCATACGGTCTCAAGACCGTTTGGTCCCATACGGTCTCAAGACCGTTTGGTCCCATTCGGTCTCAAGACCGTATGATCCCATACGGTCTCAAGACCGTTTGGTCCCATTCGGTCTCAAGACCGTTTGGTCCCATTTGGTCTCAAGACTGTATGGTCCCATTCGGTCTCAAGACCGTTTGGTCCCATTCAGTCTCAAGACAGTATGATCCCATACGGTCTCAAGACCGTTTGGTCCCATTCGGTCTCAAGACCGTTTGGTCTCATACGGTCTCAAGACCGTATGGTCCCATACGGTCTCAAGACCGTTTGGTCCCATTCGGTCTCAAGACCGGTTGCTGCGGAATCAAAGACCGAATGCCCAAACCGAATGCCGAAGACCATTTGCCGAGACCGTATGCTCCAAACCGTGTGGGCGCAGAATCCAAAGACCAAGACCGTATGGACCCATACGGTCTCCAAACCATTTGGGGTCAGATCTGAAACTATAAATAGACCCCCAGGGTCCCCATTTGGAGGCATCAGATCTGGACGCCGATAGGCTGCCCGAGCACCACCCCGATCAAGTTCCACTCCACCTACTACTGGTGTTGCATCCAAGGAGGCCAAGAAGAGAAAGAAGACGGAGCAAGGAGCGCATCTTCTTCACTGGGCTGCATCCACCCTCTGCACCGAGCTCATGGCGGATCTATCTTTCTCTCCTATCCTTCTTGTATCTCGCATCATGAGCGAGTAGTCCTCTTTCTCTGGGGTGCGGGGACTAGCCCCGCTGCCCATGCAAACCATGTTCTTTTGTTAAACTTTCCATGGCAATGTATATAACTCTTCATTTTGTCATTTATCGTTAAGCTTGTAGGTTGGTTATGTGCTTGTTTCCATCTTTGTGCTCCCTATGTTGCGAGAACTTCAATGCATGTGTATGAATGTCGTTTAGCATGTTAGACTCCTCGACGAGAACTTCCGATGGGATTCCTTAAGGTCGTAAGTGTATGATTCGTGAGGGGACGAGCCATCTAGCCTTCAGTGATGCTTCTGTGCGCCTGACGCCCGTATGGGGGGTTCACAGCCTTAGTTGGATTTTGTATCTTCGTGCTTTTCGTTGATGTTTACACGTACTATAATCGCTTATTTGCTTAACGGTTGACGCGGTTGACTCCTTGACGAGAACTTCCGATGGGATTCCTTGAGGTCGTAAGTGTATGATCCGTGAGGGGACGAGCCATCTAGCCTTCGGTGACGCTTCTGTGTGCCTAACGCCCATATGGGGGGTTCACAGCCTTAGTTGGATGTTGTATCTTCAGAGCCGTAAGACATGTGATCCGGATGGCGATGAGAAATCGGCTGCCTATGGTGATGCTTACGCGGACCTGATGCCCGTATGGGGGGTTCTACAGCATCTCTACTTGAAGTGTTGTATCTTGCCTGGAATGTTTGCAGAGGAGTGTGTTTGTGTGTGTAGCAGTGGTCAAACCCGGTACCATCCCAACGATTCCATATTATTGATCCAAACCCATCTTTCAATTCCGCATTTACTTTCTTGCAATTAGTTTAATCAAACCCAAATCAACCAATTGTTCTAAATATTAGTTTTACTTGAGCTAGATCTAACTGACAAAGATTCTTAAAAACGTTTTCCTTCAGGTTCGATCCTCAACTATACTGCGGTAAGACTCGTCCGCTTGCGGGTGGTATTGTTGCACTTGGTTTTTGGTAAAAACTCGGGGATTTCAGCCCCGGGTGAATTTGTTAGTTCATTCAAAAACCACATCAAATTCTGGCACCGTTACCGGGGACAACGGAATCAGTCAGTCTAATCTAGTTCTTTTAAGACTAATCTAGGATTTTGTTTTTCTCTTTTGAAACTATCGCTTATCTACTTGATCTTATTCTACTTGTGAATCTCATTCTCAGATCCTCCTAATTTTCAGGTGCTCTCCGATGCATAGTGCATGCACCGAACAGACAGTCTCGGACTCACAGTGAGCTTCGATCTTGAAATATATAGAACCTTCCATCGTCAGATCAGGGAAAATCAGGCAAGAATGGCGCAAGAAGAAGAAGTAGCACGAAGAGTGGCTCAAGCCATCAATGCACAGAGAGAGAGGCTCATGCAAGAAGCTAGAGCTGTCGTTCAACAGGAGATCTTAGCAGCACAAGCAGCAGCGCAAGCAGCAGAACTTCAGAAAGATCTTAGAGAGTTCTCTATCCTAAGGGCTGCAAATGTCTATCATCCGGTGCAGCCTCCTCCCATCGAAGCTGCCAACTTTGAGATTAGAGCACATTGGATAACTTTACTTCAAAACAACCCCTTCTACGGCAAACAAGCTGAAGACAGCCAAGGTCATCATTTCAGATTCATCGACCTTTGTGCTATGACGAAGCAAAATGGAGTCACTGATGATGACATACGACTCCGTCTTTTCAAGTACTCTCTTGCCGATAGGGCCATCAGTTGGTACAATTCACTGCAAAGTGAAGTACCCATCACCACCTGGGAGCAGCTCCAAAACACTTTTCTGGAAAAGTTCTACCCCCCATCTCTTACATACGAAATCAGGGGACGAATCACAAATTTCACTCAAGTCCCAGGAGAAACCCTTGCCGAAGCTTGGGATAGGTACAAGGAGCTCCTATGCAAATGCCCACACCATGGAATTCCTAAGAACCAGCTGATAGAGATATTCTACAGGGGTGTGGAGGATGACGTAAAGATGTTCCTTGATTCCTCGTCTAGAGGGAACTTCATGCGGCAAAGTTACGACAGCGCATGGAGAGTAGTCACCCTGGGAGCAGAAAATCAAGTCAATTGGGGCAGATCTGTTGGTAAAGGAGTCTTATAGGTAGACATGGCTGAAGCAGTCCCAGAATACAAATCTATAGCTGAAACTTTGAAGGTCTTAGTTGCAAAGCAAGATCACATAGAATCATCCCTTACTGCAATTGGAAGAGGACATTCTCCCGCCAGGCAACCAGAACAGGTCAAGTCGACTTCTTTGTTTTGTGAAGCATGCAAAGGCACTGATCATTCAACATTGTCATGCAATGTTCTCTATGATGTTGTTTTAAGCAGTTCCTGTGGACAAGGAGATAATTTTCAGATGGAGAATCTTAATGCTATTAACACCATCCCTGGGCAGAACTATTACAATCCAAATCAAAATAGGAATCACCCAGGCTTCCAATACGGAAACCCTTCAGGAGCTATGAACTCACATCAATTTGGTCCAAACAATCAACCGAGGGGCCCATCTGGGTATCAGTTTAACCAGCAACCGAACTTTGGGAATCAAGGAAACTTCAAAGGAAACTTTCAGAACAGGAATTACAATAATTATCAGAACAACTCTCAGTATCAAAACCTGAACCAACATCAAGGTCAAACAGGATCCATCCCTTCTGATGACAAGCTATCTACCCTTGAAAAATTGTTGCAAGCACAACAAACGATGATAGCCAACCAACAAGCCCAACAAAAGGCTATTGAAATGCAATTAGCTCAACTTGCTGCTAGCATAAAGCCGCCAGCTGGAGCCTTTGCGGTTCAACCTGAAAACAATCTGAAACATCCTGAACAGTTGAAAGTCATCAACACCAGATCGGGGAAAGATTATTCGAATCCCCCAGTAAAGACACCTGTAGTTATTGCTGACAAAGAAGAACCTGAGACAATCCAGAACTCGACAACTCCAGAATCACAACCAATGGAAGATAAGGCTGACAAAGAAGTGCCTGAAAAATCTATTGATAAAGAAGATGAAACACCAGAGACGGATATTCCTGTGTATAAGCCTCGTATACCCTTCCCATCCCGTCTGAGGCAAACCAAGCTTGATACTAGATTCATCAAATTTAAAGAGGCTATGAAGAAACTCCATGTTGATATACCATTCTTAGATGCTCTTAATGAGATACCAGCCTGGACCAAGTATCTAAAGTCGCTTCTCACCAAGAAGTACATCACTGAAGAGTGTGAAACTGTAAAACTGGCTACAACCACGTCAGATATCATACTAAGTAAGATGCCAAAGAAACAAAAAGATCCAGGATCCTTCGGAATCTCATGTCACATTGGTGACTCATCATGCAAGAAAGGATTGGCAGATCTTGGTGCAAGTATCTTTATTATGTCGTTCAGTCTATGTAAGAGATTAGGGTTTGCAGAAATGCTTCCAACTGCTATGACCATTCAACTTGCGGACAATTCGATAAAAATACCGTTAGGAATTCTCGAAGACATCCCGGTCAAGGTAGGCAAGGACGCGTATGTTCCATGTGATTTTGTCATCATGGACATAAAAGAAGACACAAGATACCCTCTTATCTTTGGCCGTCCGTTCCTCACCACTGCTAGAGCCCTTATTGATGTTGAAGTAGGAACCTTACTGCTCAGGTTAGGAAACGAAACTCTGGAGTTCAAAGTTTTTGAAAGAATGAGAAGACCAAGTATACAGGAAGAAGTATATCTGATTGATTGTGTTGAGCAAATGTCACAACTGACCCAAGAATACTACGAGTCATGCGATCCCTTGGAAACTTCTCTACACGACCTTTTTAATGACGAACCTATTGACCAACAAGCTAAGGATTGCATCGAATCTCCCAACTCTGCTAAAGAAAATGCTGAAGCTACTTACGAAGAATTAAAGACTACCGGAACTCCAGAAGAAATCAGTGAAAAACCAGAACCTCCCGAAATGAAGCCCCTACCTGAAGGGCTGAAGTATATGTTTTTAGACGATCTCAAAGCTTGTCCAGTCATCATAAACACTGATCTATCGACTGAACAAGAAGAGAAACTTTTGGAAACGTTAAGGGAGAGAAAGAAATCCATAGGATATAAGATGAGTGACCTCACAGGGGTCAGTCAAGCCTTGTGCATGCATAGAATCCCCATGATGGAAGACCATAAGCCAACCATCGAGCATCAATGAAAGTTGAACCCGAATATGAAGGAAGTGGTCTGTCGCGAGATCATCAAACTTCTTACAGCTGGAATAATATACCCGATATCGGACTCATCATGGGTGAGCCAAGTTCATGTGGTACCCAAGAAAGGAGGGACTATCGTTATAAGAAATGAAAACAATGAGCTCATCCCCACTCGAACAGTCACTTGGTGGCGGATGTGTATTGATTATAGGAAATTGAACAAGGCCACTCGAAAGGATCATTTTCCTATGCCCTTCCTCGATCAAGTTTTAGAAAGATTGGCCCATCAAGAATATTTCAGTTACCTAGATGGTTACTCCGGATTCTATCAGATTCCCATACATCCAGATGATCAAGAAAAAATGACTTTCACTTGTCCCTTCGGGACATATGCTTTTAAAAGGATGCCATTTGGCTTGTGTAATGCCCCCACAACTTTTCAACGTTGCATGACTGCCATCTTTGCGGGGCTTACTGAAACTGTTATGGAGGTCTTCATGGATGATTTTTCTGTATATGGGGACTCCTTTGATTCCTGTCTTAAGCATCTCTCCATGGTCCTCCAACGCTGTGAAGAAGCACATCTGGTGCTAAATTGGGAAAAATGCCATTTTATGGTAAAGGAAGGCATTGTCTTGGGCCACAAGGTTAGCAACAGAGGAATAGAAGTTGATAAAGCCAAGATAGAAGTCATATCTAAATTGGCTATTCCCACAAACGTGAAGGAAGTTCGCGGTTTCCTTGGTCACGCTGGGTTCTATAGAAGGTTTATACGTGATTTTTCCAAGATAACAAAACCGATGACCAATCTTCTTTGAAAAGATGCTGATTTCAATTTTAATGAAGAATGCGTCAAAAGTTTCGATACGCTGAAGAAAGCCCTTACAACTACCCCCATCATTAGAGCTCCCGATTGGGACCACCCCTTTGAAATTATGTGTGATGCCAGTGATTATGCGGTGGGTGCAGTCTTAGGACAATGCATAGAGAAGAAACATTATGTGATCTATTATGCGTCGAAAACCCTCGACGAAGCTCAAAGGAATTATGCTACTACTGAAAAGGAACTTTTAGCAGTCATCTATGCCTTCGATAAATTCAGATCCTACCTTACTGGTTCGAAGGTAATCGTTTACACAGACCATGCTGCTATCTGTTACCTTATGGCAAAGAAGGATGCTAAGCCAAGGCTGATCAGATGGATACTCCTTCTACAAGAATTTGACCTGGAAATAAGAGATAAAAAGGGGACGGAAAATGTTGTTGCAGATCACCTCAGTCGCATCCACACTCTGGATGCTGAAGGGATCCCGATAAATGACTCCCTATCGGATGATCAGCTTATGAGCGTCTCGGAAGTAGTGCCATGGTATTCTGACTTCGTAAACTACCTTGCTGCGGGAGTCATCCATCCCCAGTACACCGGGAACACTCTGAAGAAGTTTATGCATGATGTGAAGCATTACCATTGGGATGAACCATATCTTTTCAAACTTTGCGCTGATGGTCTGTATAGACGTTGTATCGCCGAAGAAGAAGCTCAATCTATTCTGGAACAATGCCACTCGGGACCTGTTGGTGGACACATGAGCTCCAAAAAGACTGCCTTAAAGGTTTTGCAATGTGGATTTTTCTGGCCAACTTTATCCAAGGACTCTTACGATTTTTTCCTATCCTGTGATAGATGTCAAAGATCTGGAAATATAACCAAAAGAGATGAGATGCCACTAAATCTATGGCAAGAAGTCGAGGTATTCGACATCTAAGGAGTGGACTATATGGGGCCATTCCCCTCTTCTAATGGATTCTCTTACATCCTAGTGGCGGTAGACTACGTCTCCAAATGGGTTGAAGCTATACCAACCGTCACTAGTGATTCAAAACCAGTCATCAAACTATTCAAAGATATCATCTTCCCACAGTTTGGAGTACCAAGGACCGTGATATCTGATGGAGGATCCCACTTAATTGAACGAAGCGTTGAAGCTCTTCTACGAAAATATAGTGTCTTGCACAAGGTGGCTTCACCTTACCATCCACAAACCAGTGGACAGGTAGAGGTCTCTAACCGACAACTAAAGGCTATCCTTGAGAAAACCGTCAGACGCAATCGTAAAGACTGGTCAACAAAAATCAACGACACCTTATGGGCCTATCAGACCGCTTATAAAACTCCCCTCGACACTACACCTTTTAGATTGATATATGGAAAAGCTTGCCACCTGCCAGTCGAACTAGAACATAAGGCATGGTGGGCAATTAAACAATTGAACTTCGATATGAAAGAAGCAGGGCAAGCCAGGATTCTGCAACTCAACGAGTTGGATGAACTGAGAATGACAGCTTATGAGAATGCACGAACCTACAAAGAACGTACGAAACTCTAGCACGATGGACATCTGAAAAGAAAAGACATACAAGTGGGAGATCAAGTTCTGGTTTTCAACTCAAGATTAAGGATATTCCCAGGGAAACTCCGCTCACGCTGGTCTGGACCATACATCGTCAAAAGCATCTCTCCTCATGGTACCTTCTCTTTATGGAGTAAAGAGTCAGGAGAATTCATAACCAATGGGCACCGCCTGAAGAGATACTTCACCACAATAGACATGGGAACCAAATCAGTGCTTGAACTCACCGATCCAAAGGACCCAACTTGAGGCTGAAGGATTCTGTCGAGCCAACGACATAAAACAAAGGCGCTTGTCAGGAGGCAACCCGATCAATAAATCTGTTTTACTTTTCCTTTCCAAATTTTGTTTTTACCTTATAGTTAAATTTTCCTTAAATAAAATTTGCCTTATGAGAAAGTTTTTCCTACAGGACACGAGATCAGAGTGGCGCTGACCAGAACGAAATCATTCTCGGCAGTCATACCTAGTGTTTCCTTTCCCCTCCATCTTGAATTTAGGGTTTGCTTGAGGACGAACAAATCTCTAAGTTCGGGGTGGAGGGTGGGTGGTACGTACTTCACTTCCATAAACACCCTCTTTCATATAAGTTGTCTTTATCATAAAATTTTTCAAACTTTTGAACAGATACCTGATGAAATTTTGACTCTTGTCAATAAAAATGTAACTAACTATTTTTTTGCTATGCATCTTCTATCATAACATCCTCCTTATTTGAAGCGAATCCTCAATAGGACTGACTTTTGAAACTTGCCTTTTTCCTAAAACCATCTTGTGAAGCTTATGATTCCTAACATCATAATACTTTTTACATAATGATAAGTATTTGTCAAACTGATAGGGATCAAACACGTCGTGCTTCCTAACTGACTAGTATAACAATGGCTCAGAATCCCCACCGGATCCGCATCAAGTCATTATTTGAGCAGAGTATGACAAAGAGAATAACCCGATTTTGAATTGTATATCAAGTTGCATTTTGATCTGAACTCTCTTCTACACTTGTTCTATCATCTTCGTATCCCTCCATACATCAATACCACCAAAATAGCCAAACTTGTGCCAAACCCTAAGTTCGGAGTGGCACGCCACTTCCCCTTATCTGCTTCTTCCATACCCCTCGCAATGAATAGGGGCGTACCACCAAAAATGCGATCTCGAGTCGAATAGAGGAGAGATCTGCAATAAAAGATGCCAAGGTGCACACAAAAAGAAATGCAATCTCGAGTCGAATAGAGGAGAGATCTGCAATAAAAGATGCCTCAGCGCACACAAAAAAATATGCAATAAATGAAATTGCAAAACAAATAAAAATCTCGAGTCGAATAGAGTAGAGATTTACTTCTTCTTTCCATACTGCCTTTCATTCCTTTTTCTACCTAAGGGCACAATACATGCCCCACCATCCTGAACTACACCAGTGTCAGATCGAATGCATACTTGTTGATTCTGTGGGTATCTCAGAACTCCTACAAAACTCTTTGACATGCTTGGTGTTGGAAAAAAAGTGGGGAGGAAGCGTTGTTGGGAAACTAACTCATAAACGAAGCTATGGAAAGACGTGTTTCGTGGTCCCAGGAAGTTATGGTACTCATTCATACTGAGCAGAAAGAAAACATTTGTGATGTGAAGATGAAGAAATCACACGGATCGAAAGTATTTCATTAGGCAACATTTTCAAATTTTATGTTACTCGAGGGCGAGCAACGATTTAAGTTCGGGGTGTTTTGATGAGTGCATACTCATCATGAAATTCAATTACCTTTTTGGAACATTTTTATCTCTATTCCACATCCTTTTACCCTAATGTGAATCATAATGCACAAAACTACTTAGTTGATTCAATAATCAAGATTTTAACTAAATATCTTTCATTTAATACAGGAACATCAAAGCAACTCCATGCATACGGTCCCAAGACCGTTTGGTGAAATACGCAAAGAACGAATGACTAAACCGGTTGCCAAAGAAAGCCATGCGGTCCCAAGACCGTTTGGTCCCATACGGTCTCAAGACCGTTTGGTCCCATACGGTCTCAAGACCGTTTGGTCCCATTCGGTCTCAAGATCGTATGATCCCATACGGTCTCAAGACCGTTTGGTCCCATTCGGTCTCAAGACCGCTTGGTCCCATTCGATCTCAAGACCGTATGGTCCCATTCGGTCTCAAGACCGTTTGGTCCCATTCGGTCTCAAGACAGTATGATCCCATACGGTCTCAAGAGCGTTTGGTCCCATTCGGTCTCAAGACCGTTTGGTCTCATACGGTCTCAAGACCGTATGGTCCCATACGGTCTCAAGACCGTTTGGTCCCATTCGGTCTCAAGACCGTTTGGTCTCATACGATCTCAAGACCGTATGGTCCCATACGGTCTCAAGACCGTTTGGTCCCATTCGGTCTCAAGACCAGTTGCCGCGGAATCAAAGACCGAATGCCCAAAACGAATGCTGAAGACCGTTTGTTGAGACCGTATGCTCCAAACCGTGTGGGCGGAGAATCCAAAGACCAAGACCGTATGGACCCATACGGTCTCCAAACCGTTTGGGGTCAGATCTGAAACTATAAATAGACCCACAGGGTCCCCATTTGGAGGCATCGGATCCGGACGCCGATAGGCTGCCAGAGCACCACCCCGATCAAGTTCCACTCCACCTAATGCTGGTGTTGCGTCCAAGGAGGCCAAGAAGAGAAAGAAGATGGAGCAAGGAGCGCATTTTCTTCACCGGGCTGCGTCCACCCTCTGTACCGAGCTCATGGCGGATCTATCTTTCTCTCCTATCCTTCTTGTATCTCGCATCATGAGCGAGTAGTCCTCTTTCACTGGGGTGCGGGGACTAGCCCCGCTGCCCATGCAAACCATGTTCTTTTGTTAAACTTTCCATGGCAATGTATATAACTCTTCATTTTGTCATTTATCGTTAAGCTTGTAGGTTGGTTATGTGCTTGTTTCCATCTTTGTGCTCCCTATGTTGCGAGAACTTCAATGCATGGGTATGAATGTCGTTTAGCATGTTAGACTCCTCGACGAGAACTTTTGATGGGATTCCTTGAGGTCGTAAGTGTATGATCCGCGAGGGGACGAGCCATCTAGCCTTCGGTGATGCTTCTGTGCGCCTGCGCCCATATGGGGGGTTCACAGCCTTAGTTGGATTTTGTATCTTTGTGCTTTTCGTCGATGTTTACACGTACTATAATCTCTTATTTGCTTAACGGTTGACGCGGTTGACTCCTTGACGAGAACTTCCGATGGGATTCCTTGAGGTCGTAAGTGTATGATCTGTGAGGGGACGAGCCATCTAGCCTTCGGTGACGCTTCTGTGCGCCTAACGCCCGTATGGGGGGTTCACAGCCTTAGTTGGATGTTGTATCTTCAGAGCCGTAAGACATGTGATCCGGATGGCGATGAGAAATCGGCTGCCTATGGTGATGCTTACGCGGACCTGATGCCCGTATGGGGGGTTCTGCAACAGCTCTACTTGAAGTGTTGTATCTTTCCTGGAATGTTTGCAGAGGAGTGTGTTTGTGTGTGTAGCAGTGGTCAAACATGGTACCATCCCAACGATTCCATATTATTGATCCAAACCCATCTTTCAATTCCGCATTTACTTTCTTGCAATTAGTTTAATCAAACCCAAATCAACCAATTGTTCTAAATATTAGTTTTACTTGAGCTAGATCTAACTGACAAAGATTCTTAAAAACGTTGTCATTTGGGTTCGATCCTCAACTATACTGCGATAAGACTCGTCCGCTTGTGGGTGGTATTGTTGCACTTGGTTTTTGGTAAAAACTCGGGGATTTCAGCCCCAGGTGAATTTGTTAGTGCATTCAAAAACCACATCAGAACTCTGGATGCATAAGGGAAGAGGGATGACCCCAAAAGTGTCGACACCCTATAGACCTAGAGGAGATGACTGAGGATGGTATGATGACCCAAGTGGGTTTGAGACCAGTTTTCCATGGAAGTAACCTTGATATCGAGATGTTCATGATGTAGGGACATGTTTTGCACATTTCAAATTAGATTGGAAGGTGTACTGGAAATGTGGGATGCACCATCTCTACTCTTGGAACGAGAAGAACTTTGTGTTTGGACAACCACCAAATGCTTATTTCCTCTCATTATGGGGGTGAGGGATAGGGTAGCACGCATGCCATACACTAATGATAAGATGATGTGAGATGAAACATTGCTACGATGTATGGGAATAGAGATAATAGCATACCCTTGTGGAGTGTACAATGTGTGGATGGTTTACAAACACCAAGAGAACTAACTAAGGTAGTCATCTTATAAGGACGTTCTCATTATGAGTTGTATGGAATTTATGAGTTATATAAGTTTGAGTTTAATAACCAAGAAGATGAGCTCTGAGTTTTCTTGATGAAGATAGACCTAAAGTTCGAGATGAGATGATAAGTGGAATACATGGAGGTCTATGTTTTCACTGTTACCTAGCACATAAGGATGAAATGTGGTAATGGATGCTCTTATTGAGACGTAGCTACCTAGTTTAGCTAGTGGAAAGGTTGGAAGAGATGTCTAGGTGAACCTTAAGTTTGTGAGATATGTTGGGCTAACACTCAAATATAACGAGATCCGTTGATCGAGTTAGTGGTTGCTTGGTTAGCCAGCCTAGGGCTTGTTGCAATAGAAGGATGGTTCTAGAACCTCAGATACACTTCTCTGGAAAGGAAGGTGATGAATCCACGACTAGAGTGTTTTAGGGTTTCTAAGGAATCAACCTTGAGGAATCATGACATACATGAGATCATGATTTTAAGTTCACCATACAACATGCTACTACTACGATAGTAAGTTGCAGTAGTACTTTGGATGACTAAGATGAAAAATGTACAAAGTTGCATATGGCCTATCACCATGAATGCCAGGAGGTGAAGGATGAACACCAGTAACCCAGTGAGTTGATACAGATGATAAAGAGTCCCTGAGAGGGAATGAAAGTTGATCACTATGGACGTTGTGGTGAGTCTTCCCTGGACCGAGGAAGGTCAAGATGAAATATGGGTTATGGTAGATCACCTTACCTATATTTCATAATCTAAGAGAAAGAGAGAGTACTGTCAGAGATAGATCCGGTTGAACTATATATGAGAGAGAGAGATGGTTCAACTACACCATGATGTGAGTTCAAAGGTTTTTGAGTGTGACCTAAAGATTCACTTCCATGCGGTGGAAGTAGGTACATGAAGAACTCGATGCTAGTACAACTTATCACCCCTAACTGATGGTTAGTATGATCTAGACTAGAGGGTCTGATGAGAGCGTGTTTGCTCATTTAGGGTGATACATGGAGACAGTTCTTGTCCTATGAAAGTTGTGATCTTAGCCACCATAGCCAGTATCAGGATATAAAGAAGCTCTATATGGGAGGTTGTGTCGGTCACCACTTCATTAATATAATGTTGGTGAAGGGACTTTGTGAAGTTCAGAAAAAGGCCACAATGTGTGCAGATGAAGTCACTTTGATCATGTGATGGCTGAGAGAGCCCTAGGGTGACATGAGTCATGAGTTGATGTGAAGCGGACTGACATGCAATTCACTGTGGGAGAATATGTGATATGAAAATCTGACCCCTCTGAGCTATAGCTGAGAAAATTGAGTCCTCGATACATGTGTCCATTTGGGATGGATTGGTGGAAATGGTTATGTTTATCCTTACCCCTCAGGATAACATATTGTATGATGTGTTCCACGAGTCTGATCTAGAGCACTATGTGAGGTACCCAAGCCTTATGCTGAGCCATGAACCTATTAAGCTTTGAGAGAGGCTAAAATGGCCTGAGTAACCTGTAAGGGTACATGGTACCAAGGTGAGAAAAAACTCAGATGTAAAGATAAGAAAGGTTCCTTGGATGCATCATGGAGAGGGTAGAGCCACATGGGAGCCATGATGGACATGAGAAAGTCTTATCCTGCTGTTTGTATGTTTGATGAAATTTTGAGGGCAAAATTCCTATAAGAGGGGAAGGATGTTACAACCACAATTTGCATATGTTTTCATAATTGAAATGTAATGTTTTTATGAATATGGACTTAATTGAAAAGGTTGTATGCTTTCCTTCAAAGAAGGGATTTCTTTGCAAATCTCCCTTTTTATAGGAATTTCATGGTTCTTATTATTAGATTAATCCAATAATGGATATAAAAGAGAAGAAAAGAAGAAAAGTCAAATTATTAGAAAAAGATACAAGATAATGAATATTAAGCAAAGCATTTATGAGAATTATATAGAAATCTCTAGAAGGTGGCATTAATGGCCACAATTGAATACATTTCGTTTATATATGATTTCTAATGGAAGAAATAGGAAAAGAGGAAAAAGGAAATAAACAACAGAGAGAAATTCTTAAAAAGAAATCTTTTAATAAAATAAATTAGTAAGATAATGAGAAATAACGATGTGGATGCATCTAGAAGGATAATAAGAATCCTTCAAAAAGGATTTCTAAATCTTAGGATTTCTTGGGTTCCAAGGAGTCCAAGTTGCAAGATAATAAGTGAAGAAAGAGAAACGATGTGAGAAATAAGCCTAATTGAGTAATATGTTGCACCTAAAGAAAAGGCACGTTTTCTTTTAGATAATGAGTCGACATTTGGTAGAGAGGTAGAATAAGTCATTATTATGTTTCCCTCAAATTTTGGGATTAATCGAACATTCAGTTTGGGAGTTATGGCTTTTACAAATTTCCCTAAAGTGTTGTGATTATATTAAATGTCACAATTTATTTGGAATAGGAATCGTGGGCCTAGCCCATGCGCATGTCACGCGCATTGTGGGCCATTGGATTCAGATCCAATGATGATCCCTTTTTCTCCTAGATCGTGATAGATTAGGAAGGTGGTGAACAGAGGGAAGGATCTTCCAAAGCATTTTTCTCACGATTTAATACACAAGTGAACTCGAAAACTTGCACATAAAGTTTGGGAGTCTTGGACGGATCGAACAACTCTGGGTTTTGAGGGGTTTCGTGGTGAGAACAGGGAAGCCCCCATTGTTAGGGTGGGTGATGGATACCCTATATAGGGGGGTGACTCATGGCACCATCAAACTCTCAAGCAACCTTCGTGAGACCGGACCAAGCCCATGATCACACTTGTGCCTCCAATAGGCACTTTGGTTGTGATATGCACCTTCGCCTTGAAGCAGCAGTCGTTGGAGATAGGCAGAGTTTCCCCAACAATTGGAGAGCCACCTACGTCTGATTGAAGGGCTCTACGAGTTCACGAGATTGATGTAGAGCTACTGGTGGTCTTGGTTTGTGTGCAGGTGAAACATGGAGTAGAGTCAACCATCAGGTTGACCATCTGTTCGTAAGGAGAAGCAAACAGAGGTTGAAGAAGGTCGATTGGTTTTTTACCAAAATACCCCGACTCCCCTTCAGAGCATGTAAGGGAAATGCTATCCTTTAGTTGTTTTGATCACAGGTGAGGCGTGTAGCTGAGAATCGTTGGATCCAGTGTGGTCCAGCGGATCATCAATCAAACGACCAACACTTTTCTAAAAATAACAGATAATTCATTATAATGTCTTTTCTTGCAAAATTCGTAGAAATTACTAGGGAGCTATGATGGATAAACTTAATATATGAAATTTGATTAGAAAAATAAAAGGAATCCATTAAAAATAGTTTTAGAGCCTAATTTCTCTTGAAATTCGAAAAGTAGTTGAAGTTGTCAATTTTAATGCATTAATGATTAAGAAACCCTAATCTATGATGATTAACGAATTGGGAAGGGTTATAGGGATGTTTAAAGTAGAAATTAACGTGTTGATTATAAAAAAAGGACACATTAGATCTTAAAGGATGATCTTTATGCGTAATTTGATTAATTTAGGGTTCCATGTACATGAATATGCTTTAATGGGCCTTGAAACCCTAACTTTGGTATTGATGACCCATAATGGCTTTAATCGTTCAAATCCATCAATAAAGCTGAGATATGATGATTCTAAGCTATTTTGAGTATACAAGTTTCTAATTGTGGATAAATACCCTTAATATGGTAATAGGGTTTTCTAATGGATAAATGTGGAATTAGTGATAAATAGAGTTCATATATGAATTGAACTATAATGAAATATGAGTTGTCAATTTGAAAGAAACCAAAGATGATAATTGTGCCTGTGATGTTGAAATTAGGGTTTGTGAACTAAAAGAGAATTAAAATTGATAAATGCATTATGGAGGCTAGAACCCTAATAAAACCCTAAAGTTGGCCTAGAAATCCTAGGGTGGAATCCATGTCAATCTTGAGAGTGTTTTGGATAAAACAATGAAACTTGGATGTTATGCATTAATTTCAGGATATTGTTGATTTCTTGATTAATTGTTCTTGATTATTATTACTTGGACATCAAGTTACTCTGGATCAAGTATGTGGTTATGTTTATAAATATCTCAAACTAGTTTTCTGAGGATTTTTGAAGTTTTCATCGGTGTCTTGAATTAAACTGTTGGATGAATTTAATTCATGCTTACTATAATGTGGATATGACTATCACCTAAGATATATGCCTACTAGCTCAGATCCTAGTCCCCTATGTAGCTTGGTAGGTTGACCTAGTACATGGCTACCTATGAGGAAGGTCCATCAGGTCATTGGATGACTTAGTACATGGCTACCTATGGGGTAGGTCCATCAAGTCACCATGAGTTAGAGATTGGGATACCTTTGGGTAGGGCCATGTGACTCCACAACCCTAAGTAATGGCTACCTATTAGGTAGGACCATGGGGGTAAGGATCTACCATATTAGAGAGGTAGTATCCAAGTACAATGTAGAGACAACACATAAATAGGGAATATTTATGGATTGAGTAGTATTGCTTAAAACGTAACCTTGATTGTTAAATGATATTTGGTTACTTACATTGTTACCACAGTTGCACAATTTTGGCTGTCCCCACATACTAGCATTTTCATTTATGCTGACCGACATTTTGTTTGTCGGCGTTTTAGGTACAACATTGAAAATGATAAATAGTAAAGTGGCATATTGTGAAAATAAGAAATAAAGAGCAAAGAGGATTAATTAGAATAGATTATATATGTGGAGAGAAGTTAGATATCCTAGTTTTGAAAAGGTATGCAAAATTTTATTTTATTACAACATTTCAGTATAGTCTTGGTAGAATTTAATAGTTATTATTTATTATTTGTCGAACCATTGATCCAAAAAATTTGGATAACGGCTCTGACCTCTTGGTCTCCCTTGATTAGTGGTTACCAGGAGGCGGGGTCATTACAATACCCATTTGGGTGGTCCTTATCCTTTTTATTGGAAGCCTTTTATATTTTTTGTCCTTTATTCCATATATAGCTCAATTTTTCTATCTAGTATGTACATACGAGCCTTTGCTGATGTCATCTATTTTCTCTTCTTGCTGGGGTATGCTTCCAAACCTAGGTGAAGGACTTGGATGATAAGGCATGAAGTTTTAGACTATCTTAAGGAGTTAAAGCTTGCAGACAAAGTTGTTATGGTTTAGATTTCCCTCTACTTAGATCCTTATATTGCATCATACATGTAAACCCTTAGGGGATATTATGATGTACTTTTATAATAACCTTGTGATAAATTGAATATAGTCAACATTTTATTCCGCTTCTATACTTTGGTTGTTTTAAATACCATTTATTGAAATTTGAAAATGTTACACCTATTCCGGCATACCTTTGAGTGTGTTTGGAATGGATGTTTTATTCTTAAAATCTTTATTAAGGGGGCGATCCCACCTCCTTACATCTGGCTCCATCTCCTATCCTCTATGGTCTTCTAGATAGTTAGATCTTCTCACAAATTAATCATCTCATCTGGTGATGATCATCTTCCTCATCATTGCAAGATACAAAAAACAATCCTATTGCTACTTTATTACATTGTAAAGAGAAACCTTAAGTTACATTCGAGGGGAGAAAAGGTAGAACAAATATAACTTTACATTGGGAAGAGAGAAGTAGAGGCTCAATATGCAGATTGAGATAAATAGGAATAAAGTCATACCATCTTACCACACATAGATTTAGGGTGTAGGCCATAACCACACTACACATCCACAATCAAAACATCTTTTAGGTCGACATGTGTAAATTGCATACATATATGTATATATATGTATGTATGTATGTATGTATGTATGTATATATATATATATATGTATATAATTTTGGATTATGTGGTCTTTTATCTGATACGCATATGAGACATTTTAAATACTCACATTGTATGCAATATATAAATGATTAAATATAAAATAAAATCATATTGATTATCCTAAAATATAATAAATTGACGTGGCTCTAATACCACTATTGGGAAATATAGGCACAAAGTATAGCAGTGGAAACAAAAAAATCTATCTATCTATATTCCCATAAGAGCAAGATCATGTCAACTACTATGAAATAGGAAGAATGGTTTAATAAGTTATACCTGACCCTGGAGAAAGTCCAATGACAACAACTCTCTTCAATGGAACCTTTTAGTAGTTTCTCTTCGACGATGGCTATGTAGCTCCTGGTCTTCACAAAAAAAAATGATCAAAACAACTTCCGTAGTGAGTCCTATGGTCTAGCCATAAAATATAGGCTGACTTTGTTCTCCTCGCAGCAGCCAAATGACTCCTGCCTCTAGAGTAGTCCACACAGACCAAGTAGAACTCCTGTCATCAAACTAGAACAGACAAGAAGGAGTTGTCCCTCTCGTTGGCGTACTAGTCACCAACTTGCTCTCCCACAACAATGATTATTACAACCCCAATTTTTTGGGTTCTTTTGGTGAGAATTGTAATTTCTCCTATTAAAGATATTTGAACAGATAATAATAGAATTTGTTTTAAATAAAAGGATTTCATTTACAATAGCCTTGTTGGTTGTTTTGTGGGCTTTATTGGCTATTGGGCCAAATAACAAGGAAAAGATGAAGGAAACTCCATTGTTAAATGAGTAAAAAAGAAAATGGAGAAAAGAAAGATGTAGAAACCTCTAGAAGGCAAATGAATATAATCCAAAAGTGGATTTCGTGCCTCTTGGGTTCCTTGGCTTCCAAGGAGTCCAAAGTTGCAAATATAATGTAATAAGAAAAGAAAAGATCAATTAAATATTTCTTTATTAAGAAAGAAATTGAAAAGAATTGTAAAATGTGGGAAATAAGTGGAAAGAGGTATAATTGAGTTATCTTTGGTGGATTTTCATATCCATAAGGTTCCTAATGTTAAAAGGAATTCCAATAAGGAAAATAAAAAGAAAGATAAAGAGAAATCCTCAAAAAAAGATATTTTAATAAAGAAATAAGTAAGATAATGAGAAATAATGGATATAGATGCATCTAGAAGGATAATGAGTATCCACAAAAAAGGATTTCAAAATATTAGAGTTTCTTGGGGCCCAAGGAGCCCCAATGGAGAAAAAGAAAGAGAAAATACAAATAATACAAAATAATAGGATAATGTGATGCATAATTAATGGATTTGGTGGCATTGTTAAAAAGGAGGTATTTTCTACTAAAAGAAAATATAAATTCATGCCAATCGATTAAAAATCAAGCATAAAGAGAATAAGAGAGAGAATTTTCTAATTTCTAAATATCCAGTAAATATGGTTTATTAAGAAGATAATTAGGAGAGAGAAGTTTGCTTCTTAGTGAAGGAACTTGGGTTCCTATTGGGAAAAGAACTTATTAACTCATGGACGAACACCTTAGGGCATGCATACCCTCCCCTATATAAGGGGTAGACTCTCTGGTTCGAGTTCAAGAGAGATCCCACACACCCCTCTCTCCCTTCTTTTTGTTCCTTGCATGCAAACCCTAACGTTTGAGAATAGCACTATCTATGGAGTAGCAAGGGGCCATGAAGTAGTCGACATGAAAGCAAGATGCCCCACGATGTCCGAGAGAAGCTGGGCCATCACCACCGTGCCCTAACCCAGGCACAGCAGCATCAACTCGGCTGCAAGAGAAGCCGCACGTGCGGTTTTGGTTCTGTTGAAAACGACCATCTCATCCATGCCCTAACCCATTCTTTGAGGTTGTGTTGGATGCGTGGAGGTGTAACTGATGTAGGTGACCCCTCCCTGGTGGCCGTCAGGGTCAGGGAAGAGGAGGAGGACCTGGGCAAATCACGGCTAGGGCGACCGCAACAGGGCTGCATGAAGTTGAAGAAGATGGAGTGTCGTTGGACCGAAATGCCCCTCCACAGGCTGAAGGACCAGCGACTTACATGAGGGTATAACCGTAATTCAGTTATGTTTCCAAAACAAACAAAGTTGCATGCAAGTGGTGACATGGCGCTCAGTGATTGGCCCAAGTAAGTAAATAATGCAAAATTCATATCTTTTTATTGGTAGCTCGGATGGTTGCGTCTAAAATTTGAATCTTGCTCAAAAAAATGCGAGGAATCCACTAAAAATATATTTAGTAGCTAATTACTCTTGCAATTCGAAAACTAGTGGAAGTTATCAACTTTAATGCTTTAATGTTTAAGAAACCCTAATTTGAGATGATTAATTTATTTAGAAGGGTTTTATGGATTATTAAAGTTGATATTAGCCTGTTAATTATAAAAAGAACAAAAAGGATGAACTTTGCATGTAATTGGTTTACTTTAGAATTCCATGTACATGAATGAGCTTTAATGGGCCTTGAAACTCTAATGTTAGTAATTGTGACACTTAATGGCTTTAATTGTTCAAATTCATGAATAAAATTGAGATATGTTGGTTCTAAGCTATTTCGAGTATAAAAGTTCCTAATTACGAATAAATACTCTTAATATGATAGTTAGGGTTTTCTAACAGATAAAGGTGGAATTAATGATAAAAAGAGTTCATATGTGAATTAGACAATAATGAACTATGAGTTGTTAATCCAAAAGGAACCAAAGATAATAATTGGGCCTAATGATCATGTCATGAATTAAAAGATTAAAAATGGTAGTTTTAATGTAAAAGAGGCATAATGGACTTAATTGATGTTTAATTGTGCCTTTAATATGAAATTAAGGTTATATGTTGTTAAAAGGTAACCTTAATATCTTTCGTGAAGAATATATGAGATAATTAGGGTTTGTGAGTAATTGTATAAAATTACGATTTAAAATAGTATAAATGAAGAGAAAACCTAACTGCAATGGAAACCCTAAATGTGGACTAGAAACCCTAGGAAGCTAGCTAGGTTTAATAGATCTTGATGGCATGGTCAATGATAGGAAATTGTATGCATATTTCAAGATCTCTTTGTGTGCTTGCTTGCCTATTGGATTTCTTGCATTGATTGGATTAATTCTGTCTCAAATCAGCCTGACAGGTATGTGTTTAATTATGGTTAATCACATTAGTTTCCCGAAGAGTTTCCTAGATGATTCATTGCATTGAATGCAACTTATCAGTTTGGATGTTCATACTTGAAAATCATAAAGTCACTATGATTATCACAATAATAATAGAAGTGGGTATTCTCGCACCTACATGCCACCCTGATGGATGATGCTAAAGGTCAAGCCCAGGAGGGAAGAACAATGGGCACCATGAGTGGTGACCCCATACACCATGCTTGGGATTGAAAAGGTGGTCTTTATAGAATGATTAATGGGCACTATGAGAGGTGACCCCAGGCACCAAGTTCGGGATTGAGAAGATGGTCTTAAGTCATTGGCAAAAGAGAAACCTGAAAGGGGGTATGCCAGGGTTAGGGCAAAAGGGGTGGAGAATGTCACACTGAAAGCGTAATTTGGCTTGTTAATTAACTTGATTGTGATATTTAGATTGTTAGCCATATTTGCAAAATTTTGGTCATCCCCACATACCAACATATTCATTTATGCTGACCGACGTTTTGTTTGTCGGCATTTTAGGTACAAGATTGAAAAGGACAAAAAATAAAGTGGCATATGTGGAATTAAATAAAAATTGAAGTATTAAGGAGGATTATTTAGAATAGAATCCAGATGTGGATAGCAGTAGATATCCAAGTTTTTGAAAAGGGTATGCAAAGTTTTATTTTATACTAGATTTCAGTTTTGTTCGGTAGAATTTCATAATAATTATTGATTAATTGTTGAACCTTTGATCCTGTTAATTGGGATGATGGCTCTGACCTCTTAGTCTCCCGTAATTGGGGGTTACAGGGAGGCAGGGTCGTTACATTTGGTATCAGAGCATCAGTTCCTCATTAAATCTTTAATAATTATTAAATTTTACAAACTCTATAGAACCTAAGGGAGTTATTAGAGGATTTTCCAAAAGATAGAGGTGTCTCGAAAAGGATCACATTTGGGGGCTGGAAATATTTTCCTCCACACCGCTAGTCAGAATACAAGGACTCCCAGATTTGTGTGACTGTCTGGCCAATGTCTTAGGATTTGACTTGAAATAAGATACCTTTAGGACTCTCTTATCTTGTTTTTCCCTTCTCAACTCAAATGTTGTTAAACATTTTCAGGATTAGGGTTTTCTCTCTTTTCCTCACCCTCTTAAGGTATGGGTAAAGATGATAAGGTTTAAGGAATCCTCCACCAAATTAATGAAAAGCATGTAAATAAGATGTCATGGACATAAGCTTAATAGTTTAAGTGTAAACTAAAGAATAGTTGCATGCTTAGGTCAGATAACATATGTTGTCATGCCCTTAGGAGAGACCTAAGGCTAGACCTCCTTGTTAGGAGGATGAGTAAAGAGAGTTAGTCTTGGAGGTAGAGACCTCCATTATAAATAGAGACATGGCACATCCTTTGAGGATGATGCTAACCCTAACCCTAAGTGGTGTTTAGAGAGAGAGATGGCATGATGAGTTAGATGTCATGATAGACTAGGTGTGTGAACATGCTTTTGGATGCCCATGAAGTTATGAGCCATGTGAGGTTGAATGACCTAGTACCTTTGGTGACCCAACCCTGGAAAGGGTCATGCATGTTAGAGTGAAGGATAGCTCCTTCAATGATGAGGTTAGTTAAGAACCTATAGAAACCCTATGGGCTTATGTAAGTAGGGCATAAACCCTGAGTACGTCAGTAGTGTGGGAAGTAGGTGGAACCTCTGGCCAGGAGAGTATGTTGAATGGCTTATGAGATAAGGATGAGGAGATTTGGATAATCTTGAGCGAACATAAGTTTGAACATAGGATTCACCCATGTAGGGGTATGTTGTGAGTTTGATCCTTCATGGGGAGAGGACCTCTAGTAGTAAGGTTGTTTGTAGGGTTAGCTCTAGAGAGAGAGAGAGAGAGTAGGACCCAAACAAGAAGGTTGGAAGCTTAGACTAAGAGATATGAGGAATAGTGGGGAGTTGAAGATGATTCAACCTAAGTGGATGGTTGAGGTTGCCTCATGCATGATCCCTGGAGGCTGATGATATCTTGGTTGCCTTTAGAGGAACCAAACCCTAGAAAGAGGATGAGGTTGCTAGTACCTATATGCAAATAGGTTCTTACCTTCTGAGCTAGGAAGAAGAGTTCCTTAGACCTAAAAAGGTTTCATAACAGGTTGTGAGGCCTTATACCTAGTTAGTTGTCCTTGAGAAGGACTCGACTATGAAGTGTTGCTCGAGTAGAAGGATGACGGGAAGTGCATGTCATACCTTGTACATGTTTGGATCGTGGTTAAGAGGTTGAGCATGTAGTTGGACACCCAAAAAGTGAGCCTAGGGTTCCTAGGCCTAAGAAGGGAAGTGGTGTACCTGATGCTCATGATGAGATTTGAGTTTTTATAGATTTGAGCATGGTATTTCTCATGTTTAGAGGAAAGGGAAACCCCTTTAAGTCAAAGGTATGTTTGATGAACCCCTCATAGCTGAGTTGGTGACATGGGAAGGTATGTTCTTGGTCCAATGTTGAGGAATGAGAACTAGTATGACCTAGCATGGTTTAGTAGGTGGCTTTCTTATGCCTTAGTAGCTTTCTAGGGTTAAGCATGATGTAAACCCTACACATAAGGACGTTTGTGACCTTTGTTGCTATCAAGAGATAGTTTCCTCCCATCCTGGGAGAGGGACCCTTTTGTAGGGTGTATACCAGTTTCTATTGGTTTTGAAGTAACCTAAGGAGGTCTCATAGGATCTTGTGAAGCTAAGTGAAAAGTACATAGTAAGAGAATGAACCTGTAGACCCATAGATAACCATCTCTAAGTGCATGTGGGTGTGTTACCATGGAGGTAACCGATATGGGGCCTGACCAAGGTAAGCAGGTCGCCATGACCCCTATGAAAGGATGAAAGTCAGCCCAGGAATACAGAGAGAGATGATGCAGACTTGGATAAGGTTCTAAGTTGGACATGTACTATGTTAGAATCCTAACTCTATCCTAGGGTCAGGTAGGGATAAGACCGATGGAAGTAGGAGTTGCCTAATTCCCTAGTTGCACATGACCGTAGGGTCAGGAGGTAACATCTATCATTGTCTGAGGGCCATGGATTAGGAGATTGATCACCTTAATGAAGTCATGGGACCCAAAGGGAAGATGAGGAGGGCACTCTCTGGATGCATAAGGGAAGAGGGATGGCCTCAAAAGTGTCAGCACCCTACATACCTATAGGAGATGACCAAGGATTGTGTGTGGACCCAAGTAGGTTCGAGACTAGTTTTCCATGGAAGTAACTTTGATATCGAGATGATTGTGATGTTGAGGCATAATTTTCATGTTTCAACTTAGATTTGAAGGTGTACTGGAAAGGTGGGATGTACCATCTCTACTCTTAGAATAGGAAGAACTTTGTATTACGATTGCAGCCAAATGCTTATTTCCTCTTGTTATGGGAGTGAGAGATAGGACAATACACATGCCATACACTAAGAATAAAGATGATGTGAGTTGGAACATTGCTATGAGGTATGAGGACATAGATGATAACATACCCTTGTAGAGTGAACAATATGTGGATGGTTCACAAATAGTAAGAGAAATGAGGTAGTCATCTTATGAGGATGTTTTTATCATGAGCTATACAAGGTTGAGTTCGAAAACCAAGTGTTTCTTGATGAACATAGACTTAGAGTCCGAGATGAGATGATAAGTGGAATACATGGAGGTGTATGTTTTCAACACAGAAGGATGTGTGGTTATAATGGATGCTCTAGTTGAGATGCAACTGCCTAGTTAGTTAGAGGCTAGAAGAGGATGTTAGGTTAACCCTAAGTTTGAAAAAGGAGGTATGTTTGGGCTAACACTCGGATATAATGAGATTTGTTGAACAAGTTAGTAGTTGTTTGGTTAGCCAACCTAGGCCTTGATGCAATAAAAGGATGGTTGTAGAACCTCAGATGCACTTCTCTGGAAAAGAAGGTGATGAAACCCCGACTAGAGTGGTTTAGGGTTTCCGAAGAATCAATCTTGAGGAATCATGACATAGAGGAGATCATGATTTTAAGTTCATCATACACCGTGGTACTACGAAGATAGTAACTGACAGTAGTACTTTGGATGCTTAAGATGAAGTTGCATGTGGCTTGTCACCATGCAAGCTAGAAGGTGAAGAACAAACACCAGTAACCTAGTGTGTTGGTATAGCAGATGAAGCGTCCCCGAGAGGGAATGGGAGTTCATCACTATGGATGTTGTGGTAAGTCTCCCCTAGACCAAGGAAGGTCAAGACGCAATATGGGTTATGGTAGATTGCCTTACCTAGATGACATGAGAAAGAAAGAATACTGTCAAGGGATGTATCCAGTTGAACTACATATGAGAAAGATGGTTCAACTACACCATGATGCGAGTTCAAAAGTTCTTGAATAGAACCTAAAGATTCACTACCATGTGGTGGAAGTAGGTACATGAAGAACTCGATGTTAGTACAATTTATCACCCCTAATTAATGGTTTGTGTAAACCAGACTAGAGGGTCTAATAAGAGCATGTGTGCTTGTTCAGGGTGATACATGGAGACAGTTCTTGTCTTCTGTAAGATGTGATGATAACCACCATAGCTAGTATCGGGATGTAAATAAGCTCTATAAGGGAGGTTGTGTCGGTCACCACTTCATTAAGTTGATGTTGGTGAAGGGACCTCACGAAGGTCAAGAAAGAACCACAATGTGTGCAGATGAAGTCACTTTGATCGTACAATGGCTGAGAGAGAGCCCAGGGGTGACATGAGTCGTGAGATGATGCAAAGCAGACTTCCATGCAGTTCACTATGGCAGAGTATCTGATGCGAAAATCTGACCCCTCTAAGTTATATCTAAGAGAGATGAGACCTGACTGCATGGTCCATTTGAGATGGATTAGTGGAGATGGTTGTGTTTATCCTTACCCCTCGGGATAACATGATGAATAATGTGTTCCATGAGTCTGATCTAGAGCACTATGTGAGGTACCCCAAGCCATGTGTTGACCCATGAACCTATTCAGCTTTATGAGAGGCTGAAATGTCCTGAGTCACCTATGAGGGTACGATATGCCAAGGTGAGAGAGAACTCAGATGGAAGAATATGAGATGATGAAGGTTCTTGGGAAGCACCATGGAAAGGGTGAGGCCACATGGGAGCCATGACGAACATATGAAAGGATTATCTTGTTTGTTTATGTGCCAAGTGGAATTTTGGGGGCAAAATTCCTATAAGAGGGGAAGGATGTTACAACCCCAATTTTTTGGGTTCTTTTGGTGAGAATTGGAATTTCTCTTATTAGAGATATTTGAACAAATAATAATAAATTTGTTTTGAATAAAAGGATTTCATTTACAATAGCCTTTTTGGTTGTTTGTGGGATTTATTGGCTATTGGAACCAATAATAAGGAAAAGACGAAGGAAACTCCATTGTTAAATGAGTAAATAAGAAAATGGAGAAAAGAAAGAAGTAGAAACCTCTAGAAGGCAAAAGAATATAATCCAAAAGTGGATTTCGTGCCTCTTGGGTTCCTTGGGTACCAAGGAGTCCAAAGTTGCAATGATAATGCAACAAGAAAAGAAAAGATCAATTAAATATTTCTTTATTAAGAAAGAAATTGAAAACAGTGGTAAAATGTGGGAAATAAGTGGAAATAGGTATAATTGAGTTATCTTTGGTGGATTTTCGTATCCATAATGTTCCTAATGTTAAAAGGAATTCCAATAAGGAAAATAAAAAGAGAGATAAAGAGAAATCCTCAAAAAGAGATATTTTAATAAAGAAATAAGTAAGATGATGAGAAATAATGGATATAGATGCATCTAGAAGGATAATGAGTATAAAAAAAGGATTTCAAAATATTAGAGTTTCTTGGGGTCCAAGGAGCCCCAATAGAGAAAAAGAAAGAGAAAATACAAAAAATACAAAATAAGAGGATAATGTGATGCATAATTAATGGATTTGGTGGCATTGTTAAAACTGAGGTATTTTCCACTAAAAGAAAATATAAATTCGTGCCAATGGATTAAAAGGCAAGCATAAAGAGAATAAGAGAGAGAATTTTCGAATTTTTAAATATCCAGTAAATATGGTTTATTAAGAAGATAATTAGGAGAGAGAAGTTTGCTTCTTAGTGAAGGAACTTAGGTTCCTGTTGGGAAAAGAACTTATTAACTCATGGATGAACACCTTAGGGCGTGGATACCCTCCCCTATATAAGGAGTAGACTCTCTGGTTCAAGTTCAAGATAGATCCCACGCACCCCTCTCTCCCTTCTTCTTGTTCCTTGCATGCAAACCATAACCTTTGAGAATAGCACTATCTCTAGAGCAGCGAGGGGCCGTGAAGTTGTTGAGATGAAAGCAAGATGCCCCATGATGTCGGAGAGAAGTTGGGCCATCACACCGTGCCCTAACCCAAGCGCAGCAGCAACAACTTGGCTGCAAGAGTAGCCTCACATGTGGGCTTGGTTCTCTTAAAACTAGCCATCTCAGCCACACTTTGAGGTCGTGTTGGATGCGTGGAGGTGCGATGAAGGTAGGTGAACCCTCCCTGGTGGCCTTCGGGTTCAGTAAGAGGAGGAGGAGCAGCGTAAAATGTGACTAGGGTGACCGTAGAAGGGCTGCACGAGGTTGAAGAAGACGGAGTGACGTTGGACCAAAATTCCCCTCCGTGGGCTAAAGGACCAATGACTTATGTGACGGTATAACTATAATTCGGTTATGTTTCCAAAACAAACAACGTTGCATGCAAGTGGTGACGTGGCGCTCAGTGATTGGCCCAAGTAAGTAAATAATACAAAATTCATATCTTTTTATTGGTAGCTCGGATGGTTGCGTATAAAATATGAATCTTGCTCAGAAAAATGTGAGGAATCCATTAAAAATATATTAGAAGCTAATTCCTCTTGCAATTCAAAAAGTAGTCGAAGTTATCAACTTTAATGCTTTAATATTTACAAAACCCTAATTTGAGATGATTAAAGTATTTAGAAGGGTTGTATGGATGATTAAAGTTGATATTAGCATGTTAATTATAAAAAGACCAAAAAGGATGAACTTTGCACGTAATTGGTTTACTTTAGAATTCCATGTACATGAATGAGCTTTAATGGGCCTTGAAACCCTAATGTTAGTAATTGTGACTCTTTATGGATTTAATTGTTCAAATTCATGAATAAAATTGAGATATGATGGTTCTAAGATATTTCGAGTATAAAAGTTCCTAATTGCGTATAAATACCCTTATTATGGTAATTAGGGTTTTCTAATGGATAAAGGTGGAATTAATGATAAAAAGAGTTCATATGTGAATTAGACCATAATGAACTATGAGTTGTTAATCTGGAAGGAACCAAAGATGATAATTGGGCCTAATGATCGTGTCATGAATTAAAAGGATAAAAATGGTAGTTTTAATGTAAAAGAGGCATAATGGACTTAATTGATGTTTAATTGTGCCTTTAATCTGAAATTAAGGTTATATGTTGTTAACAGGTAACCTTAATTTCTTTCGTGAAGAATAGATGAGATAATTAAGGTTTGTGAGTAATTGTATAAAATTAGGGTTTAAAATAGTATAAATGAAGAGAAGCCCTAATTGCAATAGAAACCCTAAAAGTGGACCAGAAACCCTAGGAAGTGAGCTAGGTTTAATAGATATTCATGGCATGATCAATGATAGGAAATTGTATGCATATTTCAGGATCTCTTTGTGTGCTTGCTTGCCTATTGGATTTCTTGCATTGATTGGATTAATTCTATTTCAAATTAACCTGATAGGTATGTGGTTAATTATGGTTAATTTCATTAGTTTCCCTAAGAGTTTCTGGATGATTCATCGCATTAAATTCAACTTATCAGTTTGGATGTTCATACTTGCAAATCATAAAATCACTATGATTATCACAATAATAATAGAAGTGTGTATTCTCGCACCTACAAGCCACCCTGATGGATGATGCCAAAGGTCAAGCCCGGGAGGGAAGAATAATGGGCACCATGAGCGGTGACCCCAAACACCAAGCTCGGGATTGAGAAGGTGGTCTTTATAGAATGACTAATGGACACTATGAGAGGTGACCCCAGGCACCAAGCTCGGGATTGAGAAGGTTGCCTTAAGTCATTGGCAAAAGAGAAACCTGACAGGGGGTGTGCCAGGGTTAGGGCAAAAGTGGTAGAGAATGTCACACTAAAAACATAATTTGTCTCGTTAATTAACTTGATTGTGATATTTAGATTGTTAGCCATATTTGTGAAATTTTGGTTGTCCCCACATACCAACATATTCATTTAATGTGACCGACGTTTTTTTTTTGGCGTTTTAGGTACAAGATTGAAAAGGAAAAACGATAAAGTGGCATATGTGGAATTAAATAAGAATTAAAGTACAAAGAAGGATTAGTTAGAATAGACTCCAGATGTGGATAGTTGTAGATATCCAAGTTTTTTAAAAAGATATGCAAAGTTTTATTTTATACCAGATTTCAGTTTAGTTCGATAGAATTTCATAATTATTACTAATTAATTGTTGAACCTTTGATCCTGTTAATTGGGATAATGGCTCTGACCTCTTGGTTTCCATTAATTGGGGGTTACTGGGAGGTGGGGTCGTTACAATGATCCTCAGTTGTTCTCTCCTATCATTATCCCTCCCTTGTCGGGTAGGACTTGCTTGGGCTCTTTTGGTTACCATAACTACAGAGGACAACAATTGTCAAAGCAACTCATTCTCACATGATTTTGTTGTTGTTCTCTAGGAAGCACCCAATACCCCTCTATTTATAGGCGAGGTTAGGGCCAGGGTTCCCAGTCTATTTGAGATCTTTATGGGAGTGGAAGGGAATGGAAGATCTTGAATTTTCACAACCTTCGAACACCAGAATGGTCGGATGGTGACCTAGATAATCATCATGTCACACAAGATAGTCGTCTCACACTGCCAAATGGTTGTTTGAAAATTTCTCATTCACATGCAAATTTGGCAATTTGATTCCAATTTACTATCACATATTAATTCCTTACACCACAAGTAGTATGCATTAGAACAAGTTTGGGAAACATCCAGAAACTTCATTCGGCCCCAACGGATCCATCTCACATAGGCGAGATGCTCGTGTCACTCACCGAAATGGTCGTCTGGTGAGCCTGAGTCAAGTCGATCAGTTCAACTGATTGAACTGGTCGATTCACTCCTCAATTTGAGTAGAACTTAGCCAATTCAAACTCTGATCAGCCTGACAACTCCAACAACCATCTCAACACTTGAGACACCCGTTTGGCTTGCCCAAATGACCATCCCACCCTGTGAGATTGTTGTTTGGCAGTGTAGTCAGCTAATATGTTGCGTGAATACCTAAACACTCTAGTAATCTATCCAATCATCATTCAAGATAAACTCCTCTTCTAGATGAGTTCCTATGTGTGTGACCCTATATGTCCCATATCACATTGGTAGTGATTATCCATAACTTGCTTGTGACATCACAAGAAAAGAGCAGAGCCTAGTCGCACATAATTTCTACCCAAGTGAATCCAAAGTTAGAGAACAACTTCAACCTAAAATATGTATAAGGTGTTGTAGTGATTGTATAATTACTTTGTATCTGATATCCAGAGTGAACTTGAGGCATGGATTCATCATCCTCTCAATGATCAATCCATGTTCCTTGAACCAAGAGTAGATAGTATGAGATAATGTGAACTCAATATCATATATTGATTCACATGTGAATGCACATGCATTTCTCAGTCTCGCTAATCAAGTGGCCAAGATATCATACTCCAGTAGGAGAAACAAATCCCATATCTATCAATCACATTCTATCCCCATGTATTAAAGTCAACCAATCATCACCTTTATGACAACCCATGTTTCATGACTACGTTTGATGATGTCAAAGCATACCCAACGACATGTGATGAGTGTAGTGATTTCAGGTCTAAAAATCATAATCACCACCTTCACTATGAAATATGACTATGACTTACCATTTGATGATTTCCATGTGTCATTCTCAAGTTGGGTCTATCTGATACGTTGTTCTCTAACATGTATCTCTGTGCTTGGTTTGATATTTCCATATCATGACTAATGAGTTTCTATCATCAACCAACCCACACTCTGATCTTATGTGTTATCATTGTCTATCAACCTTCCACAATAAAAACCGATCAGGGACATAATGAGAATATGTATATGTACTCTTAACATCTGTATGATCTCATTTCTCCAAGGTTAATACTTGAAAACATACGTCATCGAGTAAAATTATTTTCTAGACATTCATAATGTTTCCTCATTATCTCATAACTGAGTGAAACAAATGAATTTGAAGTTTACCTTTAGTATATTATTATTAATCAAATCCGATATTTTCCATGTTAATCATCACATGATTTTCTCTATGGGCATACCTTACCAACAATGATGTGACCCATAAAACATACCAATACTCCCGATTCCTATGGAGAAGTCTGGGAACCCTTGTTGGATCCCATATTCATCTTTGATGACTCAGACCTCATACTCGGAATATGGGTTGACTCCAGACAATTCACTTGGCTTAAATCTTTGTAGGGAGGACATGAAGATGTTACAACTTTTAGTGAGGTGTGAGGAAGCTAAAGAGTCCATCTCCAATTTACGGACCTCACTTTTCAGCATCCCCCACTCTTAGAAATACCTTAAAGTTGAGAGACATTACCTAATTTCTCAAAATCTAGATTTGACCAAATAACAAATAATAGCAAATAATTTTCATTGTTTCACAAATGTTTTTTACATGATATAAAATGAAACTCCTCTAAATAGTTACATGAATTTCCAACATGGAACTAATTTACATTGAGAAGAATTATTTAACTAATCTTCCTTTACTTAGCTTTAATGTATTTGGTGAATTTTCATATAATTCATCATGTCTTGATATCTTCACTTGTGTTATTTACCTAGAATTTTGCATGCAACAAATCACAGATCAGTATATTGCTATATTGTATACATGGGGTGCATGTGTAATAACATAAATAACCATAGAAAACATTAATAATCGAACATGCATTTTCATTTTTAACCTCTCTACCCTTATCCTTTCACTCTCTAGTGTTCCCTCTCTTTAAAAGGAGCCTTTTATAGGGAACCCTCTCTTTAGGGTTTGGTCCCTACAATGAACATTCATAACCTTACCTCACCCGGGCTTGGTTTTATACACATGCCTTCCTTTTCGAGCTTTGGCCTGTGGTGATCTTCCTTTCCTGTCTTGATCACCTGTCATTCCTACAATGGCATTTTTTCACCCCATTCTCTTTAACTCACCATAGATAACTATGTAGTGTTCAAGAAAGTTATATTTTTATAAGATGATACTAATAGTAGCATTATAGATTGCAAGAATTAAATAAACAATCAATCTATTTAATGGAAAGTCATTTGAGAAATTTTGAAAAACCAAAGAAGTTGTTTAAGGTGAGTATTCATAGGAGTAACCACGTACCTCAATATAGAACCATGCAAATCATGCAATCATACTTTAATTACTTTAATTATATCACCAAATCATACAAGCAAGGTGGAATCCAAGCAATCAACATTTAATATGCATGTATGTAAATCCTAAACTATCACCAATCATATTCAAAATAAAAATCATGATTTAGTGTATGGTTTAGGTTTCCTTAGTATCCTAATTCCCATATTCATTGACCTAATCACTAAAAAACCCTAATTCATATTAGGTGTAATCATGATTATCAAAACTACCATGTTATTGCATCATGAACACTTACATTAGACTATGAGCCTTAAGTTCATAGAGAGTTACATCATTTGTGTTCAAAATCTTAATAACAAATTTTGATGATTATTGGTCTAGAAACCCTAATTATTCATTATACTTACCATAATCATCTTAGATCTTATTATAGTCAACTATATCAGTTTATAATGCAAAGTAAATGTTGTTATTATACTTAACATGTTAATTATCCGATCTAAGATTTCCATGTATTGATAATTACTTCATAATGTAATAGCCCTACTTTTGGAATTAGAATTAGTTACAGGTTATGGTACTATTTTATTTAGATTCTACTCGTTCTCCCAATTAGTTTGGTATATAATTTGCCTATATTTGGGTAATCCTAGCAATTTCTACAAATTAAGAAAAATAAGAATTTATACCTCAAACATGGGTGACGTGGCAACCTCTTACTTGGAGACTCAAAAGAAAAAGGATGAGGGGCTAAGCACTTCAGAAAATCCTAGAATTCCATGTCATGATGCAAGAACCATGTTACAAGATACAACAAGACCACCATGGATTAGGAAGAGCATTGCCATGATGAAGGGAGAGAGATTAGCTACCGCAATGCTATGGAAGGATGCACATCAAGGAAGGAGAAGATTAGGGTAGTCCATCTTCACTTCATACAATTTCTTATAGAGCATAAGGTCTAGAGATTGATGGATCTAGTTTCCACAAGTTTCCTTATGCTATTGGAAATACATCATGCTCGAAAAGTAATAACTATATTCTTCCCTCATGTCCAATATCATATCTTTTACTTAATAGACCCAAAATTCATGTAAAGGAAACCACCCACCATACCATTAACTTTAAAACACTCTATTCTTACTATTACATTCCATTGGGAATAGGAAAAATCCTTCATTATTTTGTTCTTTAATTGAAACTTGGCTTTAAATACAAATCTACATAATTACCAACAAAATTATTTTTGTCACAAAATATCTTATAACTTCATAGTTTTTCGTCCTCTATTTGTAATCTATCTCACAAATTATCTTGAGTATTTTTCATGATCACAAAAATGTTTATTTCCCTATCTGGTATCCCAGGGACCCCTTTGTAAACATTGATTGTGGAAATTAAGTAATTCATATCTCTCGCATCTTTACTCCAATTGGTCCCAAAATTGGGTACTTCCTTTATTTCCTAAAATCTCATATTTAGCCAAGTTTTCTCACAAAGGGATGTTTTTAGATATCCTTTTCTCTTTCTTAAATTAGGGAAACAACATTTAATTATCACAAGCAAGTCCCTCTTCCTTCTTGATTTTCCGTAGGCTACTAGGAGCTTCCTTTCTCTATGAAACTTGGAGGGAAACTCACTAATATCTTTCTGAACTTACATCAATTTTTCAAGATTTATTTGGATAAATTTTGTAGGATAAACTTGACCTTTATGTATTTCTTTAAAACAATTGCACTCATAAAATGTAAAGGCCTTTTAATATAAAATTCTACAATTATCTTATTTTTTTTGCCATATTTACTTGTTTCAAAAACCAGACCAGACTATCGTTATCTAATGCCTAAAACTTGTATTGCAAGACATGGTTATCTAACTACTTCCATTACTTAACTAAATTACAAACATGGAATCTTTTGGATACTTGTCTATTATTCCATATTTACATATTCTAACAAACTATATAACAATTAGTCTATATTTATTTTGAATTCTCTTCTATTTTTTTAAAACATATGCCACAATGACCTATTTGCAAAGCAAATAGTCTCATGGGCCTCACTTGGGCTATGGGTTGAACCCATGCCTCAAAAATAGCATAATTATTCCATCAATTATGTAACTAGATAACATATCAAAGAAAGTCAGATATTCATTGATTCAAATTTACCAAAGTTGAGGATCTAACATCCTATCTCCAACCATGGTCACTTAGAATGAAGATTGGAAACCTAGCTATGACCACCTAGGGACCTCACAGATTGGTGGAAGTCAATCAATAATACTTCAGAAGGATTCCCTTATCTTTAGAAGCCCATTAATGAAGTTAAATACCTTCCTCTATATCTTCGTTCATTACAATGTATTATTTAATCTTAGAACCTCCAATTTTGGCCATTTCTTCTTGAGTGTAAGGGCTCGATATATTTGGGAAGTCATGTTAGACTCGACCTGTCCTTTAGTTGCAGCTTCCAAGGTATCTAACATGAAATCAACACTAGTGTTGACTCTATTTAGACTGGATTGCATGTCCAAAATGGTAAGGAAGAACCCCCTTTGGGAACTTACCTCTATTCCCTTAAGCTGCATGACAATCATGTCAGTAAACATGGCAGTAGAGTAACTACATTCTAATAAGGGACAACCATGCTCAAGTGCTTAACTGATGTGGCCTTGACACACTAGTTGGACCCGATGCAGTGATAGATATACATAATATGATAATTGTTAACATGATGACAGATGATTGGTTAGTTAATGATTGTTTTAGAATTATTGTAATAAATGAACTATGGTTAAAAAATGAAGGACAATTTATATAATTTTGCTAAGAAAAATGCATATGATAAAAATAAAATATAATCAAATTCTAATTCTAATTCTAGTTCAAAATGTATGTATTAATGTAAAATTATAAGGTGATTAATGCATGTGAATCCTAGTTTTGATGAGTTAAATGTGGAACACATTAAAAATGAATATTTTGGGTTATAAACTGATATTGATGAACAACAATGAGATCCCAAGATAGATATGAGGATGATGATGCATATGTACGGTTTCTAAATCATTTTATCCTCATACATGTGAATTAGGGTTTCAAGGCCTAACCCTAATATCAACCCTAAACCCTAGATTGGACCCTAATTAGTATCAGATGGATACATTGTGACACTTTAGGGTTGTATGTGCTTTCTAATCTTGTTGATTGCTTGGATCAACATATGCTTGATAGGTTGAATCATATACTTGAAGTATAACTACATTTGTTCTTAATGAAAGTGGTATGTAGTTATATTATTAATAATCACATATATCAAGTTCAGATGATTATCAATGATTTCTTGATGATAAATAACTTGGATGTTTATTTGATTCCAATTCAATATAATGACTATGTGTATCGCATAAGGAAATTAAGATATTCTAAACCCAGGGTTAGATCTACCAAGAGTAGTTCACATCAAATCCAGTGATGTATTGAAAAGTGAATACACTTGAGTGGCATGACAATCATGGGTTAGATTATCTAAATAAAAATATATGTTCATATGTGCAAATATTTTAAAGTTGAATACATACGTACATGCACACTTTTGTATGAACCCACGTACACAAGATAATAATAATTATATGTTCTTAGTTTGTTAGCATATTAGGTAGTATAAATATTATTGAGTTTAAAATCAATAACTTGAAGATTTTTATTTAATGTCACAAGGAGGATGACTTAGTTAGTAATTCATGGCATGCTCATCATGTATTATATCTCTTCATGTAGTCTTTCTTGACTTAGAAAATGATCTACACTCCTTCAAGGAGAAATTAGCAACCTTTTATATCATTAATAATCATAAATGAATCTTTTTCTTATTATTTATGAAATGTTAAGTTTGGATCCTAAAAAATGAGATTATGATCTACGCCCCTAAAATTTTTCTTCAATGGTGGATAACTAGGGGAGAGGCTAGTAACAATTGGTATCAAAGCATAGACTTATCTAGCAATTTATGATTATTTATAGTTTTATTTTTTGAACTAATCCTTAGGGAATTATTGTGGCATTTTCCAAATAATATGATAAGTAGAAATGATCACAACCTGGGGGCTGCAAAAAATTTCATCCACACAACTAAATGGTAAACGAGGACTCCCGAGACCCTATGAATCCCAAAAGTCTAAAGTCTAAAGTTCTTTCCCAAAGTAAAATATCTCTAGGTCTTCTCATCTTAAATTTGGTCCTCTTCTCATCTATTTACTTTCTTAACCCAAACATTCACTTCTTGCTCATTTGAAGATCAAGTTTTTGGAAGGGTTAGGATGAAGTCATCCTGTGCTAATGAAATATCGTATGATGTTAACTAGAGAAATATATATAGAATATGCAACATATAATATAGTTCCGTTTAGTGAGAAAACCCTATAAAGACCTAGGGTTGGGTTGGGATACCCCTACCATTCATGAAGGACTTGGGTTGAGGTAACACGATCGGTTATGTAAACTTAAGTTGGTTAAATATAATATAAAACCCTATGAGGTAGATTTTAATCCTTAATCCTAATAAAAACCCTAATTGTGGGTATATACATACAAACAATAAGGGAAATTACTAACCCTCCCCAAACAAACCCTAAGTGGGAATGATGTAAGGAGAAAACCCAAATGGGTCTGGGTATCATATGTTAGGTATCAATATTTTTCCCATGCATGCAAGTAGGTAGAGTACTGGAAGACATGCATGCATGCATGATATTCATAAAATGTTTTTCACTATCTTTTTTAAACATAGGAAATCAAGTGTTACATAAAAATGAATATAAGACCCTCAACCCACTTTTAGGGGTGACGTCCATACCTCCGATGGGTCAACTTGAGAAGGAAAATGTAAGACCAATGAACTTTCTTATCATAATTAGATGCTTAAAAACCTTAAGTAACACTTTTCATGTGCCTTAACATAATGTTACAAGCCTATGTTTCAAGTTTGGTCCAGTTTGTACACTGTTTGAGCTAGTTATGCATATAAGTACTTGTTTTGGACATAATTAAAATTTACCCACTTCTAGGGATTTTCTTACAATTTGTCACATGCTTATTGTGCCTCACATGTTTTCACATCATGCTTGACATATTTGAGATTTGGGGAAACTTGTCACACCTTGGTTTGAGTGGTGACATCTCATATTGAGATTAGGATTTGTAGGAATGACATATGTTGATGTTTGACCTTGGGTGTTGAGCCCTTAGTTTTTGGCAATCTTCAACGTTCTTGTGATCCTAATTTTTGGCAGTCGATGATGTTTTGTGTGTTCCCTCTAGTTTTGTGGTTGATGAGGCCTATGAATCCTCTAGGTCACTAAGAATCCCTAGAGTTGGCTTTGACAATCATTTGAATTTTTTATCAGTTGGTCGCCAATTTTTTTCTTCTTCTGTAGTCCTTTTACTTTTTTGGACCACTTATTCTATGGTTTTTCTTGGTGGGGTCTCCCTAGTTGCATGGATGAGTGTCGTTCTTGCATTGACAAGATTTCTTGGACACATGGTAGGTTTAGATTGGCACTTAACCCTATGTTCTCTCTCTCGGACCCTATGCTATATAAACCTCTCTTTGCATGCAAATAACCTCTTTACTCACCTCGTCTTCTCTATATTATTCCTTGGTTTCTCTTGTATCTCTTCCCCTATTTCTTAATGGTGAATAAGGATCTCAAGGATGAAGAAGGTGGGTCGATGTACCTTGCATGTGGGTGTACGGTTTGGATCTACCCTTTTTGTGATTGTTTGGTGCTACCTTGATCTTCTTCTTGGTCTTAGTAAGTGAGATCCCCCTCTATACCTTCATTTTCCTTATTAGTCTACCCTCTTCTTCTTTATCTTCTTGTATGAACCCTTGGTGTTCCATGGAAGTTCTTGAGTTAGAGATAGAATAACTTTTCTTTCTTGCTTCCTTGACATAGGGAATGCGTCTTTCTTAGAAGTGGAGCTAGCTTGGCCAAGAGGAGTAATCAATCTAGGCTTCCTACTTTTCTTCTTCAAGCTACCTTGTTGTTTGGAGTTTCTACAACAACTCTAAGGCAACTTATACTTTCTCCATGATTTTTGCTTACTTCCTTCTTACATGCACATAATCTTACCCTAAAAGTGTTGTTAAAAGTAGAAAGATAATATCCTTTACCTAGGGCTTGTGTTTACATGGCGATCTTGAGTAGATAACCCTTCTTGGATGAACCCTAAATCATTCTGCATGAAATTTCTTTAATGATGGAAGTTTTTTTCCTTTCATGCTTGTGGAAATGATGGACATACTCGCTCATATGGTAATTGATAAATTAGGGTTTTGGGGTTGATCTCCTTCTTGTGATGTAACCTCATGATCTTTTGGATTTTTAGTGGTAATCACTTATTTTATATTCCAAGTGATCACAAAACTTTCACCCTCTTAGTGGTCTATGAGTTTTTCATCTCTCCATGGTTGCCAAGATTTTCTCTCTCTTGATGGGTACCTGAGTTTTGATGTATGTGGTCGCTAAGAATGATATATCTTGTGTGGTTTCCAATAGGTTTTGTGTCTTAGAAGTCAATGAAGTTCATACATGTTTGATGGTCTCTAAGGATTGGAACCTTAGTAGTCACTGAAGTCTTGGACCCTTAGCATTTGATGAAGATGATGGAACCCTAAGTGGTTGCCAAGTTTTGAATTCTTAATCAGTTGCCAACTTTTTTAATCTTATGTAGTCGACAACCTCTCTAATATTCAATAGTTGATGACTTTCTATGATCTTTAACAGTCAATGGCTTTCTCTGATCTTCAATGGTCAATGACTTTCTTTGATCTTCAGCGGTCAATGAAATCTCTGACCCTTAGTGGTAGATGTGATTTTTTTGCTTCTTGGCCTCTATGTTTCCTGACTTATGATTGGTGATTGATGATATTATGCTTTCAAGATATGATGATGTTTTGATTTAGTAGCTGTAATTTATTGGCTCTTGGTTATACATGATCTAATAGTCTTACCTTTTCCCTCGAATGAATACAAACCTAAGGTTTTATTAAAGTGTTGTTTGGCAATGTTAATGCAACTATTCTCAATGAACCTAAACTTTATACAAGTAAGTGATGATGATACATAGCCTCTTGTGTAGTTAGTATGATAATGGAGTACTTTCTCTCCCTCTGTGATTTTTATCCCTAATTTGCTATCAGATGAACATCATGACTCTTGAATGTAATGTTGTATCAGTTTATGTATCAAAAGTGTGGTGATGATATGATGAGCATTGATGAGACATGGAAAGATAATGTTGTTCTTGCAGGGAAAAATGTGGATGGTCGTATGACCTTGTACATGGCTTTGTGCCCTAATTGGGGTGGTATCCTCTTTATGGTTTGACAAGAATATAAAATCATGTGATGGTATGATTATGAGCATGGTTACATGTGTGGAAATGGAAAAGTACCATGTGAATATGTGATTAGCCTTATGTTTCATATGTTTTATATCTTCTGAGGTTGCAATCTACCCATGTTTTTATAGAAGTCTTATAGGGTTTGTATGCGACTTGATTGATGTAGTTAAAATATACCCAATTGGCCTTAACTAATCAAGTGAAACCCTAATCATGTAGTACCCTATTCCATGGATCCATTCCACTATCAAGACTTGATGGATGGTGAAACGAGTATTCATAAGGGAAACTCAGAGTTCATACTGGTGAGTATGCGGGGTGCTTGAGACCGTGTTCTTATCATCCTTATTCCATGGTTATGGAATATGGATGTCATCATACCTCAGTAGGAAAATGACTGCAGTCATATATCAAGTTTTGTATATATGATGAGATGGAGGACAACTGTGGTTGTATCTCAAATGTTTTGATTTTTGTATACCTTGGTTCACTATTTATGTGACTTATATACTAAGGACAAACTAAGCTATATTGTAGTTTTAATCTACATGTCATTATGACTGACTCGTGTTGACTGAGGGTAAATGAGATCATTAGATTTCGTCCCTCCTAGATCTTGTATGACATTGATTTTGACTTAGCAGTGGTCAGTTGAATTGAGTGGTATACCTTAAATCCTCACGCCTTAATAAAAGACGTAATACAACAATGTAGGATATATATTTAGGATTAAACATGATTCACATTGGTTGCAAACCTATTCCTTGATATACAATGCTACTTATGCTTTACCTACTTTAGTTACTTCTCCTGCTTAACCTATTCTAATCTATTTAAGTTGCTTAATCTTCTTAACTTGCTTAATAATATAACTTGCTATAATCAGTAACTATTGGTTGAGAGTTATATCTCTAACTGAGACATGGGTGTCACCTTGTGGGTTACCACATCATTTTAGGTAGTCATTAGCAATTTGGTCAGGGTCATAGTGTTGAGGAAGAGCAACTTGGAGAGTAGTAGGATCAGAAGGTTGGATAGTAGGTTTTATAGAGTCCTAGAGTCATACATGTACTCTCAGGTCTTGGTGTGGTATGTTTTGTAGATAATATTTATAATGACATGTGTTTTCTAGAAGTTTGCATATGTTTGTATATGGCATGTATATGTCGAATAATACTTTTATATACTGGTTGTGGTTGATGCCACAGGACAAACATGTAAATACCTGGTATGGTATGTGATGTGATACATGTTGTGTTGACCTAGAGGTTATACATTTTCCATATTTTGATAATGACTTAACCATTCAATTCATATGTATCTAACATGAATATTAAAGATTGATTTTAGATGTTATGTACAAGAAAAGGATCAAAAATCAAAAGCCCTAGATTGGCTCAAGTTCAAGTCAAAAGAGCTACAAGTGTGCAATTTTGGAAATCTATATAAACAACCTTAGAACATTTTTGTAATTGTTTTTAATGATGAATTGAATTGTAACTTAGTTGAGAAAATTGATTGGGACACTAAACACCAAGTTTTATTCACTTTAGATACACTTTAGAAAATTGAGCACAGGAAGTCAATCGGTCGAGTTGCAAACTCGGCCGATCCTCCTGGATCAAGTTTCTAAAGATAGCATCAGTCGAGTTGTGGTTTCATAGAACTCGACCAATCGAGTACCTGACCAAATCGATCTTCAATGATCAGTCGAGTTTCCCCAGGATAAACTCGACCGATGATTTGAATATCGACTTTGTCTTTTACTCTATCGGTCGAGTTACCTTTATTGAAACTTGTCTGGTTGCACTGTATGAAATTTGCAGAAAAAGTGATTGTGGTCGTTAGTGTGTGTTTTGAGCAAAAATAGAGTCGTTGCTTTGAGAAAAAATGGCTATATTTTGTATCTAAGTGTCCCACAACTTAAAGGGGCACCCTAAACTATAAATAGGACCTCTTGGAGTTCATTCTAAGGTTGCAAATTCACTACATGCTTGGTCCTAGCCTAGTTGAGAGTGTTCTAACCCTTTGAGCCCCTTTTCTCTCTCTACCTTCAAGTCAAATTCGTGAGTATGAGTGAGACAGGTTCCTTTGTAAGAGAGATACTCCTTGTAATGATGTAAAGCTCTCCTCCATCATCTTCCTACCCTCTTTCCTATTGAAGAAAAGGTTGAAGATCTTCTCTGAGTGAAGGAGAAGAGGTTGTTGTTCTTAAAGGTTGAAGAAGGCAAGGTGTTCCAAATCTCCAAGTGAAGGAGATAGGCAAGGCAAGAGATCAAGAAGGATAGGTAATCCCTTAAAGGCCAAAGACTTGAAGAAGGACTTGGTAAGTCCATGTTGATGGTTGAAGACTCCATGGTTCAAGTGGGTAAGCTCCTTCTATAGGTTGAAGATCCTTGCTTGAGGTACTAAGCCCTTAGATGTTGCGGTTTTGTCAGGTAATCTTATAATGGAATATAAGAGTACCAAGATTGCAAATCCTAGAGATTAACCAGCTCTAGGTAGTGGACTGACATTGCTCCTAGTTAGGATGTGGAACCACTCTAAACCACCTTGTCCAAGTGCTTGCTCTTCCTTGTCTATTATCCTTCTTGTGCATGCTATTTAGGATCTAAAAATGTATGAATGTTTAAGATTTTGCACTTGATATAATTTGGTGGTCTAATCCTTTTTGTGAGAATTGTGAAGCTCTATTCACCCCCCCTCTAGAGACCTTGATCCAACAAGTGGTATCAGAGCATGTCTTCTCCAAGTTACTTATACAAGTAGGAGAAGAAGGGCGATTTAGCACTTGGATCCCTCAACTTGGAAGGAAGCTTCTCCATGCAAACTCCGGTCTTTGACGACACCAACTTACTCTATTGGAAGAGAAGAATGCAACTCTACCTCCAAGGTGTGAGCTATGAGATGTGGAAGGTGGTGCACCTAAAGCATGAAGATTTAAAGGGGGAAATATCCACATGGAAGGAAGCCCAAATTAAGCAAGCTCAACTCAATGCAAAAGTTGTGTACATAATCTATGCATCCCTTACCCCATCTGAGTTCAACCGAATCTCCTCTTGGGACACCGCACATGAGATTTGGAACAAGCTTTGTGTCACCTATGAAGAAACGAAGCAAGTGTAAGAAGCCAAGATCTACATGCTTGGCGGGCTACTTGATAACTTCAAGATGGGTAAGAATGAGAGAGCGGTTGATATGTACACTAGGGTCAATGTGATCATCAATGGATTGGCAGCCCTTAGGAGTGTGATGGACAAAGGCACTATCAACTCCAAGATCCTGAGATCTCTTCCTAAGAGATGGGAGCCCAAGCTTATATCCATTGAAGAGGTGTACAAGCTAAGTGAGTTGTCAACCGAGGAGCTGGTTGGTAACCTTCAAGCCCATGAACCTAGGCTTGATAAGAAAGAGGAAGAAGAAAAGAGAGAAGAGAAGGACTCTAAGAAGATTAAGGACACAACCTTCAAAGCTCAAATTTAAGAGATGGTTTGGCAACAACAACTTGCCATCAAATCCCCTACTCCTTCCTCATGTGAATATGATGGCCCCAATGAGCATGAAGTGAACTACTCTAAGGGAAAACACTTCAAAGGGAAACCTTCTTCATCAACTCCTAGATGCTATGAGTGTGGCCAAAAGGGCCTTTTCAAGAGTGACTGCCTCAAGGCTAAGAAGAGACATCACAAGAGCAGCCACAAGAAAGATAAGGAGTATAAGAGAGAAGGTAAATAAAAGAGAAAGGAGAAGAAAGAAGGAAGAAGCAAAGATGCAGCTCATGCAGCTTGGGAGGAGTCTTCCTCAAGCTCCAAAGATGGAGAATGCCACCTTGCTCTCATGGCCTCTACAAGTGAAGATGTAGGTGGGGTAAGTGAGGTAAGTGAGGTAAGTGAAGTCAATTTGCATGAGTTATCAAAGGAAACTCTTATTGATATGCTTAATGATTGCTAGTCATCTTTCACTAAATGTAAATCCAAAAGGAAAAGACTAGGCAAGATAGTAGATGATCTTTATGCTAAAATTGAGATTCTTGATAAATATGAAAAACTGCTCCTTGATAGCATAGATTCTTTGCAAGGGCAATTTCTTGACCTTGAGCTTCAACACAATGGAGTAGAGGTCGAGAATGGTGTCTATATTAAGACTATTGTAGATCTTAAGGGAGACAACCAAAGATGCCAAGATGAGTTAGATATTCTTAAAACTGAAAATGTAGAACTAACTCTCATTGATGATGCTAGGAAGCAAGAGATTCATGTTTATCAAAAGGAAATTTTGTTGCTTAAATATGAAAATGCCAAGTTACTTGTGCAAGTTAATGATCTATCTTCTAGACCTATTTTGCAAAGTAATGAAGTTGCTAGCATAGCTTTAGAATGTGATTCCTTCCATACTAAAGCCCTCTGTTTTGAGGCTGATCTATTACATGCTAGAGATGATCTTGCTAGTCTATCTACTACTGTTATTAACCTTACTGATGATAATGCCAAGTCAAGATCTTCTTTGCAAAAGTTTCTTACGGGAAAGAAATACCTCAATGATGTCCTAGAACACTCTACCAAACAAATTGGTACTAGTGGTTTAGGATATGATGGGACTGCTCCCAAAGGTAAGAGCAAGAGCAAGAACAAGGATAAGAAGAAGAGTGTGGAACCTCTCATCTTCCATGGAGAGACTTCTAGCTCTAAGAACCCTATGGTATGTATTCATTATTAATGTGATGACCATTACTCTACTTATTATCCTTACAAGCCCAAGGGGACCAACCCAAAGATGAAATGGGCCCCTAAGCTAACCCTGGATCCCAAAGTTTGAGTTGGGCACCAAGATCCTTCTTTCTTGTAGGTTAAAAAGAGATGGATTGTTGAAAGTGGCTGCTCAAAACATATGACGGGTGAATTCAACCATTTCAATAAATTCATGAAAAAGAAAGGAGGATCGATGACCTTCAGGGACAACATGAAGGGTAAGGTCATATGTGAGGGTGATGTAGGAAATGAGCTATGTATCAAGAATGTTTTTCTTGTTTATGGCCTACATCACAATTTGATTAGTGTAATCCAACTTTGTGATAATGGATATCTTGTTTTGTTTACATCTTTAGAATGTTTGCTTCTAGATTCCCTCACTTACAATGTCATATATAAGGGAACTAGAAATGGTAATCTTTATGTTATTGTGCTTGATGCTCCTATGCCTGTACTTGATAGATTCTTGGTAGTGTATAAAAATGATATTTCTCTTTGGCATCGTCATTTGGGTCATGTGAATAACCATCAAATGAAGAAGTTGAGCAAAAAGGATTTGCTTCAAGGACTTCCCAAATCGGATTTTGAAAAGGATGAGGACTTGTGACCTTGTACACAAGGCAAACAAACCAAATCCTCCTTCAAATCCAAAGGAGTCATGAGTACCAAAAGAGCTCTTGAGCTTCTTCATACTGATCTATTCGGAACCACGAGAATGAAAACACTTCGTGGTTCCAAGTATTGTCTTGTTATTATTGATGATTTCTCTCAATATACTTGGACCTTCTTTCTTGTTTTGAAAAGTGATACTCTTGATGTTTTCTTGAGCTTTTGCAAATGGGTTGAAAATGAAGCTTTTTTCCAGATTGTTTCTATCCACAATGACCATGGAGGAGAATTTGAAAATGATCTTTTTGAGCATTTTTGTGAAAAATCTTATTACTCGCACAATTTCTCTTCTCCTCGTAAGCCTCAACAAAATGGGGTAGTAGAGAGGAAGAACATGCCGCTTCAAGAGATGGTGAGGACAATGCTTCTTGAATATGAAATTCCTAAGAAGTTTTGGTCTGAAGCCGTTAGTACCACCTATTTTGTGCAGAATTGAGCTCTTACACATCCTTCTTTGATGAAAACCCCCTATGAGCTATGGCGTGGTAGAAAGCCATCCATTGATTTCTTTCATGTTTTCAGATGTCCTTGTTTTGTTTTAAACATGGAGGATTCTCTTGACAAGTTTGATCCAAATCTTATAAGGCTTTCTTCCTAGCCTATAGCACTACAAGCAGGGCTTATATAGTTTTCAATATTGAATTGTCTAAAATTGAAGAATCTATTAATGTTAAGTTTATTGAAACTAACCCTGTTGTTGGCAAGCATGTGGTTGATAATGATGTTGCAGATGACTTGATTCCTATCTTGAAAGACCTCAACATCAACAACAAAGGTAAGCAGGTGATAGAAGTAGAAGATGAAGAAAAGAAGGATCCCACTCCTCGCTTAGTAAAGAATCATCCTAAAGAGTTGATCATTGGCAACCCATTTGAGAGAGTGAAGACACGAGATGCCTACAATAAAGAACAAGCAGAAAACACCTTCATCTCACAGCTGGAGCCAAAGAACATCAAAGAAGCTCTTGATGATGATGAGTGGATCCGAGCCATTCAAGAGGAATTAGAGAAATTCGAGAAGAAACATGTGTGGACTCTAGTGCCAATACCAAGTGATAGAAAAATCATTGGCACCAAGTGGGTCTATCGGAACAAGCTTGATGAACAAGGAAAAGTGGTAAGGAACAAAACAAGGTTAGTGGCACAAGGTTACAATCAACAAGAAGGTATTGACTTTGATGAAACTTATGCTCATGTTTCCAGACTTGAATCTCTTAGAATGCTACTTTCTTTTACTAGTTACAAAAATTTCTTATTATATCAAATGGATGTTAAAAGTGCATTTTTGAATGGTAAAATTGAGGAGGAAGTATTTTTTTCTCAACCTTCGGGCTTTGAAAATGACAAGTTACCCAATCATGTTTATTTTTTGCAAAAAGCTCTCTATGGACTCAAACAAGCACCTCGAGCTTGGTATGAGAAATTAAAGAACATTTTGTTAGATAATGGGTATGTCATGGGCAAAGTTGATTCTACCTTATTTCTAAAACACAATTCTAGCAATTTTATTATTATTCATATTTATGTTGATGATATCATTTTTGGCGGGACTGATCTTGATCTTTGCAAGGAGTTTAGTTCACTTATGCAGAGTGAGTTTGAGATGAGCATGATAGGTGAGTTGAGTTTTTCCTCGACTTTCAAATCTAGAAAACAAAACAAGGAAACTTCATCAACCAAGGAAAGTACACCAATGAACTACTCAAACACTTTAGGATGGAGAACATGAAGCCGATGGATAAACCCATGTCCAATATCGCCAAACTTGATAGAGATGAAGAAGGTGAGAAGGTAGATAAGAACCTCTATAGAGGTATGATTGGAAGTTTACTTTATTTAACTGCCTCTAGACCTGATATTATGTTTAGTGTTGGCTTGTATGCTCGCTTTCAATCTAGCCCTAGGAAATCGCATCTTATTTCCGTTAAGAGAATTTTGAGGTACTTAGCCAAAACTCAAAATTTTGGACTATGGTATCCTAAATCAAGGATCTTTACTCTTGTGGCATATGGTGATGCATATTTCACGGGTTGTTTGGTTGATAGAAAGTGCACAAGTGGCACTTGCTTCCTTCTAGGACCATGCTTGGTGTCTTGGTTTTCCAAGAAACAGAGCACCGTGGCATTTTCAACTATCGAGGTTGAATACATTGTAGCTGGGAGTTGTTGTGTCCAAGTCCTATGGATGGAGCAAATGCTTCAAGACTTTAACATATATTTTGATGCTTCTCCTATCTATTGTGATAATACTATTGCAATCAATCTCTCTTATAATCCTGTATTTCATAGTAGAGCTAAACATATAGAGGTTCACCATCATTTTCTTCGTGATCACATTGCCAAGAAGGATATCTATATCATGCATGTAGACACAGAAAATCAGTTGGCAAATATTTTCACTAAACCTCTAGCTAGAGAGCAATTTAACTTTATTAGATCTAAACTGCTCATTGTTGCTTTGGATGATATTGACATGTTGTCTAGCTAGTTGTTTTCATCCTATATGTCTTGCTCATGATTTCCTCACCATGCTTGCCTATATATGCTTAAAATGTGCTTAACTTGCTTGTTGACATGCTTAGTTTCACTTGTGTTTTGGTTTTCTCTACTTTCTTGGTTTTATCGCAAAATAGTACCCAATGATGAGTGATATGTGCCTAAGTATGTTCAATGTACATAGTAGACTCAAAAAATAAATTTAATTAGCATGTATATGGCTAGAAATTAATTTTGATGGTTTTAGGTCAGGTTGACATCGGTCGAGTTTTCCCCAGGACAAACTTGACCAATCAGTGTCCGAGATTTATTCTTTAAGGGACCAATCGGTCGAGTTTCTAACCCTCAAAACTCGACCGATCCGTGGGCTGAAGCAAATTTAAGTTAGGTTCAACCGACTATTCTCCCTCTCAACAAGAGAATAGATGACCAAATGCTCTTCTTCTATCCCTAAGCTCTCACCCCCAACCCTAAACCTCCCTATCCTAGCCCTATCTCGACCTAGATAGCTTGACCTAGACCTTCCCGGGCGCTCCTTGGTGGTTTTTAGGCGGTTTTAGAGGTTTGTTTTGTGTGTTTGTTCATTTTCTTTCTCTTTTTTTTGCTTCCATGGCCTCCTAAAGGAGAAAACGACCTGCTCCAAGCAATGCACCTTCATCTTCCTCGTTTAATCACTTGATTCCCATCGACAATACGTCATGTATCTCTATTGAAGTTGTTAATAGGTATAAGGATCTTCTTCCTAGGAGTCTTTTCCTTTTTGCGCCTTGTTTGAGCCTAGTCCTAGGCATCAAGTGGTCATAAACCAGGTTGCTAGGTTCCTAGCCATCCACCATCTTTCCTCCCTAGTCGTCGAATGTGATTTCTTTAAAAATTCCATGTCAAGCACTAAAGTAGTTCACGAGTTCTATGCTAATTTGCATTTGAACTACAACTCCCTCATTCCCTCGCCGAATACTCAAGTAATTCTCACATCGATGATCGCCAGTAAGAGATTCCAAATCTCTGAGGATATATTAAATGTCTTCTTTTCTGGAGATGAGGAAAATGATACTTGGCACAAGGATTATGGACAATATTTCAATCTTCTGGACCTGAAAGGTTTCTATAAGCAAAACAAATTGACTCTCCCTGATATTCATCATTACTTGAAGAAACCTGACGTTCCCTATAAGAAGAAGAGAACCCTTCCTTCCTCCTCTCTTGACCTTAGGAAGTGCATTCTGCCTTTAGTGATCAACTGCAACATCCATCCAAAGAAAAATCAAATGGATATTGCAGAGAACACTACTGTCATTATGTATTGCATCTTAGACAACATCGGTGTCAAGTGGGCCAAATACATTCTACACCACATGACCTGCTTTGACACTAGCAAGAACACCAAAGGAACCCACCCTCCCTACCCAGCCCTGATTTGTGGTTTATTCTAGTTCGCCCCTGAGAAATCCCTCTTTTCTGACATCCATTACAAAGTAGCCAGAAAGGGTGTTTGTATCAATGAGACCACAATTCAAAAGTGTGTGCCTATGTTTTCCTCCTCTACCCCTAGTGTAATGACCCCGACTCCCGGTAACCCCCAATTAAGGGAGACTGAAAGGTCAAAGCCGTTAGCTAATAACCCGGATCAAAGGTTTGACAAATAATCAATAATAATTAATAAACTTTACCAACTAAACTGAAATATGGTAAAAATAAAACTTTGCTTACCTTTTTAAAAGTTGGGATTTCTAAACTTCTATCCATGAAGATACTAATCTAACTAATCCTCCTGTGTACATGATTTCTCATTTAGTTCCACATATGCCACTTTATTGTTAGTTCTTTTCATTTGTACCTAAAACGCCGACAAATAAAACGTCGGTCAACAAGAAGCTGGTATGTAGGGGAAACAATAATTGTGCAACTATGTTAACAATGTAGTCAACCAAATATCATTTAACATACAAGATTACGTTTTAAGAAATACTACTCAATCCTTGCCTATCCCCTATCTCTGTATTGTCCCTACAGTGGACATGGATACTACCTCTCTCATATGGTATATCCTTACCCCCATGGCCCTACCACACAGGTAGCCAATTCCTAGGGTTATTGCGTCCCATGGCCCTACCCAAAGGTAGCCCAATCCCTGACTCATGATGACTTGATGGTCCTACCCCATTGGTAGCCATGTACTAAGTCATTCAATGACCTAATGGCCCTACCCCCTTGGTAGCCATGTACTAGGTCAATCCATTAGGCTACAGAGGGGACTAGGATCTGAGCTAGTAGGCCCATCTCTTATGTGATAGTCATATTCATATTATAATTTGCATGAATTAAATGCAACCAATAGTTTAATTCAAGTCATCGATAAAACCTCAAAAATCCTCGAGAAACTAATTCGGGATATTCATAGGCATAACCACATACCTATCAAGTTGATGTGAGACAGAAATAATCCAATCAACCAATAGGAAAGCAAGCATTCAACAAGATCCTGAAACAATTATACAATTTCCTTTTATTACTCATGTCATTAAGATCTATGAAACCTAGTTCTCTTCCTAGGGTTTCTAGTCCACTTTTAGGGTTTCCATTGCAATTAGGGCTTCCCTTCATCTTTTACTATTTTAAACCCTAATTTAACGCAATTAATCACCAACCCTAATTATCTCAACATCTAATCCTCAGTTTCGAATTTAAGGCATAATTAACCATTAAATAAGTCCATTAAGCCTCTTTTACATTAAAGCTACAATTTTCATCCTTTAGTATATAACAAGATCATGATGCTCATTTATCATCAATTCATAATTCATTATGATTGAATTCACAAGCGAACTCTATTTGTCATGAATTCCATCTTGATTCATTCAAAAACCCTAATTTCTATATTAAGGTTTTTTATCCACAATTTAGGAACTTTAATGCTCGAAATAGCCTAATATCATTATGTCTCATCTTTATTCACCACTTTGAATAATTAAAGCTATTAAGAGTCAAATTTACCAACATTAGGGTTTCAAGGCCCATTCAAGTATTATTCATGCACATTAAACTCAAAATTAAACTAATTACATGCAAAGTTTATCCTTTTTGTTCCTAATTTGCCCTTTCATCATTAACAGGTTAATACCAACTCTAATCATCCATCAAACCCTTATAAATATATTATTCATTTCAAAATAGGGTTCTTTAAACATTAACACATTAAAGTTGATATCTTCCTTTACTTTTAGAATTGCAAAAGGAATCAAGCTTCAACTATATTTTTAATGGATTCCTCTCATTTTTTGAGAAAAATGCATATATTATTCATACCCATCCGAGCTACCGATTATTAGATATGAATTTTGCAAATTTGACTTACTTGAGCCAATCCGGGAGCGCCACGTGGTCAATCCCATGCAATGTTGTCCGATTAGGAATTATAACTGAATTACCATTGTACCCCCGTGTAAGTTGTTGCTTCTTCAGCCCGCAGAGGAGCAACTCGTCCAACTCACCTCGATCGCCTTCAACCTCAGACTTCCCGCGACCGGGCCGCCGCTAGCTGCTCCCGCGGCTTGTTCTGCCTCCCTGAGGTCGAGGATCACTACCAAATGCTGCCCCAAGTCCACAACACCTTGGCGCACCTGAGGAACCTCCTAAACTCTATCCTAGCAAGTTGGTCTCGAGCTCCACGGCCTACAACTGCGTCCGTCATTGCAGCCTTGTGGATGCCATTGCGCGCGCGCCCAGGTGAAGGGACTGCCACAAATCATCCAGTTGTGGTCAAGGGAACAACTAGAATCCAATAAGATCATCTACTAGCTCTTTGTTGCTCCATTGACACTCTACTCATCCACCCTATGGTTTCATGCAAAGAAGAAGGAAAAGAAGAAGAGAGGGATGGTTGCGTGGAACTTCCCTTGAAATCGACCCTGGACTCTGCCCCTTATATAGGGGAGGGTGTCCACGCCCCAGATTGCTTGCCCATGAAGCAACCAAAACCTTTCCAACTTGGAACCCAATTCCTTCATAAAAAAGAAATATTTTCTCTCTATAAAGAAACCCTTTTATATTCTTTACTCCTTAGATATTAGAATTTCGAAAATTATCTCTTTCTTCTTGCCTCTTAATTATTTGTCACGAAATCACATTTCCTCTTAACAGAAAATACCACCACAAACATTATTTATTCACATTGTCTTCTTATTTGACTTTATTGGTATTTCCTCTTTCTTTCCTCTTTATTGGGACTCCTTGGATCCCAAGAAACTCAAAGATTTCGAATTTCCTCATTAAGGATACTCATTATCCTTCTAGATGCATCTAAATGCATTATTCTTCATTGTCTTATTTTATTCTTATTAAAATATCTCTCTTTGAGGATTTATCTTTATTTCTCTTTTATTTTCCTCATTGGTTTTCCTATTTACATTAGGAATGCTTGGGATACGAAATCCCACTAAGGATAACTCAATTATATCTCCTTATCACTTATTTCCCGTATTTTCATTGTTTTCAATTTCTTTCTTGATAAAGAAATACTAAATTGATCTTTTTCTTTTATTTTTACATTATCTTGCAAGTTTTGACTCCTTGGAACTCAAGGAACCCATGTGGTACGAAATCCACCTTTGGATTAAGCTCTTTTTCCTTCTAGAGGTTTCCACACCTCTCTTTTCTCCAAAAACTCAATTATTCATTAATTAATTGAATTTCCTTGTTATTGGGCCCAATAGCCAATAAAGCCCACAAAAAAATCATCAAGGCTATTGTAAATGAAATCCATTTATTCAAAATAGATTATATCATTATTCTTTCAAATATCTTTAATATGAGAAATTACATTTCTCACCAAAGGAACCCAAAAATTGGGGTTGTAACACCTAATGCTTCTCCCTCTACCTTAGCCTCTACAACCACTGACTCCTCAACCCGTGCTCCACCTCCTCAACCTCCTCCTAGACCTACACGTACTTTGTTTTGTGTATCAAATGAAACCTTATGGGCTACATGATGCACCAACAAGCATACAACCAACAGGTTCAGGACCACCTGCATCAGGATTTGTGTTCTATAATGTCTACCATGAACCTATCTTGTGCTCACCCCTACCCCACCTACCAGCCATACCCAGGTAGTGATTATGCTTCATATACATACAATCATTACTACCCTGCTCCTGAGCCTTCCGCTTCTGCTCCTCCACCTCCACCCTTTGCTACTGGTAGCTCCGCCCCTACCTACCTCCCATTGCCTGCTGGCCCCCTGGCCACCTTGCTTTCTAGCCTTGGTAACTGCTCCATCCTATCTATAGGCCCATGAGCTCCTAACTCTTGGTATGTCGTGGGCTGAGCAGAATGCCCCTTGGCCCGATTGTGTGTTCGGTCCTCCTGCTGATGAGGAGATGCCTGACCAGGGTCATGATGCCAAGGCTGATGTTGATGATGACAGTGATGGCGAGGATGCTTCAGATGATGGTGATGCTGATGGTGCTGGATTTGGTGATGAAGGCACTAATACTACACCTTTTGATGGAGATGAGGACTACGAGCCAGGAGTCGATGATGATGACGCCATTGATATAGATAGTTTAGATGTCTAGCTTGTTTCTTAATTTTTAGTCTAGCATGTTGATCATATACATCTTTCTAGGCTATTTTGTATAAGAAACATCTTGGCACATTTATCTGAGTTGTACTATTTTATCTTAAGTTTTCATCGCTTCTTGCTTGTAGTTGTTTTTATGAGAACATGCATCAGAGTTGTAATATATGTGATGTGCACTCTTTGACATATGATGTGAAATTGCTTGTATGTATATCTGGTTGATTGTGTTTTGGAGAAGACATGGATTTTTGCTCTTATACTCCCCTACTTTTTGATAATGTCAAAAGGGGGAGAGATATTTCACTAGTTTGAAACTCAATCATATTGTTATTCATTGTTATACTATTTCTTATTTCTTATGAGATCATTTTCTTATTCATTTACTATTTTATCACATGACTTGCAAAAGGACCACATAGTGCATATATGCTATGACTGCTATGTGTAGATAGACTAACCATGCAGGTTAGAAGAAGCATAGATTGAGGGGGAGCAATTCACATTGTTCACATCATGAATCCCCTTAATTCACAAGGCAAAGGTATAACTTATATATCCTTTTCAATATGTTTGAGGAATGGTTTGTCATTGTCAAAAAGGGGGAGAATGTTGACCAAGAGGTTATACATTGTCCATATTTTGATAATGACTAAACCATTCCATTTATATGTATCTAACATGTGTATTAAAGATTTATTTCATATGTTTGGTACAAAAAAAGGATCAAAAATCAAAATCCCTAGATTAGCTCAAGTTCAAGTCAAAAGAGCTACAAGTGTGCAATTTTGGAAATCTATGTAAATGACCTTAGAACATTTTTATAATCACTTGTAATGATGAATTGACTTGTAACTTAGTTGAGAAAATTGATTGGGACACTAAACACCAAGTTTTAATCAGTTTAGATACAATTTATAAAATTGACCACAGGTAGTCAATCGGCCAAGTTGCAAACTCGACCGATCCACCTGGATCAAGTTTCTGAACATAGCATCGGTCGAGTTTTGGTTTCACAGAACTCAACTGATTGAGTACCTGACCCAATCGATATTCAATGATCGGTCGAGTTTTCCCAGGATAAACTCGACCGATGATTTGAATATCAGCTTTGTCTTTTACTCTATCGGTCGAGTTATCTTTATTGAAACTCGACAGATTGCACTATATGGAATTTGAAGAAGAAGTGATTGTGACTGTTGGTGTGTGTTTTGAGCAAAAATAGAGTCATTGCTTTGAGAAAAAATGGCTATATTTCATATCTAAGTGTCCCACAACTTAAAGGGGCACCCTCAACTATAAATATGACCTCTTGGAGTTCATTCCAAGGTTTCTCATTCACTACATGCTTTGTCCTAGCCTAGTTGAGAGTGTTCTAACCCTTTGAGCCCCTTTCTCTCTCTACCTTCAAGTCAAATTCATCAAATTTTTGAGTATGAGTGATATAGGTTCCTTTGTAAGAGAGCTTCTCCTTGTAATGATGTAAAGCTCTCCTCCATCACATTCCTACCCTCTTTCCTATTGAAGAAAAGGTTGAAGATCTTCTCTGAGTGAAGGAGAAGAGGTTGCTGTTCTTCAAGGTTGAAGAAGGCAAGGTGTTCCAGATCTCCAAGTGAAGGAGATAGGCAAGGCAAGCACTCAATAAGGATAGGTAATCCCTTGAAGGCTGAAGACATGAAGAAGGATTGGGTAAGTCCTCGTTGAATGTTGAAGACTCCATGGTTCAAGTGGGTAAGCTCCTTCTATAGGTTGAAGATCCTTGCTTGAGGTATTAAGCCCTTGGATGTTGTGGTTTTGTCTTGTAATCTTATGATAGAATATAAGAGTACCAAGATTGCAAATCCTAGAGATTAACCACCTCTAGGTAGTGGCCAAGTCTGAACATCAGCTGCTCACCAAGAATAGTGCATATGTTTCTACCATCCCCACACCAGGGGTCCTTCCATAAGAGGAAGGTTTGACCATTTCCCACCTTTAGGTCAAAATCAGGGAAGCATTTATCTCTAATAATAAGGATACACCAATCAAGTACACTCACTAACATTGTTACAATCCATACCTTACTTATTCAATGATCTCTAAACCAATGATAGTTTTACTATTAATTTCAACAACATTGGTGATTAGAACTTCATTAGTACCTTAGATGAAATTGTGGTTGACTTAATATTTAGTTTAAGGTTAAACTTGTTGTTTGTTAAGTAAAAAGCATGTGTTATGCATACATTAAGATTTGAACTATAGATGGTATAATAATAACTCATAAGTTGGTAAAAAGATCTTTAAAAATATTTATGAAATAAATTATTTAGAAAATTATCATTTGAAACTTTTGCCAAACTTTTTTGTAGTCACAGTGATTTAATTATGAATTCAAATTTAAAAAATGAACTAAATTTGATTTTAAATAAGAAATTTATGGAACTTTTGGTTTTCACACAAAACTACCAATGGTTCACAAACTGATGGTTTAACAAGATGATACTTTTTGTAAACTGATAGTTCAACAACTGGTCATTTTCACATATCACTACTACAGAAATGGCTTATAACGTCACTTTTACAGGCGTCGGTTGTATAAATACACCGACACCTAAACAATATAGTGTCGGTTGATAACATAAACCGACATCCAATCTATGAAGGGAGACCAGACACGGGTTCTGCTTTTATTCAGTGTCGGTTACTTAATAAAAAACTGACACCTAAAATTAACCGCCAAATCCAAAATTTCCAGCGAATAAAATTACCTCCAAAATTTAATATATGGCGTCGGTTGATAAATAATAAACCGACGACTAAAGGTTATTCACGAGACAGAAATTGGGCACATTTTGGTCGTCGGTTTAACTACAATGACCGACGCTTATGAGTTTTCCCGCGCTGTCCACGGGGAATTTTTCACGCCCTTTAAGCGTCGGTTTTCAGAAGACACCGACGACTATGGTCATTAATCGAGAACAATTTTTTTAATCGGCATATGTATTTAGACATCGGTTGTTTTGTAGTTACAACCGACGACTATAATTGAGAATATGTGTCAGTTTTTGTGGAGAACCGACACCTTAAATTTTATGTGTCGGTTTATTTTTATAACCGACGCCTATGACACAGTTAATAGCCCCACAAAATAGAGAACTTTTCCCCATTTCTCTGTTTCATTGCAAACCTCCTGCTAGGTCTGCCGATTCTTGCCGCAGGTGCTCCCCGCCATCATTGCCCCCACTGTCGTTGCTCCCCTGCGCCGCCACCGTCGTTGCTCCTCCACGCCTCCACTCCTAGTCGATGCTCCTACTACTCTCCTCTCCTCGCTGGCGCTCCTCTCCTCTCCGCTGCACCGCTCGTCTCCTCAACACTCCTCGCCGCCACGCCGCTGCTCTCCTCGCCGCCATTGGCTGCTTTGGTGCTGTCCTTGCCGGTGTCGGCTGCCTGTAGGTCTCTTCTCAGGCCGCTGCTCTCCAGGCCAGGCCTTCTTCCTCTTCCCTCAAGGTACTACCTTCTTCCTCCTTCCTTCCTCCGCCTAGGTGACTACTTGGGCGGTGCCAAGGCACGCCTAGGCTGTTGTTGGGCATTTTTTTATTTTTTTTAAGTTATTTAGTTATTTTTGTTTATTTATGTACTGATTTTGTTATGATTTAATCATCTACTTAATGAAATTTATTTATAAACTGATTTAACTTTATTTTTAGGTATAAGAATGACAACACATGTATTTGTTGGCCTAGAAACCCGTCCAAAATTTACACATTGGGAGTAAATCTTGGATAGTCCCCGATTTGGGACTGTTCTTGAACACCTGAGCTCACTTAGGATGTAAGTGTATAATGTGTATTGGGTTTTCAAGAAAATTTCGGCAGCATTTCCCCATTTGTTCTCTAAGTACATATGTACTTTGAGAACAACGGGGAAATGCTGCCGAAATTTTCTTGAAAACCCAATACACATTATACACTTACTAGTGAGATTAGGTGTTCAAGAATGGGATAGGTGGTACACATTTATTATATATAAGAATGACATCACATGTATTTGTTAACCCTAGACCCTAATCTCGTTGTAATGTATATTTGATTTCTCTTTGATCATAGAATGGATAGATCATGGATGTCCATTCGCAATCGCTGCACCCCAGAGTTTATTTCTGATCTTAACCAGTTTATTAGATTTTCCGAGGAACATAGGAAACAACCTGGAGATAGGTTCTACTATCCATGTAGGCATTGCGGTAACAACTTGAAAGTCAACACTGGTGACGGAATCAAAAGTCATGTCATGTGCAACGGGATTATACAAGGCTATACAGAATGGCACTGGCATGGAGAGATTTCACGTCATTGTTGTCTTTGTTGAAAGAAATGCTTCCTGAAGGAAATGAGCTGCCAATCTCAACATACCGGGTAAAGAAATTTTTGTTCCCAATGGGAATGGATGCCAAGAAGATACACGCATGCCCGAATGATAATGTATTATTTCAAAATGACTATGTGGATTTGAAAGATTGTCCAAAATGTGGTGCGTCACGGTATAAATTGACGACTTTGGGGGAGTCCAAAACTGGTTCTCCTGCCAAGGTGATGTAGTATCTACCTATAATATCACAGTTTCAAGTCTTGTTTGCCAATCCGATAGATGCAAAGAATTTGAGGTGGCATGCATATGTTAAGAAAAATAATGATGGGATCCTTCAACATGTGTCTGATTCACCACAGTGGAAGAAGATTGATCTATTGTACCCGAAATTTGGTGAAGAAGTCAGGAATCTAAGACTTGGGCTTTGTACAGATGGGATGAATCCGTACGGGACATTGAGCAGCCAACATAGAACTTGGCCATTCATGCTTGTTATATACAATCTTCCTCCCTGGATGTGTATGAAAAATAAGTATGTAATGTTGTCGTTGTTGATATCGCGCCCTAAACAACCTGGAAATGACATCGATATTTATCTTGAACCTCTGATTGATGACTTAAAGAAACTCTGGGGTGAAGGTGTGATGACCTATGATGCTTCATGAAGAGAGACATTTTGTTTGCATGCTATGTTGTTTTGCACTATTAATGACTTTCCAGCATATGGGAATTTGTCTGGATATAGTGTCAAAGGAGCTAAAGCGTGTCCTATATGTGAAGAGAACACTGATTCAAAAAGACTAAAACATGGCGGTAAGACTGTATATCTCAGTCATCGAAGGTTTCTTACAAAATTCCATCTGTATCGTAGGAAACGCAAAGCATTTAATGGATTGAATGAGGAACAGAGTGCACCTAAACCTATACCAGGGGAGGTTGTTTATGAAAGAGTAAAAGACTTTGTCAATGAGTTTGGTAAGAGATCACAATGTACTATGGCCACACGGAGTGACAAATCTTTATTCAAGAAGAAGTCAATATTTTGGGATCTTCCTTATTATAGTTCTTTGACAGTCAGACATTGTATCGATGTCATGCACGTTGAGAAAAATGTCTGTGATAGTGTCATTGGTACTTTGTTGAATATACCAGGTAAGACGAAAGATGGGATAAAATCCAGACTGGACCTACGTGAAATGGAATAAGGTCAGAATTAACAAAATTTTGTGAAATGGAAAATCGGAGAACATACTTACCTCCCGCTTGTTACACATTGTCTAGAAAGGAGAAGAAATCTTTTTGTGAATGTTTGGTAAATGTTAAGGTGCCACAGGGTTACTCATACAACATCCGTACATTGGTATCAATGAAAGATCTGAAGTTGATAGGTCTTAAATATCATGATTGTCACACTCTAATGCAACAAATATTTCCTGTGGCAGTTAGATCTATATTGCTGAAGCATGTAAGGTTTGCAATCACCAGACTTTCTTTCTTTTTTAACAGTCTGTGCAGCAAAGTTATTGACCCTGATACTCTCGATAAATTGCAAAGAGAAGTGGTCGTTACCCTATGTCAGCTTGAGATGTATTTTCCTCGGTCGTTCTTTGATATCATGGTACATCTTGTTGTCCACTTGACTAGGGAAGTGAAAATGTTGGGACCAGTTTTCTTGCATTGGATGTATCCCTTTGAATGATACATGAGCATTTTTAAAAGTGATTTTTGAAACCGTTATCGGCCTGAAGGGAGTATTATTGAGGGTTATGTGGCGAGAGAGTTTATGGATTTTTGCAATGACTTTCTCAGTGGTAATGACACTCCTAATAATGACAAGAATATTGACGAGCAATTTGGCAAAGGAATTTTGGGATCACATGTGAAAGTAATCAGCCGTGAGCAGTTGGAACAAGGTCACTTGTATATTTTACACAACATGGAAGAAATGAACGTTTATATCGAGGAACATACCAATTTCATCAAGAGACAATATCCTCGAGCCAATACAATGTGGCTTGCTAGAGAGCATAACAAGACATTTATTAAGTGGTTTGAAGATAAAGTCTTACATCAACTATCTCAAACACCAGATGATTTTACTAAAACTATCAAATGCCTCACCTTTAAACCAAAATTGACTGTTATGTCTTATGAAGGGTATGACATTAATGGATTCACATATTACACAAAGCGCCAAGATGATAAGAGTGTCATCCAAAACAGTGGGGTCACCCTTCAAGCATCGACTATGTTTTTTGCAAGTACAAAGGATAAGAGTCCACGTGAAGCTAAAATGTCATATTACAGTTTCATTGAAGACATATGGGAGTTTGACTACATAGATTTCAGAATTATGCTCTTCAAATGTAATTGGGTTGATAACACCAAAGGAGTTATAGTGGATGAATTGGGTTTCACTTTAGTGAACTTTGAAAAGATTGGCGAGAAGGGTGAACCATTCATATTGGCACCACAGGTGAAATAAGTATTTTATATTGATGATCCTGTAAATGATAAATGGTCGGTTGTTCTTCATGGTAAAAGATAGTTCATTGAAGATCCTATAGATGAAGAATAGTACTATGATAAGTATGATGACTCCAGTCCATTCTTAGTTGGGTTGCCAACACCAGCGAATATTGAAGCTAATGATGACTTGTATCTAATAGAATCTTCTGCTCCTCAGGAGAAGAAGATACATAAGGATGGCAGAGCCACATGATGAGTATGTGGCAGAGAGTAGTGCTAGTGCACCTTGAGGCGGTGCAAGGGTTCCAGAAATAGAACAGCCTGCACCTGAGCCACCCCAGTTTGACCCAGCTGACATGGGTAACCCAACAGTTCAGACGATGTTTGGGCAGTTTATGACTGCCATGACACACATAACCGACATGATGCCCATGCCTGCACCTAGGGCACCTGCCCAACCTGAAGGACAAGGTATCGGTAAGACGTTCGAGCGACTTCGTCGCGTCGGAGCTACCGAGTACTTTGGGACTGCCGACCCCGCAGATGCTGACCTATGGTTAACAGAGTTGGAGAAGGTTTTCAGGATTCTTATTATCCCGGAGGCTGAGAAGGTTAGACATGCTGTCTATCTTCTGAAAGGAAGTGCTGGTCACTGGTGGAACATGGAAGAGCAGAAGAGACCTGGAATAGAGTTCTCGTGGGAAGAGTTTCGTCGGGAATTTATCAACAGATATTTTCCAAAGACCTTCCTAGATGAGAAGATCTCTCAGTTTGAGAGATTGAGGCAGGGCATGATGAACATTAGCGAGTATGAAGCTAAGTTCATGGAATTGCTGCGGTTCTGTCCGCACATGGCTGCCACAGATGAGGAAAGAATCAGGAGATTCGAGAAGGGTTTGAATGCTGATATGTCAACCCCTGTGTCTGCCTTAGAAAACCGAGAGAGATTGTCTACCTTCGTTGAGTCAGTCCGAAGGATAGAGAGATCTGTGGTTGAGAAGAGGCAAACCCAGAAAAGATATCCACAGTTCCAGGGTTCTTCATCTAGGGATTCCAAGAAACCTAGATTCTCTGCACCTAACCCTCCACCACCCAGATCGAGTTCTCAAACTCAATGGTCACCAAGCAGAGGTAGAGGACGGAGTCAACCGCTTCAAGGGACTCACAGTTTTGCATCGATGTCAGCTAATGGACCACCCCGACCACAACAACAGGAGAGGTGTTGCTACAACTGTGGTAAGGTGGGACACTTGATGAAGGATTGTCGTTCTAGGCCTGTCAGTGTGACACAGCCTCCGAGACAGAATCAACAAGGATCTCGGAGAATGCAATCTCAGGGAGCAGCAAGAAGACGTGGACAAGCGTCTCAAGCTGGATCATCAACACCACCTCAACACCAGGCGACAGTGAGGTTATATGCTATGAACCCACCAGATGCAGTGGTCAATCCACGGGTAGTGGCAGGTCAGATGGAACTTTTATATTCTGATATGTGTACATCCTGTGTTGTATCTGTTTTGATTGACCCGGGTGCTACGCACTCTTTTATCACTCGGAGAGTGATTTATAACTGCAATATGACGGTTAGTCATAGGGTAGATAGTTTGTTGTTGGAGACTCCTTTGAGTGGGTCTGCCGTTTTGCAGGAGGTATGTTCTCCCTGCATCCTCTTCTTTTCTGATCATCTCATTCAAGTGGACCTTATACCACTTGATATGCAAGGATTTGATATAATCCTTGGGATGGATACCTTAGAAAGGTATAGAGTTGTCTTGGATTGTGAATCCAAGTTGGATGTGTTTGTTGATGAAGGCAACACATGGATCTTTCAAGGTGAAAGAAAGATTCTACCCACCTGTCTTGTGTCAGCTATGGTTGCTGATAAGCTGTTGAGGCAAGGATGTTATGCATTCTTGGCCCATGTGGTAGATGTTACCAAGGAAAGTTCCAATCCTGCCAAAGTTCCCATAGTCAGGGAATTCGAGGATGTGTTTCCTGAAGAACTTCCTGGTATACCACCACCTCGGGAGATTGATTTTGAAATCAACCTGATTCCAGATACGAAACCCATAGCCCAAACTCCGTATAGGATGGCGCCTGCTGAGATGGCAGAACTCAAGAAACAACTTCAACAGTTACTTGAGAAGGATTTTATCCGACCAAGCATTTCACCTTGGGGTGCTCCGGTCTTGTTTGTTAAAAAGAAAGATGGGTCAATGCGGTTGTGCATTGACTATAGACAACTCAATAAAGTAACAATAAAGAACAAGTACCCTCTGCCGAGGATTAATGATCTCTTTGACCAGTTGCGTGGTGCAATAGTCTTTTCAAAGATAGACTTGAGGTCTGGATATCATCAACTTCGTATGAAGGATAGTGACATATCCAAGTCTTCCTTTAGGACAAGGTATGGTCACTATGAGTTCACGGTTATGTCATTTGGACTAACCAATGCACCAGCTGCATTTATGGAACTCATGAATAGAGTTTTCCGACCTTTCCTTGATCAGTGTGTCGTCGTCTTCATAGATGACATTCTGATCTATAGTAAGGATGCTCAGCAGCATGAGCAGCATCTTCGCCAAGCTTTGACCTTGCTAAGAGAACACAAGCTGTATGCTAAGTTTAGCAAGTGTGAGTTCTGGCTGCCGGAGGTATCTTTTCTAGGACATGTGATATCTGCCTCAGGAATTCATGTTGACCCTACAAAGGTAGAATCTATTCTACAGTGGGAACAGTTACACAGAGCCTTAGGCACCAAGCTAAGGTTTAGTACGGCCTTTCATCCGCAGATTGATGGACATTCGGAAAGAACTATACAAACCTTAGAAGACCTGTTGAGAGCATGTGTTCTCCAGTTTATCGGAAGTTGGGATCTACACCTAAGCTTGATAGAGTTTGCCTATAACAATAGCTATCAACATAGTATTGATATGGCACCTTATGAAGCCTTGTATGGTAGACGTTGTAGATCACCTTTGTGTTGGTTTGAGACTGGTGAGCATCAGTTGTTAGGTCCTGATCTTGTGCAGCAGACCACAGAGAAGATTAAAGTAATACAACAACAGATTAAGACTGCACAGGATAGGCAGAAATCTTATGCTGACAAACGTCGTAGACCCTTAGAATTCCAGGTTGGAGACAGAGTGTATCTCAAGGTCTCGCCTTGGAAAGGAGTCCTTCGTTTTGGAAGGAAAGGGAAGTTAGCTCCTAGATTTATGGAGCCTTATCCAATCATTGAACAGATTGGACAAGTAGCCTATAAACTAGAGCTGCCACCAGAGTTACAGAGGTTACATCCTGTGTTTCACATTTCTATGCTAAAGAAATGTCACCCTGATACTGAGTCAATTCTACAACCTATGGAGGTAGAATTGAATGATGATATATCTTATGAGGAAGGACCGGTGTCAATCCTTGATAACAGAATTAAAAAGTTAAAGAAGAAAGATATAAGCCTTGTGAAAGTCCTCTGGAACCACCGTGGTGTTGAAGAAGCCACTTGGGAACTAGAGGATGAGATGAGAAGGAAGTATCCTGCCCTTTTCTCTTAATATGTTTTATCGATTCTGGGGACGAAATCCTTGTAAGGGGTGGATAATTTATAACATCCCTGACCTAGGTTATGAGTTAACCCTAGGTGTTTTTCCTAATTATGTAATTAAGATACTGGTGATTATCTTTTTGCATGTAATTAAGTTCCTGAGGAACATACTTTTCCTTTTCTGTCCCTTTTAAACAATGTTGAATTGATTGTTTTGTAATACAGGGACCTATGTGAAATTTACCCAGTTAGAAGGGTTAACTTGCAATTTTCACATGTTGAGATGTTCCTCTAATGTTGAGACATCATAATAATGATTATGGTAAAGTTTGAGGGATTTACCAAGCTTGAGCACCAAGGTGCAGCTGTGGAAGCAATCCCTGTGCTTGAAACCCTAAATTGGAGTAAAGTGCAATTTACCCAATTTGAGGGGTGAAACTTGTAAAATACACCATATAAAATATCTTGTAAGACTCTTGTCATCATTTAGAGAAGAAATGATGAAGAAGTCACTTCAATTGAATAATCATATAATGAAAAACACCTTTGTGATTGAATAATCAAGGTGTAAGTAAAATAGCCCTTTTATGTGTGTGCTTTAGTAATAAGTTGATCTTCTTGACTTCATTTCTTTACCTTAGAAGAGGGTTGTCCTTAGAAATAATATGAAGGGACGAGCATTGAAGAAAGGGAGGACTTGGATGAAAATAAGGAAAACCTATGTGCCTATGTTGAAATTTCCACCTAAGTATATAAGCCTTTTTCCCCTCTTTACAAGGGAACATTTCTTTTGTTTCCTTCACTGTTCCCCCTTGCTCAACCGACTAAGGAGAGCTCTGGAGCTCAGGAGGACGACCAGGGGAGTGCAAGGTAGGTTTGGATCCTTCCTTTTGCTTAAATTCATGGATAAAACTCAGATTCAAGGTCAAATTCATGGCTAGCTCACTTAGCTCTATCTTTCTAGCCATCTCTCTCAACTTTTCTTGGAGGATTCACCTTGGCCGACCTGTGGAGCTTCTAGGACGCCATTAAAGGCTTGGAGCTCGAAAGATTGGAGCTCAAGGAGCAAGCTTTAGGCGGGTTTTATAACTCTAAACCTATGCTTTGTTATATACATCTTTTCTATGCTTTTAGTTGCTAGTTCTTCTTCTTCCCTATCTTCCCTTGCTTCCTTGCAAGCAAATCTGTGAGGAACTGTTGTTGTTCTTGAGGAAGAAGATGAGGGCGTTATTTCCTATGCTTATCCATAGTTTTCCACTTTGCCATACGACCTCAACCATGTGCCCATACGGTTTGCAAAACCGTTTGATGGTCAAACGGTTTCAAGGTCGTATGAAGACATACGGTCTCAAGACCGTATGGCTGCATTGACCAAGTGTGGACCGTATGAGAATCCTGTTCCTAATTATGAAGGTTAATTACCCACAAAATGTGAGAGGTTAACACCAAAGGAATCGTGCGATATAGGCAAAACAATTAGCAAATTCAATTGAATTTAGTTCTGATTTTCAATCTGCTTAATTTTCCCTTTTTGGGAAAACGGTCTCAAGACCGTATAAGATGGTTGACTAAGTGTTGACCGTATGACATTACTGTTCATAATGATGTTAATTAATGACTCACCAAATTTTATGGACTAATTCCAAACGAGTTAAGAGTTGAAGGTTGATTACTAGGGCAAACCCTAATTGAAATCAGTGCTGAAATCACAATGAGCTAATTTGAGATTTTGGGTTGATTAGCCCAAACGGTCTCAAGACCGTTTGGGGGACCATCCAAACGGTCTCAAGACCGTTTGGGGATCACCCAAGACCGTATGGAGGTCTGGGGTCAAGTATAGTTGACCAATTGAAGGTACAAAGATACCAAATTACATTGCAATTAAGTATTGATGTAATGATCAACTCAATGAATCAAACCTTGATGAATTTTCACTAGAGTCCAAAGGATGGATGGGCAAACGGTCTCAAGACCGTTTGGAACTCATCCAAACGGTCTCAAGACCGTTTGGTGACAACCCAAGACCGTTTGGAGGTCTAGGGTTAAGGTAATTTGATCAATTGAGGGCCCAATTACAATGGGTTATTAAAATAATCAAATTGCTGATTTGTGACTTAATTAAGGTTCAACCCCTATCAAATCAATCTAGATTTTGATGAATTCTTGGGCAAACGGTCTCAAGACCGTTTGGAATATATCCAAACGATCCCAAGACCGTTTGGACCATGTTTGAGCCCAATTGGAGGTCAATTGATGGGTTCAACTTCGATTTGATTCACATTGTTGAGTGTTGATGGTTGAACGTTTATAGACCTTAATTGAACCAACTCCAACCCTAATTGGATATCAATTGAGGGTCAATTGAGTGACCAATTGGTTAAGGCTAACCCTAATTGTCTCAATTGATAAGTGGTTAGCAAGCTTGAGACCAATTGAAGGCTTCAACATAGGAAACCCTAATCGAGTTTACCCTTTGAACCACCTTGGAGGTCCATACGATCTTGAGCTTTTGAGGTCATTCGACCTCAAGACCGTATAAGGTCATTCGACCTCAAGACCGTATAAGGTCATTCGACCTCAAGACCGTATAAGGTCATTCGACCTCAAGACCGTATAAGGTCATTCGACCTCAAGACCGTATAAGGTCATTCGACCTCAAAACCGAATGAGGGCATTCGACCTCAAACCGTATGAGGGCATTCGACCTCAAACCTAATGAGGGCATTCGACCTCAGACCGTATAAGGTCATTCGACCTCAAGACCGTATAAGTTCATTCGACCTCAATACCGTATACGGTCATTCGACCTCAAGACCGTATAAGGTCATTCAATCTCAAACCGTATGAGGGCATTCGATCTCAAACCGTATGAGGGCATTCGATCTCAAAGCGAATGAGGGCATTCGAACTCAAACCGTATGAGGGCATTCGACCTCAAGATCGAATGAGGGTATACGACCTCAAGATCGAATGAGGGTATACGACCTCAAGATCGAATGAGGGCATACGACCTCAAGATCATATGAAGGATGAAGGTGTGAAACCTAGTGGAGACTTTTGAAGTCTGCCTAATGCCGTGAAGGCTTAAATGGTTAAATAGTTGTTCAATCTAAACCATATTGATACCAAAAGACATTAAGGGTCAAGTGGTTAGTAAATTCAACCATGATGATGATCAATGTCTAATTTACCATAATACCCTTGAAAGGTTCAATTGAGTGAAACCTTGTTCTAATCAAACCCTAATCACTCAATAGTGGTGATTTGGTCTATGTTAATCAAAGAGGACTTAACCCAACCTGATCTAGATTGGTGTTATCACCATCTACAAGTATGAGGAGAGAGAAAGTATCTTAAGAAAGAGAAAGTACCCTTTTATGATGGAAATTCAAGTAAAGTACCTTCAATACACATGAATGTGAATGATTAGGGTATGATCCACCTATGTGAGATCATGGAACCCTAATTATGATAAATGATGAATCTTAAACTAATCTTAGAGCATCAATGATGATGTTCCTCATACATGATGATGTTATGAGTTCAATTCACCATAATATGATTAGTAAACCCTAATTTAAGGGTAATAACATGTAATGTGAATAGTAAACCCTAATTCAAGGGTGATGACATGCAATATGAGTAGCAAACTCTAATTGATGAGAATCAGAGAACTTAGCTCTTATGACAAGAGTGGAAAGTATATTCTTGTTTTGAATTACCTTTATCAGTTGAATTAACCATGCAGGTTCTGATATGAAGGTGATCATATCCAGGTATGAATGATGATACTATATTCATTGAAAGCATGTTGTTAGCTTTATGAATAGTAAAATATCTTGATGCCTTGTCAGTGGCATCCTATGTTTTAATGGGCTGCAAGAGCCATGAATACCATCAAGGTCATGCCTTAGAGATGACTTGTGATGAGTATACTGAGAAATGATGATTGATGTGAGTTAGGTTTGTTACATTTAGTATTCTACTTTCATAGCTGTTATGATACTGTTATTGTTTGAAGAACAATGTATGATGTAAAAGAATACTGAATGTACCTAACTAATCAAGTGAAATGTAGAGCCCTGATCATAGATCCATCATTGTCAGAGATCAAATGATGGTGAAATAGGTTTTCCTACGGGAACTCCTGGATCACATACTGTTGAGTATGTGGGGTATATGGATGTGTAGAACCTTACATCCTAGTGTACAAATTTGATGTAGATGTATAATCCATCAATCCTTCACTACAAGACTCATACCGTATCAGTGGATGGTAAACATGAAACCTCCTGATGACGAGGAAAACATAGATATCCGTATCAGTGAAGATAAACATGAAATCTCCTGATGACGAAGAGAGTACAGAACGCCACTGTAACTCTAAAATAGCGAAGGACCAGATTACCCTGGTGAGCTATAATAGTAGAGACACAAGATGTCCTACAAGTGATCCTCTTACTGACTGAGGAAGGTGAAGGTCATGAGAATTCGACTCTTTCGATGACCTAGTATGATACTAAGGCACTTAACAGTGATTGGTTGGGGTATGAGTGGTAAACCTCATCTCCACAGGGCATAATAATAAGACTGTTTGAAAAACATAATCTACAGCGTAGTATACCTGTTAAAGGTAACTATGAGCTAACTGATTGATGTTACACTGTATAGTGCATATGTTCTTCATGCTTGATAAATGTTGAACTCTTGTTTACAACTGCATCTGCTAGTGAATACTTTGTAAGCTTTTACTGCTTAAGTTATTCTTTGATGTTACGATAAAGCTTTTGGCGGAGAGTTATAACTCTCGCTGGGACAATTATGTACAATTGTCTCACCCCCGTAGACTTCAACTTTTTAGGTGGACTTCGAGGATGGAGGAACAGGTCTACAGGTGAGCAATCCCAGCAGCAGCAGCACCAAGAGCAGCAGTAAATCTCAGGTGGAGATTTAGCCTGCCATGTGGTGTAGTTAGAGTCAGTCCTATGTGTCCTCTGTACTCTCAGGTCTTGGAGTCTTTTGATTATGAGTTCTTGAGATTTTGTATCCTGTTGTATATAATTACTCAAGAAGTAATTATCATGAGATGTAAACAGTTTATCTCCTTTCATGAATGAAGCTTTATGGATTCAAGCTCTTGTCTCGAAAAGTTTTAATTTCCCGTGATTTTTGTCTTCCGCTGTTAATCGATTCGCTTCCGCTAAGTTTAAATCGTGTTAATATCATGGTTTGGAGATTAGAGCCCACATGCACGAGCTGAGGGAATAAGGAAAGTTCATCCTTGAGGGCACAAGGGATGAATTGACAGTTTCTCTGGGTAACCCAGAGCATCCTGGATGTGTTAGGGCTACATGCGCTGGTTTGGGCATCAAAGCTTTTTTTGGGCCATCCCAGCGTAAACGTGTCCCAAAAGAGGGACTTTCACAAGAAGAGGTAACATATTCTTTTCAAAAGAGAATTCAATAATTAGAATTTGACGTTTCTTTTATCCATGTATAGGTAGATGAGCTATTTGATAGGAAACTCGAAGAAGCAATGAAAAAGTGGCAGGCATCTCAGACTGCCACTTACCAGACAATACCTATGGTGTCTCCTACTACAGGCTCTACTCCTACTGCAGAGGTTGGGAGTAATCTTGTAGACCCACCACCTAGCACATCTGCTGTAAGTATTTTTATGACATAGTAACTAGTTTTTTAATTCAAGACGATATGTATATATCAAATTGTAGTCATTTCAAAGAAATATGATATGTATATATGTATATAACATTCTTTATACAAAAATTTGTAGGGGTTGAAGCCATGTCGTCTAAAAAGTAAAGAATATGTCATTGCAGAGGTGTCGGCTTACCCATCCCTACCAGGGGAAATGTTTAACGGGTCTCCATTACCAGCTGGTTGGATTCGTGTGAGCCCGATACATATATTTCCCAAGTGGATGGATTTTCCATTGCCATATGCCCACCCAGATTGCGAAACGCTTGGTGAGGCAGAAGGCGGAGTGATATTGTGGCTAAAAGTGGATGACCTCTTTACTGAAATTGTATGGTAAATTTACATTACGTTAAATTGTTAGTGTGTGTATATGATGTCAGTTGATCTAAAATTATATATATACAGGTTAAAAAAAAAGACACCCACAACATCTAGGCCTCCACTTCCACCTCCTACATTACCCAGTTGGGTTCCACAGGACCTACCTGTCCCGTTAGGTCCTAACTATAGGGGTATGGCAATATAGTTAGGCGAACATGATATAATTTGCCCTATAACTATTTCTATAGATTCAGATGTTGCAGGTCAATCATATGAAAGCAAACTATTTATACAAGATATTTTGGAGTTGTTTCGATATGATTGGCTAAATACATCTATGATAGAGCTATGGATAAGGTGAGTTCTTCTTTATACATCCATATACCTTGTGTAGGATCTGGTGATATGGTTTCTTATTTATTAATGCATGCGTAATTAATACATATTTTGTAGCTACTTAGACAAGATATGTGCAGATTTTGCATTCAAACATGTAGGATTTTTGATTCCATCTTTGATTAGTCTAGTAGATAAAGACCCTCCATTAGTTCAACAATACTGCTGTGAGGCTTTTACAAATTTTGCTCAAAATAAGAAGATGGTGATAATGGCTCCATTCAATGTAGAGTAAGTTTACTTTGCTTATTATAATTTGGACTTAAGAAAATTACATTTTTATTGTGGATTTTGAGTTATTAATTTTTAACTTTTTTACCTCTAGTGGTATGCATTGGGAGTTACTAGTTATTGTCCCTGAGACGTTCACCGTCTATTATCTAGATCCTAAGGGGAGTAAATTGAATTCAAAATATGGACACATAATGAAAATGGCATTATTCCGGTGAGAAATATTTCATTTTCATATTCGTTAACATATATTATTACATTACTATTTAATTATGCAATGTACTGTGTTACATTAACATGTAGGGGTTTTGATGAGTTCAAAAAGGCTGTAGGAAAGGTCCCCACAAAAAAGAACCAGCCAATAATTTGGAAGAATGTGAAAGTAAGTTCCCGACTGCAATATATGTATATATTATTTATGTGAACAATGCTTAATTAGTTGTATTTTTTTAATATTTTGTATGTTTGAATTTATAGTGTGCTACACAAGACAACAGATGGGCATTTGTATACTATGTGATGTGATTTATGCACATGATTATCAAATATGCCGCATTGGACATCGATTGTATTGCTGAGGTATTATATAGTCTCATTAGATAATATGAAATATATCAATCTTATTTATAGCTCATTAATTATATATATACATCATTCTCTTTATATGTGTTTAAAACTGACCACACTACAGGAATGGCCTTACCAGATGTACATGCTCCCTATGCGATGGGAGAATTAAATGAAGTAAGAGAAGAATGGGCAACAACCATACAAGTAGTGGGGGGTTTTAAAATATAATTGGGATGTTGATAGAGAATAATGACTAAAGAATGGTATTTTGTAAATGAATTTCTGAATTATAATATATGTGTGAATGTTTCTACATGTCTGGATGTTTCTACATGTGTCTGAGTGAAAATGAATGAAACTGTTGGTTGCTATATGAATGTTTCTACATTTGTGAATATGAAAATGAATGGAACTACAGATTTCTAGCTACATGAATGTTTCTAAATGTGTGAAAATCAAATGGAACTGTAGGTTGCATTGCTAAATGTGTGAATATTTTTGTTGTTAATTTTGCAGGTTTGTGGCATGTTGTTGGATGATATCAATGGATGTCGTAAAACCTGTAGTTCACAACTGAACTGCAGGTTTCTCATCCTGTGACCAGCCATACAGCAGGTCTGCAGACTGACAGAAAAAAACAAAAAATAGGCGTCGGTTATTTGTATAAAACCGACGCCACATAGTTACAGTGTCGGTTTCTACTCGTAACCGACGTCTATTTCCTTAACACCACGGCCGTGCTGGCCAGCATAGCCATGGTAGCGGACCAGACACCATGGCCGTGCTGGAAGTGATATGGAGTAGGTTACAATGTCGGTTTCTACTCGTAACCGACGTCTATTTCCTTAAAACCACGGCCGTGTTGGTCAGCACGGCCGTGGCAGCGAACCAGACACCACGGCCGTGCTGGCCCATACGGCCATGTTGGGAGTGATATGACGTCGGTTTCTTATCTAATAACTGACATTGATAGTGCCCAAGATGGCGCCCTTTCTGTGGCGTGAAGGTATATGGCGTCGGTTACTTATCTAATAACTGACGCTGATAGTGCCCTGCTGGCGCGTTTTCGGTGGCGCGCGAAGGGGTTTGGTGTCGGTTTTGGAACTGACGCGTAGCGATTGGGATTTTAGCGTTACCCACATAGGTGTCGCTTAGAAACTGACACTAAAGGCCTTAAATAACCGACACTAAAGGTCGTTTATGTACTAGTGTATTGATAGTCCTATAGCAGATATTTTTTAAAACCAATGTTTTTCACAAACCGATGGTTTTGTATTGTGTTGCTGCCAACCACAACCACCTCACAAAAATGACCATGATTTTTGATATATTTAACAAAATTTTAGAAATTTTTTTATTTACATTCTTATTTCAATTCTCTACACAACCAGATCCTTAAACTATAAAAAATATGCACAAGAAGGCGATTTCTAGGATGATTTTAGGGAATAACATGTAGAACATGGGATAGCAGTAGACCTAGTTGTAGAATCATCAAGGTAAGGCTAAATTGTTTGTTTCTCCTTTGTTCTTTTTCCTTTTCCTTAAATAGAGCATGGAGAAAGACTAAATAGAGGTTTCTATACTCTTTCCTTCTTCTTTATCTTCCTCCAGTAGACACCATTTAGAGTGACAAGACTAAAGTTAGGTTGTTTGAAGTTAGTTTTGGAGATTTCATCTTGAGGCCAAGCTGAGTAGATCAAAATCTAAGAATACCAGTCTTAGATTCATTATCAATATGCTAGAATTGAACCCAAGGTGAGTGGAAATTCATCTTTTAGCCATCACTTTCACATAAACTAATCAAAACATGAAGAGTGGGTATTGGCTTGTTTAGGTTTTACTATTCTTAGTTTAGTAAGCAATAATTTGGACATCTAATGTATGAATGATTGATATGAATAGAAAATCTATGGAAGATGAATGATTCAGTTCTAAAATGTTTGTATATAAATTGTTCAAGTTCCAAACACATTGGAATCTAGTGTACCTAGGTTTAGCTTAATCCTCAATAATATGCTAGGATGTGCTACATAGTTTGATTACCCTTAAAATATGAATCCGAGATTGTAAACTACATAATTCCTTCTATTATTATTTATCTGATGCTTGGTTTATCTATTTCAAGCTATATACAGTTATTAATATACACATTTTAGTAGAGATCAGTCAGAACAAAATAAGTGGCATTCAATATGAAAGATTATTAGTATTATTTAACACAAGTTATTAGTATAAGCTTAGATTCAAGTGAAAAAATGTCCTGAAAGTTGGAATATTAGTTAAATTCCTTTTCAAAGTATCAAAATATTTATTTTTTCTTAGTATGAAATTCAATAACATTATTATAGTACTTGGGTTTTCCTCTCTTCTATGTAATACTTACTAAGAGCCTTTGTTCACCTATTGTGGACAAGATAAAGTGCAGATTAGAAGGTTGGAAATCAAGATACCTTTCTTTTGCTAGAAGGGTAGAATTAATAAAGTCTACCCTATCTTCTTTTCAAATCTATTGGGCAACATCTTTTCCTTTGCCAGTTTCTGTCACGATGGAAATAGATAGGTTGTGTAGGGAGTTTCTTTAGGGGGGGCCTGAGCTGGAGAGGAAAATGCACACAATTTTGTAGGATCAGGTATGTATGCCCAAGAAAGAAGGTGGGTTAGGGATTAAAAAATCTAGAGATATCATTAATGGATGTATGGTTCTTAATTTGTGGAACATATCGAAGAAGAAAGACTCAATTTGGGTGTGATGGATACATGAGAAGTATCTTAAGGGGGACTCTGTGTGGAGATGTAAGGTTGCTTCCATATCATCATGGGTGTGGAAGCACCTTCTTTACCATAGAGATAAAGTTGTTGCTAATGTTAATTTCTCTGTGGGGAATGGCAAACTTGTTAAATTATGGAGGGATCCCTAGATTCAGGGAGGTTATCTTGAAGATCTGTTGGGCAGTGGTGTTGTAATGAGAAGTGGGACATGCAAGTTTGCAAATGTCGAATGCCTTATTGATTAGGGAGGTTGGATATCTTCTAAGTCAGGAACGTGTGTTCTGTTATTGATTATCTTAAGAAGCATCTTGCTGTCAGCATTTTTTCTGAGGATAAGATTCTACTAAAAGGGATTGATGTTTGTAACTTGAAGAATGCTTGGGAGGCTGTTAGGCAGAAAGCGGATAGTCATGAGTGGGCAGATTGGCTATGGGGTACTAAAGGGCCAAGGAGGTATGTTATTAATGGCTGGAAGTGTTTCTTGAACAAATTATCTACTGATGATAATTTGCGGAGGAAGGGGTTTGTCTTGGCTTCGAGATGTGTTTTGTGTAAGGCAGATGCTGAAGATTTAAATCACATTCTATTTTGCTATGAGTTTTTGTCTGGTATATGGAATCTAGCTGTTAAGGAGTTGTACATTCTGAAGATACCAGGCTCTCTTACTGATGTCTATCTAACAAAAGATATGAGATTTAGGATTACAGTTTTGGCGATTTTTCATTGCTTATGGAAGGAGAGGAATATGAGAACCTTTACTGATATGTGTCTAAGTATAGATAGGAGATGGTTTATTGTCAAGAAAGACATTGACTTGTGTATATAGGATCTTGTTTTCTGTTTGAGCTTTTCTTGAGGTTTGTACATATTTCAAAAATATATATAAAAAAGGGGGCAACACGCTTTTCTGATAAAAAAATAACATTATTATAGTATAGAATTCAGAAAAATAAAATAGATGAAATAATTAAAGGCTAAAGCTAAGAATAGTTCATTATCTTATTGAAAAGTGAAACTAAAAAATGATTAGATAGTTAGATGCCAAGAACACCATAGATTCCTTGTGGATGTCTTTGATGAAATGGAGGAAATGGCTTGCCCACTGAAAGCATACAAGAGAGGAAGCTAGAGCATGTTGATAGAGAACAAGGGGTTAAGCCTAGTGTGGATGACCTCTAAAATTATAGCAGGGGTATCAAATACTAACTAGAAATTTCAATGATACCCAATGCTACCCAACATTAATCAGGCATCCATGTGGTGCCAAATTTTAGTACAATTATTAATAAGTGCCCAAAAGGAATTAGAGATCTTCATGGTACTCAATTCAGTTACTACTCAATGAATCAGCCGTTGTGGAACCATTGATGCAGGTAGATTAAGCTAGAGTACTTTAACACTCCACTTGAGTACATAGGTTCATAGGAGGAGTCAAATTTATTTAGATAGTTGATATAGTTGTCGATGCCATACGTGGCAAGGCCCATTGTAGATTGGATAGCTAGTTAGTAGACTTGAAATCTTGGGTCAACTATAAGTCTTGCATGGTGAAATTATAGCTTGCTTCTATGCTTTTACATGTTGTGGTATACCTCTTGTGGGTTTAGAGAATTAATAAAGTGAATAAAATATTTAAGAAATCATATTAAAAAATGTTTAATCAGCTATACTCAGTATTTATTATGTTGATGAATGTTACACTATTCCTCATTTAGTTAAGTATTTAACATATTTCTTATGTCTACTTATTTTGGTTGTCAATTAATAAACAATATATGTATTATCTTGTCAACTATGTGAATTCCATTCACTAAGCTAGATTATGGGGATAGCTACATATTTCAAAAGAGTTCTACAAAAAAAGGATGTTAACAATGTTTTAAAGGATAATTAGGTAGTCCTTGTCCCTATCCACTTTAGGTCCTATACTGATAAAAAGAAAAGTTGTATTACACAAGAGAATAAGCAATGCAACTTATTTACTTCTAAAGTGGTTGTATATATATGCTACATGTATTTAATTGAGTTGAGATAGAAGTGATTCATAAGAAAATTTCATGTGGTAAGATTATGGGATAGATGTTAATATAGAAGGATTTTAAATGTGTATTGTGTCTTGTAGTATTATAAAAATATTAGGAAAAGGTTTAGACATGTTTTTTGTTAGCCAACTGAATCACCTTAGACCCTAATCATGTGTTCTAAGTGAGATTATGGGATATGGGATCTGAAAAACATGCAAATGCACATACCCATTGTGTACCCTTAGCTTAGTTTAAAAGAATTCATCATTAACATATCTTCCCTCCTCTTTTTTGGCTAAGTTAGATCAAGTCTATAAACATGTATCTCTCCCAATATGAGAAATAAAAAATCAACACATTTAGACATATGATCATTAGTTGTAGTTATCCAACACTTTCATGCATTCACACCGCTTATTACCTCCATATCAGATGTAACACTACTCTTTCAAGGCATTAGAAGAAATACATGACAACATTATATCCAATCATGGAATTGATTCATTCATGAATAAGAGCAAAGAGGTAAACATTGCTAAGTGTATATATGTTCAAAGGACATAAATAATTACATATTGGGAGAGTCTTAGTGGATACTCAACCCAAGTCAATGATGTTATCCACTCATACTTACAAGTGAAAAAATTGATTTATAGGGAATGAAGGCCATATCTAAATGAGAACTAGGAATGGTTATGGAGAGAGTGAGGAAGAAAGAAATAACAACGCAAAATAGTAGCCACAGGGGTACTAAATCTTGATAAAGACCTCCTCTTCAGCATAGGTGATGGTGATAATGGTAGAGAAGGCTTATCCAATCTCTCTTCTCTCTAGTATGGATTATAGACGCCTCTGAGGAAGGCAGATAGATGGACCCAAACTCTCATCCTCATCAACTTATGGAGAGAGGTGGAGAGAGGTAATGTCTGGCTCAACATCTCATGCTCTCTCTTAGACCACATGATTAGGGTTTGATAACATCCAATTTTTTTGATGTTACATTCTTATTCTTTCCTCATTTGTCTTAAGATTTTAGGTTTTATTTTGAAAATTCTCACTTTCACTTGCACTTTAGGAATACTTCTCTCCTTACTTATATTTTACATTTTTTCTTAGGAAAGAGTTAAACCCACCACTACAGTCATACTTAGCATGATTACCTATTAAATAACTGAAGGAAACAAGAGGGAGTCGAGTAAGACAACCATAAGTTACCCATTGATAGAATCTCTTTCAATTAATCAAAATTGATGATGATCCTATCTTTAAAACTAACTCTCAATGTTCATCATCCGACTATAGCCATATGGCCAAGTATACAAGCATCTTCCCAACAAGATCCAATGCTTGGCTAGAGCTTGAAGAATGAACAACAATAATGTTTAGCCTTCACTGGACATTGACGACAATACCCATACCCTTTCGAGGCCCGCTTGACAAATGAGCAAATTGGTAGTGGATTGGCACTGATATTCAACCATCACTATGGGACCCCAATCCAATGACTGAGAAGATACACATCTAACTCGGTGGTTGGAAGGACAAAAATGGCGTGATAATAGTTCAACTATGATGCTCTACCTACACGCCATCCCGACAAAAACACTATGTTGCCAAGATCCCAACAAAGTTTCTACAATGTATGCCCATTGTCACTGTTAGTTAACTGTGTTCCTCAAGGGACGTTATTTGAGGCTTGAGGTGCAAGTAAATTTCATTATGCTTAGGAGCCTTGGGTACACAATGATCAATTATAAATAGATGTTGCAATCTCCATTGAGAGCACCTAGGACTATGCCACAAAGTGTAATCCAATTTCATGCTCACTAACGACCATCATAGGCTAAAGACAAGAGACACAAGGCTCTTCAACATTGACCTTTGCTTCCTATGTATGGGTGGACAATCTTTGAGAGAATAACGACAAGTGGAGCCCCCACCTTCATTCTATCTTTGTCGCAGTGAAGAAGGAGACAACCACCATCCCCTATTGCGGTCAGTGTATGTTGTATTTTCTTCCTTCCTCCTCATCTTTCTCATCCCCTTCCATCCATCCATCTTGTTATGGCTTTTTTATGTGTAAATATGTATTGCATGTCATTACAATGAGTGGATAATAAATTTTCTTGGGTTGAGATTAGACAGTAAGGATCTTCCAACACGTAAATATTCGTAGCCATTGGTCGCATATACTCATTGCAATGTTTATCTCCATATTCTTACTCTTTAATGCTTCACTTGCATGATTATCTATCATCCTATGGTGTTTGATTGATAATGCCTTGATATACTAGTATTAGAATGTATCTAGGGCTATGAAGTAGTATGAATGCATGAAAATGTTGGAACACTAAAGATAGTGTAACATACTAAAATCTAGTTATATAGGATAACCCTCCCTTATTCTAGGCCCGTTACTGATTTTATTAATAACTAGTATGTATTTACCTAGTGCAAAATACATTAGGAATAGTTGTACTCAAATAGTATCATGTATTCATTAATACCCTTGAAAATGAAATTTTAAATATAAACAACCATAATACATGCAAAAACATGATTTGAGGTACAAATATATCAGATAATGTGGTTGGGTCTAAATTGACCCTTTAGAATACATCTAGGATTATAATATAAAAGAAATCAAGTTGATATGTGTCCTAGTGTCACAATTGAGTAACTAAATAGAATAAATACATTAAATTTAGGATTAATACACTAGTAATGGAATCTAATATGAAAGTTTCAAAAGGTAAAATTTATCATAAATCTGAATTCCTTAAATCTCAAATTTCCTACCAAGGAAATTTGACACTACTTGAATAAGGTTTACACATCCAATAAAAATTATAAAGAAATACATTGAATAACCTAGGTCTAATGCATATAGTCAACATGAAACTTTAATTTCCCCAAGGTTTCGATGTATTTTCCTGATATCACACTTTAATATGGTCATAGACTGATCATGTATGAAACAAGTGTCTCCGTCCTGCAGACCCACTCTATGCCTTCCACAATGACTGCTCAAAGCCTCTGATAATACTCCCTTATTCTCATCCACTTACATTTTCCCTTCTATGCATGTTTCACCTGCCACTTAGGTCTTCTTCCTTTCTTATTCATAGTCGTTGAGTTCCCTTGCCTTGTGCTCGATGTCCATGATCGTGAGACGTGTTGTTGTCTATAATTGGAGAATGAGCTATAGGCTCCCAGGTTGTAAGTCATTCTCCTCTCGTCTACTTCCTCCTACTCATACCTTGCATGAACTCTCCCTGACCCTAGTCATCTCTCACCAGTTTATCGATGCACTGGGTAACTGGTGTTCACCCTTCACCTTCTGTCGTGTATGGCATCATACCACATGCAACCTCATCTTAAGCATCCAAAGTGCTATTGTCTTTTAATATCTTGGTAGTACCATGGTGTATGTTGATCTTCGATCATGATTTCCTGTATTTCATGATTCCTCAAGATCGATTCCTTGGAAACCCTAAACCACTCTCATCAGGGTTTCATCAGCTTCCTATCAAAAGAAGTGTATATGAGGTTCTATCACCATCCTTTCATTATCTCAAGGACTAGACTGGCTAACCAAACAACCATTAACTGATTTCGTTACATCAGAGTGTTAGCCAAACATATCTTCTTTTCCAAACTTAGGGTTCGCCTAACAACCTCTTCTAGCTTCTAGCCAAACTAGTCAGATACATCTCAACTGGAGCATCCATTATCACTTCACATCCTTAGGTATTAGGTTAAATTGAAGACATACACTTCCAAGTATTTCACTCATCATCTCAAACTCGAACTCTATTGAGAACACTTTTAGCTCATCTTCTTGGTGATCAAACACAACCTTGTATGCCTCATATCTCATGATATAAACATCCTCATAGGGTGACTACCCAATTCCTCTTAGGGTTTTCAAACCATCCATGTATCATTCACTTTACCAGGGTATATTATCTTCTCTATCCCCATTTCTTGTGGCAACGTTCCAACCTACATCATCTTTTATCCTTGGTGTGTGGCATGCATAATGTCCTATCTCTCACTCTCATAACAAGAGGAAATAAGCATTTGGCTGCAGTCCAAATACAGAGTTCTTCCTATTCCAAGAGTAGAGATGGTACATCCCACCTTGCCAGTACACCTTTAAATCTAAGTTGCAACGTGCCACATATGTCTCTACATCACAGACATCATGATATCAAACTAGTCTTAAACCTATTGAGGTTTATATCCTTGGTCATCTCCTCTAGGTCTGTAGGGTACCAGCAATTTTGGGGTCATCCCTCTTCCCTCATGCATCAAGGGAGTTCCCTACTCATCTTCCCTTTGGGTCCCATGAGTTCATGAAGGTGATCAATCTCCTAATCCATGGCCCTCATACAATGATAGATGTTACCTCCCGACCCTATGGTCATGTGCAACTGGGGAATTAGGCAACTCCTACTTTCATCGGTCTTATCCCTACCTGACCCTAGGATGGACTTAGGATTCTCCATTATACTACATGTTCACTTAGAACCTTACCCAAGTCTTCATCATCTCTCTTTCTGCATTCATGGTCTGGCTTTCATCCTTTCATAGGGATCATGGCAACCTTCCTACCTTGGTCAAGCCCCATACCGGTTACCTCCATGGTAAAACATTCATATGCAATTAGAGATGGATATCTACGGGTCTACAGGTTCATTCTCATACCATGTACTTTTCATTTAGCTTCTCAAGATCCTATGAGACCTCTTTAGGCTTTCATGAAAACCAGTATACACCCTTCAAAAGGGGTCCCTCTCCCATGATGGGAGGAAACTACAACTTATAACCACAAGGTCACAAACATCCTTAGGTCTAGGGTTTACATCCTTATGCTTAACCCTAGTAAGCTATTAAGGCACAAGCAGACCACTAAACCAGGCTAGGTCCTACTTGTTCTCTTTCCTCAAAATTGAATCAAGATTATACCTTCCTTTTTCATCAACTTATCTGTGAGGGGTTCATCAGACATACCTTAAACTTAAGGGGTTTTCCTTTCCTCTTAACATAGTAGGTACCATGCTTGCATCTAAGTAAACTCAACTCTCGCCATGAGCATTAGGTACACCACTTCCCCTCTTAGGCCTAGGAACCCTAGGTTCACTTTTTGATGACTAATTGCATGCTCAATCTCTTAACCACGATTCAGGCATGTATAAGGCATGACACGCACTTCTTGTCATCCTTCTACTTGAACAACACTTTAGAGACGAGTCCTCCTTAAGGACAATAAGGTACAAGGCCTCATAACCTGTTACTAAACCCCCCAGGGTATACAGAACTTCTCCTTCCTTTCAGAAGGATGGAAACACCTATACCGAAGGCACATAGGTATCAACAGATTCATCCTCTCTCTAGGGTTTGGTTCGTCTCATGGTAACCAAGACATCATCAACCTCTAGGGATCAAGCATGAGGCAACCACTATCATCCATTGTTCAGGGTTTTAGGCTTCCAACCTTCTTGCTGGGTTTCCTTCTCTCTCTAGAGCTAACCCTACATCCAACCTCACCATTAGGGGTCCTCTCTTCAAGAAGGATCAACCTCAAGAGCTTTCCCTACATGGGTGAAACCCAGGTTCGAACTTATGTTTGCTCAAGATCATCCATAACCCTTTATGCTCCATCATGATTCCTTATCCAGGGTTTCATCCTACTGTCAGCACTATGACGTGCCCAAGGTGCTAGCTATACCCTACTTGCACAAGCCCATAGGGTTTCTAAGGTCCTTCACTAACATCATCATCTAAAGAGATATCCTTTACCCTAACATGCACGACCCTTCCCAGGGTTGGGTTTCCAAAGGTGCTAGGTCACCCATGATTCACTTGGCATCCCAAAGGCATGTCCTTTCAAACACCTGGTCCAACTCATCTCTCTCTAACCTTCACTTAGGGTTAGGGTTAGGGTTAGCATCATCCTCAGAGGATGTGCCAGGTCTCTACTTGCAATGGAGATCTCTATCTCCAAGACTAACATATCCTCCTGACAAGAAGGTCTAGCCTCAGGTCTCTTCTGAGGACATGACAACTTATGTCATACGACCTAAGCAGGTATCTATTCTTTAGTTCACGCTTACTCTATTAAGCTTATGTCCATGACATCTTATTTACATGCTTTTCATTAATTTGATGGAGGATTCCTTAGACCTTATTAATCCTACCCATACCTCAAGGGGGTGAGGAGAAGAGGGAAAACCCTAATCCTTAAGGTCCTTAACAAAATTTGGGATGAGAAGGGATGAATAAGATGAGAAAGTCCTAAAGGTATCTTATTTTGATTCATACCCTAAGACTTTGGCCAGGCAGTCACACGGATCTGGGAGTCCTCATATTCCGACTAGCGGTGCAGAGGAAAATATTTCCAGCCCTCGGTCGTGATCCTTTTCTAGACTCCTCCGTCTTTCAGATAATCCTCTAATAACTCCCTTGGGTTCTATGGAGTTTGTAAAATTTAATAATTATTAATGGTTAACTGAGGAACCTACACTCTGATACCAAATGTTACGACCCCACCTCCCGATAACCCCCAATTAAGGGAGACTGAGAGGTCGAAGCCGCACCCATAACTTCTGGATCAAAGGTTCAGAAATTAACCAAGAATAATTATCAAATTTTAACCTGCTATAATGAAAATATGTAAGAAAATAAATTTTTGCATACCTTTTTAAAAACTTGGATCTCTAAACTTCTATCCACTTAAGGAGTCTACTCTAACTAATCCTCCTTGTATTTAACTTCATGTATATCACAATATGACTATTTACTGTTTGTCCTTTTGGCTTGTACCTAAAACTTCGACAAACAAAACGTCGGTCATCCAAAGCTGGTATGTGGGGGAAACACTAATTATGTAAATACGTTAACAATGTAATCATTCAATTAATCATTTAACAATCAAGATTACTTTTTAGATATAACTCCACGATCCAAGAGTACCCTATCCTCTATGTTGTCCCCATTAAACCCTTCATGATCCACCTATAAGTGAACCAATTTCTAGGGTTGAGTCACATGGCGCTACTCGTAAGTAGCCCACTCCTTAACTCATGGCAGGCTAATGAGTCTCATGGCACTACACGTAGGTAGCCCAGTTTCTAACTCTTGGTAACCTAGACCTTGCTCCAGGATTACCCCTTTTTCCTTAGCCCTTTTCAAAGAAATAGAGGTGGACTCGGATCTAGTGAGTTATATACGCACATTTATAGTGATAATCATAGTCAGTTTATAGTTGCATGAAATAAATAAACATCCAATAGTTATTTTCAAGCAACCGATTAAAACTTCGGGAATCGCCGTGAAACTAGAGCAATTATTCATAAGCGTAACCACATACCTGATTTGATGATTTGAATAGAAATATCCATGCAAGTAAGAATCCTAAGCAACCAAGCATTTTCAACAAGATCCTAAAATAATCATGTAATTCCCTTTTTATTACTCATGTCATCAAGACCCATTAAACCTAACTCGCTTCCTAGGGTTTCTAGTTCACTTTTAGGGTTTCCATTGCAATTAAGGTTTCCTTTCATCTCTTACTATTTCAAACCCTAATTTTATACCGTTACTCATAAACCCTTATTATCTTATCCATTTTTCATCATTAAGGTTATCTTAACAACATATAACCCAATTCTCAGATTTAAAAGCACTATTAACCATCAATTAATTTCATTAAGCTTATTTTACATTAAAGATACCATTTTTATACTTTTTAATCCATGACAAGATTATTATGCTCATTCATCATCAATTCAAAGTTCATTATGGCCTAATCACATATGAACTCGATTTACCATTAGTACTAGCTTTTATTCATGAGAAAACCCTAATTACTACTTTTAGGGTTTTTATCCATGATTAGGAACTTTAAAGATCGAAATAGATTAGAACCATTATAACTTATCTTTAATCACCACTTTGAATAATTAAAGCTATTAAGAGTTGAATTTGCCAATATTAGGGTTTCAAGGCCCATTAAAGCATACTTATGCACATAAACTCTAAATTAGGCCAATTAACCACAAAGATCATCTTTCTAGACTTTAATCTCTCTTTTACCAACAACAGGTTATTATCAACTTAACTTGTTCATTGAACTTTACTAAAACTCATTAACATCAAAATCTAGGGTTTTTCATTAGTAAAACCATTAAAGGTAGCATATTTACATACTTTTTGAATTGCACTCAGAATCAGGGTTCATTTATATTTTTATTGCATTCGTCATTTTCTTTTGATCAATTTTCATATGCATATTGTCTTCATCCGATTTACCAATTATTAGATATGATTTTCAGGAGATTATTACCTTTTGGCCAATGGTGGCTTGACACATCAGCGAAAATCATTCTTTTGAATTTCATAGTTGGGCCGGCTTTTAATTGGTGAAAGACCTACGTGCCCCTCCCCCTTCATCGCACGCTTGGGGGAAAACAAGTCATTCGACCTGTGTCTTCTTCTTCCTTGCACGCATTCTCCTTCTCACGCGAATAGGTGGTCAACCCCACAGTTGACCCTGTGATTTGGGCCCTCCCTTCCACAGGAAAAAGGCCTGCTACCTTCGCCTCACTCTGGAAAACTCTATGATGCCTTCCGATCCTTTGATGGTGGTCCGAGTCGTCATGGCAGTAGGGTTGATCTCCGGCGAGGTTGCTGATCATGATTAGCTGTGAGGGTCAAGGCTGAGAAGGAGATTGAAGCCGAAAGAAGGAGTGTGAGATCACATAGCGTCTAGTGAATAGCTTTTACACTCTAGAAGAGGGTCTTTGGCCTCCATTTTATAGGTCTGGTTCATAGGCTTGAACTGTCGTGGTGTTGATTTGGGTTTTCTGTCGATTATCTTCAAAAGGCACCAAAATTTAGGGTATTTTGGTTCGTTTCTGCCTTGTGAACCCACAGAAGGGATTTCCTTCTTTGCACATGGATTGATTCGCGAGAGAATCGAGTAGGAACATCCTTAAAGTTGTGCTCATGTTTCCTTTCTTGATCAGGCTAGAAGACAACTGTGAAGCGTTGGATCAAATATCCAATGGTCCAGAAAGCACGCGCTAGAAAAAAAAAGGCTGATAAAAGGAATTCTAATTCCATTAAAATCGTGACATTTATCATAATCCCAATACTTTAGGGAATCTTGTAAAAGCTATAACTCCCAAACCAAGTATCCAATTAATCCCAAATTTGGAGGGAAAGTCCATAATGACGTACTCTACCTCTTTATCAAAATTGGGCTCATTATCTCAAATAAAACCTTCCTTTTCTTTAAGTGCAAGATATCTCTTAATTATATATATTTTTCACCTATTTTCTCTTTCCTTTTCTTTTAAATTATTATTCTGAGTTCCTTGAACCTCAAGGAACTTTAATGGCTCGAAATCCCATCTTGGGGATATACTTTAGCCCTTTTTACTTATCTTTTATCCATTATCTTGTTTATTTCTTTTCAAAATATCTCTTTTTGAGGATTTCTCTTTATTTCTCTTTTATTTTCCTCATTAGCATTCGTTTTATCATTAGAAATCCTTGGGATACGAAATTCCACAAAGGATAACTCAAATATACCTCTTTTCACTTGTTTTCCACATTTTATCATTATTATCAATTTCTTTCTTAATAAAGAAATACTTAATTAATCTTTTCTTTTCTTATTGCTTTCTTTTTGCAACTTTGGACTCCTTGGAACCCAAGGAACCCAAGAGGCACGAAATCCATCCTTGGATTACATCTCTTTGCCTTATAGAGGTTTCTACTACTTTCTTTTCTCAAATATTCAATTATTCATTCACTAATTGAATTTTCTTGTTATTTGGGCCCAATAGCCAATAAAGCCCACAACACAAACATCAAGGCTATTGTAAAAAAAATCCATGTATTCAAAACAAATTATACCATTCTTTTTTCAATTATCTTTAATATGAGAAATTACATTTCTCACCAGATGATCCCAAAAATTGGGGTTGTAACAATAAGGGTGAAGCATACAGACTCAAGACAAACCTGCAATGGGCCAAGACACTCTTGGGCCCATTTAACAAAGAGACTAAACAACTTAATTATAAATATTATCTAGCACTCAGTCCCAATATGAATCTTGGGAGAACCCCAAGTCAGCTTGTAAACAAATAGATAGACTAAAGAAAAAATAACAAAATATAAATCAAACCCATACATGAATGTTTATCCCCCTCAACATTATAATATATCACTCAAACACTCAAATGCTCCACTGTAAGCATATAATCTTAAAAGTGGGTATGCAAGAGGGTAGCATAAGTTCTTGATCAGTATGAAATGCATCTAGAGCAAACACATATAGCAACAATCTGGAGCAAGTGGCATCATTACAGTCTCTAGCGTGGTCAAGTTTAGAGAATGATGGTACATAGAGTTAGGTGGACCAGAGAGTCTTGGTACACATAAGCAAGTAGTCAATGTACATACAAAGCATGGACAAGAAAAGAGTCAATATGTTCAAAGCATAGATAAGCCTGAGAATGTTGGCACACAACACCAAGAAGTAGATGATGTGGCTTTATACAAGACTAGTACAAAAACATAACAAGAAGTAGAAGACTCCAATATGAAAAATAGTTGCAAAAAGGAATAAAGTTCCATCATAAGCATGTAATTTGCTAACAAAAAAATCTTCATTATCTCCTCTCATCGTATATTTTCCATCATAGTAGAAGACATCACAGTCCAGAGAGTGTTGGGTCATAGTAGTAGTAGTGGATGATGTGCGAGAGCATGGACAAAGAGACAACATGCAAACATAGAACAAAAAAGTAGAGATTCAACATGCAAATAAGCACAGATGGCAAATAGTGCAAAATCACAAAGTATCAAATATATGTCCTATTCATAGCACAAGTAGAAAGAGTGATGTTGTACGACAAAAAATCAATCAACATATATCATAAATGAAGTAGATAACTCCATAGAAGAATTCAAGGTAGATGGTGAAATAAGTTTCTCAAGCTCATCATAAGGTAAACATATCAACAATAGCAGAAGTAGAATCCACATAGAAGCAAAATAAACATCACATAGTATTAGCACAAGTAGCATGAAGATCAATAGAATAGTAGAACTAAAATCGTCTTCTTGTCTCCTCCATATCATCTCTTCCCTCTAGTCATTGTTCTCTATTCTCCCCCTAATACCAACCACAAAAAGATTAAAGGGAGTGGTTGGGTTACAAAGTAAAAAATAGTGGAAGAGGCAAGGTCAATGTAGGCAAATATATGGAGGAGGTGACTGACAAGTCGAGTCGATGTTCAACATGACCAGATTACATAGATCTAGGAAGGAAAATATGTGGATATTAGTGTAGTGCGGGGGGGGGGGGTGAGAATCCCCCCATAGTATGAATTATAGGAAAACTCAAATCTTATTAATGATTTGATTAGTCAGTAAGAACAATATGTATATGGGTGGTAATAATAGAATTGAGGAGGTATGCAATATGTATGTAGGGATGGAAAGGGTAGGGGTTAAATAATAAACAATGTCAGAAAAGTAAGATAAGTGTTACTCGTAAGGATAAACATAGGAAGTAGCCATGTATAGAAGCATCCTCCATGTAATAGAATAGTCATAGATGATGAAGTATACCAAGATGTAGCAATAGTATCAGATGACATGCTGTATTGGTGAAACAACATGTCGTGTAAGTTGAGAGATCTTGAGGCAGAAGTAGGACAGATCATAGGTACACGCCATGTCGTCGAGTAGATTTCATAATCCAAGTAAATAATTATGAAGAATTCAATGTATATGTTGTGTCAAACAATGAGACATCATGTTGGCAGAAAAAAGTAGTAGAAAACCCCTAGACAATAAGAAAAGAGTGAAAAAAACCCTTCCATATCTCCACCATAGAAGGATAGATATGATATGTCCCCAATATTAGTAGAAAAAGGAGATATTTATCCAACATTTAGGATTAGATCTCAATAGGAATATAAAAATAAAAAAGAGATATTTATCCAAGATTTGGGATTAGATCTCAATAGATATATCAACTGAAAATGGAAATCTATATCCAAGATTTGGGATTAGATAAAAATAGGAGTATCACTAGAAAAAAGGAGATTTTTATCCAAGATTTGGGATTACATATCAATATTGGTGACATAAATGATAAAGACAGTGTAGATTGGTATTAGTGTAAATGAAAGTGGTGTAGGTAGACAATGCTATTGGTGATGGAGGTGTAGATAAAGGGGAAAAATAGGGTAGCGATGCTGGCTGCATAACAAAACCAAATTGACGAAGGCATGGCAGCTCTTGTAGATCTAGTATTAGCAACATCAAGATGGATTGGTTTGATTTTCATGGAGACTCTCCATGGAGACAGGTCAAAGAAGAATAATGGGTAGGACATCCCTACGGGAAGCCAATCAATGCCTAGGGGTGGTGGCTGCCCACAAGGGGAGGTTTCTATCCTTTGTGCTCTTTCTCTTTCTTAAGTTTGAGGGCATCACAGAAAAGCCTTCTCTGAGACCATATGGAAAGGAAATATGATGGGGAATTCCCCTTATGTGTGTTTTATGTATTTATAGAAGGGGAGCCCCCTCTTATCAATAGGATAAGGGGGAAGTGTATAGACTCAAGACAAACCTAAATGGGAAAAAATACACTTGGGCCAAATAAAAAAATAGGCTAAACAATATAATTAATGGACCTCTAGCAAAGATCATTCAAGGGATTGAAGACCATAGAAAAACCTCTGGAAACCTTGTGAGTCTACCTCTAGCACTTCTAGACCAAATAAATATATCAAACAAAAATGCATTAAGTAATGATATTGTAGATTGTAGGCTTACCTACTGACATTACTTCAATTACAAGACTCTTATACCTTCTACTTCAAAAAATTAGTTAGTAAGAATATTGTAATAAATTATAGGATAATATAGTTATAAACCTAGTCATAGCAAGCTACCTAAACAACAAATATGTTTATCTCTATCTTATAAATATTAGTATATGAATACATACTCTGTCTTTTGAACTTATTCCTTGGTTACATATAACAGAGATGGGAGTATGAACTAAAATGATGTAGTAACTCAGATAACAATCAATGAATATTTATCCTAATGAAAGTGTAATATAATCTATCTACAATATTTCAAATAGAAAAATGTGTCTTCAAATTAGATATATATACCCATTACTTATAGGTATGAAATTTCAATGCCCATAAAGTTGATCCTTGTCACATATTAAAACCCTAGATTCTTGTGTATAGTATCTAGAAGCACAATAAGAATGTAAGGGTGTCCTATCTACATATTACCTATCTTGAACTTAAGGAGGTAGGAGAGATAGGAGGTTATATATTAGAGAATGAACTATCTTGAATTTGATGGTAAAAATAAGGAAATAAAATGGAAAAGAAAACTATTTTGTATTTGTGTTTGGTTCATAAAGGAAATATGTTATGACCCCACCTCCCGATAACCCCCAATTAAGGGAGACCGAGAGGTCGAAGCCGCACCCATAACTTCTGGATCAAAGGTTCGGCACTTAACCAAGAACAATTATTAAATTTCAACAATCTATACTAAACAACTGTAATAAAAAATTTCATACCTTTTGAAATTTTAGATTTCAATCCACGTAAGCATTCTACTCTAACTAATCCTCCTTGCATTTTACTTCATGTATTTCGCATTATGACGATTTACAGTTTGTCCTTTTGGCTTGTACCTAAAACGCCGACAAATAAAACATCAGTCAGTCGAAGCTGGAATGTGGGGGAAACAATAAACGTGCAACTATGATAACAACGTAATCATTCAATTAATCATTTAACAACCAAGATTATATTTTAAATATAACTTCACGATCCATGAGTACCCTATCCTCTAAGCTATCCCTACAGTGGACTTGGATACTACCTTCCTTATGGTAGATCCCCATTAAACCCCTCATGGTCCCACCTATAGGTGAACCAGTTTCTAGGGTTGAGTCACATGGAACTACTCATAAGTAGCCCACTCCTTAACTCATGGCAGGCTAATGAGTCTCATGGCACTACACGTAGGTAACCCAGTTTCTAACTCTTGGTAACCTAGACCTTGCTCTAGGATTACCCCTTTTTTTTAGCCTTTTCAAAGCAATAGAGGTGGACCCGGATCTAGCCAGTTATATACGCACATTTATAGTGATAATCATAGTCACTTTATAGTTGCATGAAATAAATAGACATCCAACAATTATTTTCAAGCAACCGATTAAAACTTCGGGAATCGTCGTGAAACTAGAACGATTATTCGTAAGCGTAACCACATACCTGATTTGATGATTTCGCAAGCATTAAGTAAACCCAACCAAGAGTGAAATCCAAGCAAGCAATTCAATCATCACATAATTCCTGAAAAGAATATGCACTCTATTTATTACACACTTTATCAAGAATCTACTTTATTGACTTGGATTCACTTTCTAGGGTTTTTGCATCCATTTTAGAGTTTCATTAATCCTCATTAGGGTTTCTTAGATCCACTCCTCAAACTTTATCCTTTTTAGGTCAAAAAACCCTAAAATACTCTTTTCCATTTATATGAACCTTAATTGCTCAACTATCCATTTTAATAGTCTTTTATACCCAAATTGACTTAGGATCATCATATCCCTATGTATTCATGTATTTGAAAGACATATTCTCCTAGATTAGGATTTTAAAGCTCATTAATGCATAATCATGCACGAAACCCTAAATTAAGCCAATTATATAAAAATATCATCTTTTTAGATCATATTTTCACTTTTATTAACAACAGGTTAATATCAGCTTGAATTATCCAAATAACATCATTAAGTCCATCTATCATCAAATCTAAGGGTTTTTCGTTAATTAAATCATTAAATATGATAACTTTATGTCCTTTTCAAATTTCAAGCATATTTACGCACATAAACTCTAAATTAGACTAATCATGTGCAAAGTTCTTCCTTTTTGTACCTTTTTACATTTAACAGGTTAACATCAACTCTAATGATCCATTAAACCCTATTAAACACTTTATTCATTTCAAAATAGGGTTTATTAATCTTTAATTCATTAAAGATTATAATTTACACTACATTTCGAACAATGATTAGATTCAGGCTATAAAATTATTTTTATTGGATTCCTTGTGTTCTTATGATTAAAACTCATATATTACTTGTCCTAATCAGAGTTACCAATCTTTAATTATGAATTTAGTAAGATTTCACTTACTTGGACAATCAGAGGATGCCACGTCATCTGTTTCCATGCACGTTGGCTGATTGCAAACATAACGCAATTACGTGTGTACCCTTGATTAAGTGAAGCGCTTCCTTAGCCCGTGGAGGGGCAGAAGCATCAAACACCCCTGGTTCATCTCCTACCTTCGACCAGCAGCAACGGCCGCTGAGGATGGCTCTTTTCAGGGTTTCTCCTCCCTCTCCAAGGTCTGAAGCTTCACGCCAACCACTGCCCTACCTCATCCGTACCAGGGCACACTCAAAGATCCCTTAAAGCACGGCCAAGATGGACAAGATTGACAATGTTTCCCACAAGAACAAGCTACCATGTACAGCCATGTTGCTGCTAAGGCGCACTATCTAGGGCATGGCGATGTTGGCTAGGTCTTGCTCTGACTCGGGGCACGTCCAACCTCCATTGTAATCCCACTTGGTCTCCTTGTTGTGCCAAGATCACCTTGCTTTACCCTGCTAGGGTTTTGAATGAAAAAGGATGTAGAGGAAGAGGGAGATGAGAGAGGAAGGGATGCAGGGATTTCCTTAGGTATTAGGTAACATTGAAGATGTACACTTCCACATATTTCACTTATCACCTCAAACTCGAATTTTAAGTCTATCTTTATTGAGAAAACTTTGAGCTCATCTTCTTAGTGATCAAAGTCAATCTTGTATGACTCATATCTCATGATAAAAACATCCTCATAAGGTGATTACCTTAGTACTCTTACTATTTGTAAACCATCCATGTATCATTCACTTTACCAAGGTACGTTATCTTCTCTGTCCTCATACCTCGTAGCAACGTTACAACTCACATCATCTTTTATCCTTAGTGTATGGCATGTGTATTGTCCTATCTCTCACTCCAATAATAAGAGGAAATAAGCATTTGGCGGCCGTCCAAATACAAAGTTCTTCCTGTTCCACGAGTAGAGATAATACATCCCACCTTGCCAGTACACCTTTGAACCTACGTTGAAACGTGCAACTTATGTCTCTACATCACAATCATTTTGATATCAAAGCTACCTTCATGGAAAACTAGTCTTGAACCTATTGAGGTTTATATCATTGGTCATCTCCTCTAGGTCTATAGGGTACCAGCTCTTTTGGGGTCATCCCTCTTCCCTCATGCATCAAGAGAGTGCCCTACTCATCTTCCCTTTGGGTCCCATGAGTTCATGAAGGTGATCAATCTCCTAACCCATGGCCCTCATACAATGATAGTTGTTACCTCTCGACCCTATGGTCTTGTACAACTAGGGAATTAGGCAACTCCTACTTCCATTGGTCTTATCCCTAGCTGACCCTAGGATAGACTTAGGATTCTCCATTTATAGTACATATCCAACTTAGAATCTTTCCCAAGCCTTCATCATCTCTCTTTGTATACATGGGCTGACATCCATCCTTTCATAGGGGTCATGGTGACCTACCTACCTTGGTCAAGCCCCCCTTACCGGTTACCTCCATGGTAACCCATCCACACGCACTTAGAGATGGATATCTATGGGTCTGTAGGTTCATTCTCATACCATGTACCTTTCACTTAGCTTCTCAAGATCCTATGAGACCTATCTAGGTTTGCTCAAAACCCACAAAACTAGTATACAACCTACCAAAGGGTCCCTCTCCCAGGATGGGAGGAAAACTATCTCTTGACAACAAGGTCACATAAGCTCTTAGGTCTAGGGTTTACATCCACATGAGCCTACTCAACCCTAGCAAGCTATTAAGGCACAAGTAGATCACCTACTGAACCATGCTAGGTCATACTTGTCTTCCTTCCTCTATGCTGGATCAAGATCATACCTTCATTTATCATCAACCTAGATGTGAGGGGTTTATCAAACATACCTTAAATTTAAGGGGCTTCCCTTTTTCTCTATACATGAGGAGTACCATGCTCGCTTCTACAGGAACTCAACTCTCATCATGAGCATTAGGCACACCACTTCCCCTCTTAGGCCTAGGAACCCTAGGTTCACTTGTAGGTGTCCAACTGTATGCTCTATTTCTTAACCACGAACTATGAATGGAAAAGGCATGACATGCACTTCTTGTCATCCTTCAACTCGAGCAACACTTAGAGTTGGGTCCTCCTTAAGGACAACCAACAAGGTACAAGGCCTCATAACCTGTTACTAAACCTTTCTAGGTTTAAGGAACTCTACTTCCTACCTCAGAAGGTAAACACCTATACCATAGGCACATAGGTACCAGAAGATTCATCTTCTCTCTCTAGGGTTTGGTCCCTTTAAAGGAAACCAAGATATCATCAACTTCCAGGGCTCGATCATGACGCAACCACTATCATCCATTTAGGTCGCATCATCCTCAACTCCTGACTTCTCCTCATATCCTTGAGTCTAGGATTCCAACCTTCTTGTTGGGTTCCTGCTCTCTCTTTCTAGAGTTATCCCTACAACCAACCTCACCATTAGAGGTCCTATCTCCATGAAGGGTCAACCTCAAAAGCATGTCCCTACCTGGATGAAGCCTATGTTCAACTCATGTTCGCTCAAGGTTATCTATAGCCCCTTAGGCTTATCACATAAGCTATCCATCAAACTCTCCCCTGACCGGGTTTCAACCTATAACTCGCACTACTGATACATTCTGGGTGCCTATTATGCCCATATAAGCTCATGGGGTTTTCATAGGTTGTTCTCTAACCTCATCAATGAAAGATATATCCTTCACTCCAACATGCACGACCCTTCCCAGGGTTGGGTCACTAGAGGCACTAGGTCATCCAACCTCTCATAGCTCATACACCATCCAAGACATGTTCATCCAAACACTTGGCCTAACTCATCTTGCCATCTCTCTCTCTAACCTTCACTTAGGGTTTGGGTTAGCATCATCCTCAGAGGATGTTCCAGGTCTCAACTTGCAATGGAGATCTCTATCTCCAAGACTAACTTATCCTCCTGAAAAGAAGGTCTTGCCTCAAGTCTCTTCTGAGGACATGACAACTTATGTCATACGCCCTAAGCATGTATCTATTATTTAATTTGTGCTTAATCTATTAAGCTTATGTCCATGACATTTTATTTACATGCTTTTCATTAATTTGGTGGAGGATTCCTTAAACCTTATTAACCTTACCCATACATCAAGAGGGTGAGGAGAAGAAAGAAAACCCTAATCCTTTAGGTCCTTATCAGAATTTTGTGATGAGAAGGGATGAATAAGATGAGAAAGTCCTAAAGGTATCTTATTTCGATTCATACCCTAAGACTTTGGCCAGGCAGTCACACGGATCCCGGAGTCCTCATATTTTGACTAGCGGTGTGGAGGAAAATATTTCCAGCCCCTGGTCGTGATCTTTTTCTAGACACCTTCGTCTTTCAGATAATCCTCTAATAACTCCCTTGGGTTCTATGGAGTTTCTAAAATTTAATAATTATTAATGCTTAAATGAGGAACCTACGCTCTGATACCAAATGTTACGACCCCACCTCCCGATAACCCCCAATTAAGGGAGACCGAGAGGTCGAAGACACACCCATAAATTCTGGATGAAAGGTTCGGCACTTAACCAAGAACAATTATTAAATTTCAACAATCTATACTAAACAACTGTAATAAAAATTTTCACACCTTTTGAAAATTTTGGATTTCTATCCACGTAAGCATTCTACTCTAACTAATCCTCCTTGCATTTTACTTCATGTATTTCGCATTATGACGATTTACTATTTGTCCTTTTCGCTTGTACCTAAAATGCTGACAAATAAAACATCGGTCAGCCGAAGCTGGTATGTGGGGGAAACAATAAACGTGCAACTATGATAACAATGTAATCATTCAATTAATCATTTAACAACCAAGATTACATTTTAAATATAACTCCATGATCCATGAGTACCCTATCCTCTATGCTATCCCTGCAGTGGACCTGGATACTACCTTCCTATTGGTAGATCCCCATTAAACCCCTCATGGTCCCACCTATAGGTGAACCAGTTTCTAGGGTTGAGTCACATGGCACTACTCGTAAGTAGCCCACTCCTTAACTCATGGCAGGCCAATGAGTCTCATGGCACTACACGTAGGTAGCCCAGTTTCTAACTCTTGGTAACCTAGACCTTGCTCTAGGATTACCCCTTTTTTTAGCCTTTTCAAAGCAATAGAAGTGGAGTCGGATCTAGCTAGTTATATACGCACATTTATAGTGATAATCATAGTCACTTTATAGTTGAATGAAATAAATAGACATCCAACAGTTATTTTCAAGCAACCGATTAAAACTTTGGGAATCGTCATGAAACTAGAACGATTATTCATAAGCGTAACCACATACCTGATTTGATGATTTCACAAGCATTAAGTAAACCCAACCAAGAATGAAATCCAAGCAAGCAATTCAATCATCACATAATTCCTGAAAAGAATATGCACTCTATTTATTACACACTTTATCAAGAGTCTACTTTATTGACTTGGATTCTCTTTCTAGGGTTTTTGCATCCATTTTAGAGTTTCATTAATCTTCATTATGGTTTCTTAGATCCACTCCTCAAACTTTATCCTTTTTAGGTCAACAAACCCTAAAATACACTTTTCCATTTATATGAACATTAATTGCTCAATTATCCATTTTAATAGTCTTTTATACCCAAATTGACTTAGGATCATCATATCCCTATGTATTCATGTATTTGAAAGACATATTCTCCTAAATTAGGATTTTCAAGCTCATTAATGCATAATCATGCACAAAACCCTAAATTAAGCCAATTATATAAAAAGATCATCTTTTTAGATCATATTTTCACTTTTATTAACAACAGGTTAATATCAGCTTGAATTATCCAAATAACGTCATTAAGTCCATCTATCATCAAATCTAAGGGTTTTTCCTTAATTAAATCATTAAAGATGATAACTTTATGTCCTTTTTAAATTTTGAAGCATATTGACGCACATAAACTCTAAGTTAGACTAATCATGTGCAAAGTTCTTCCTTTTTGTACCTTTTTACATTTAACAGGTTAACATCAACTCTAATGATCCATTAAACCCTATTAAACACTTTATTCATTTCAAAATAGGGTTTCTTAATCTTTAATTCATTAAAGATGATAATTTACACTACATTTCGAACTATGATCAGATTCAGGCTATAAAACTATTTTTATTGGATTCCTTGTGTTCTTCTAATCAAAATTCATATATTACTTGTCCTAATCGGAGTTACCAATCTTTAATTATGAATTTCGTAAGATTTCACTTACTTGGCCAATCGGATGATGCCAAGTCATCAGTTTCCATGCACGTTGGTTAATTGTAAACATAATGCAATTATGCATTTACCCTTGGTTAAGTGAAGCACTTCCTCAGCTCGCGGAGGGGCAGAAGCATCAAACACCCCTGGTTCATCTCCTACCTTCGACCAGCAGCAACGGCCGCCGAGGATGGCTCTTTACAGGGCTGCTCCTCCCTCTCCAAGGTCCAAAGCTTCACGCCAACCACTGCCCTACCTCCGTCGTACCAGGGCGCACTCAGAGAGCCCTTAAAGCACGGCCAAGATGGCCGAGATTGGCAAGGTTTCCCGCAATAAGAAGACGCCATGTACAGCCATGTTGCTGCTAAGGCGCACTATCTAGGGCATGGCGATGTTGGCTAGGTCTTGCTCTGACCTCGGGGCACGTCCAGCCTCCATTGTAATCCCACTTCGTCTCCTTGTTGTGTCAAGATCACCTTGCTTTACCCTGCTAGGGTTTTGAATGAAAAAGGATGTAGAGGAAGAGGGAGATGAGAGAGGAAGGGATGCAGGGATTTCCTTGGGCTCGCCCCACAGGTCCCAACCTTGTATAGAGGAGGATACGAAGCCCTAGGTGGGTTATCCACGAGTCCAAGAGTCCCTTTCCAAGTAGGAAGTCAATTCCTTCAAAGAGAAGCAATATTCTCTCTCTCCTTTTTCTTCCTTGATATTCCTTATCTCATGGATACTTAGAAAAACGAAAATCCTTTGTCTTATTATCATTATTCTTGCCTTTTAATCCATTGGCACGAAATTCTATTTTCATTTAATAGAAAATACTTCCTTTTTATCAATATCACCAAATTCATTAATAATGTATCATATTATCTTTTATTTTGCAAATTTTGGTATTTTCTCTTTCTTTCCTCTTTATTGGGACTCCTTGGATCCCAAGACACTCTATTATTTTGAAATTCTTTTTATTGGATACTTATTATCCTTCTAGATACATCTTTATGCATTATTTCACATTATCTTGTTTATTTCTCATTAAAATATCTCTTTTTGAGGATTTCTCTTTATTTCTCTTTTATTTTCCTCATTGGCATTCCTTTTATCATTAGAAATCCTTGGGATACGAAATTCCACCAAGGATAACTCAATTATACCTCTTTTCACTTATTTTCCACATTTTCTCATTGTTTTCAATTTCTTTCTTAATAAAAAAATACCTAATTAATCTTTTCTTTTCTTATTGCTTTCTTTTTGCAACTTTGGACTCCATGGAACCCAAGGAACCCAAGAGGCACGAAATCCATCATTGGATTACATCTCTTTGCCTTCTAAAGGTTTTTACCTCTTCCTTTTCTCAAATATTCAATTATTCAATTACTAATTGAATTTTCTTTGTTATTTGGGCCCAATAGACAATAAAGCCCACAACACAGACATCAAGGCTATTGTAAACAAAATCCATGTATTCAAAACAAATTATACCATTCTTTGTTCAATTACCTTTAATATGAGAAATTAAATTTCTCACCAGATGAACCCAAAAATTGGGGTTGTAACATCCTTCCCCTCTTATAGGAATTTTGTCCCCAAAATTCTATCAAGCAAACAAACAATTCAGGATAAGACTTTTCCATGTCCATCATTGGCCCCTATGTGTCTTTCCCATATTCATGGAATCTCCAAAGAACCTTTATCATCACATATTCTTTTCTCTGAGTTCTTTCATCATGGCGTCTATACACAGCACAGGTGGACTCAAGTCATTTCAGCCTCTCTTGGGGCTCACTAGGTTCATTGCTCAGCACATGGTCGGGGCACTTCACATAGTGCTCTAAATTGGACACATGGAACTCATCACACATTACTTTATCCTGAAGGGTAAGGTCAATCTTAACATTCTCCACCAAACCATCTCAATGGACCCATGTATTGGGGATTCATCTTTCTTAGCTATAGCTCAGAGGGGTCAGATTTTCATTCCCACAGTGAACTGCATGTCAGTCTACTTTGCATCCGCTCACGACTCTCGTCGTCTCTAGGCTCCTTTCAGCCTTTGCACAATCAAAGCGACTTCATCAACACACACTATGGTCCTTTTCTAACCATCATGTGGTCCTTTCACCAACATCACCTTACTGAAGTGGTGACTGACACAACCTCTCTTACATAGCTTCTTTAAATCTCGATATTGGATATGGTGGTTATCTTCATGTCTTTCATAGGACAAGAACTGTTTTTGGCTATCACCCTGAACAAGCACATATGCTCTCATCATACCCTTTAGTCTGGATCATACTAACCATTAGTTATGGGTGTTGAACTATACTAACATCGAGTCCTTCATGTACCTACTTCCCCCTTACGGAAGTGAATCTTTAGGATATACTCAAGGAATTTTAAACTCAATTCATGGTGTAGTTGAACCATCTCTCTCATGAGTAGTTCAACCAGATCTGTCTCTTAACAGAACTCTCTTCTTTCTCATGTCATCTAGGTAAGGCGATCTACCATAACCCATATTGCATCTTGACCTTCCTTGGTCTAGAGGAGACTTACCACAACATCCATAGTGGTGATCTTCCATTCCCTCTCGGGGACTCTCTTTATCCTTCATAACAATGCACTGGGTTACTGGTGTTCGTCCTTCACCTCGGCTTGCATGGCCATATACCACATGCAACTTTATCTTATGTCTCTAAATTACTATTGTCACTTATTATCTTGGTAGTATCACAGTGTATGGTGATCTTCAAACATGATATCCTGTATGTCATGATTCCTCAAGATCGATTCCTTAGAAACCCTATACCACTATCATCAGGGTTTCATCACCTTCTTTTCCAAAGAAGTGCATCTAAGGTTCTACCACCATCCTTCCATTGCATCAAGGACTAGACTGACTAACCAAACAACCATTAAATGGTTTAATAGATCTCATTACATCAGAGTATTAGCCAAACATATCTCCTTTTCCAAACATAGGGTTAGTCAAACAACCTCTTCTATCCAAACTAGGCAGATATATCTCAATCAGGGCAATCATTACAACCCCACATCCTTAGGTATTAGGTAACATTGAAGACATACACTTCCACATATTTCACTTATCACCTCAAACTCGAAGTTTAATTCTATTTTATTGAGAAAACTTTGAGCTCATCTTCTTAGTGATCAAACTCAATCTTGTATGACTCATATCTCATGATAAAAACATCCTCATAAGGTGATTACCTTAGTACTCTTACTATTTGTAAACCATCCATGTATCATTCACTTTACCAGGGTACGTTATCTTCTCTATCCTCATACCTCGTAGAAACGTTACAACTCACATCATCTTTTATCCTTAGTGTATGGCATGTGTATTGTCCTATCTCTCACTCCCATAATAAGAGGAAATAAGCATTTGGTGGTCGTCCAAATACAAAGTTCTTCCTGTTCCATGAGTAGAGATAATACATCCCACCTTGCCAGTACACCTTCGAACCTAAGTTGAAACGTGCAACTTATGTCTCTACATCACAATCATTTTGATATCAAAGCTACCTTCATGGAAAACTAGTCTTGAACCTACTGAGGTTTATATCATTGGTCATCTCCTCTAGGTCTATAGGGTACCGACTCTTTTGGGGTCATCCCTCTTCCCTCATGCATCAAGAGAGTGCCCTACTCATCTTCCCTTTGGGTCCCATTAGTTCATGAAGGTGATAAATCTCCTAACCCATGGCCCTCATACAATGATAGTTGTTACCTCTCGACCCTATGGTCTTGTGCAACTGGGGAATTAGGCAACTCCTACTTCCATCGGTCTTATCCCTACCTGACCCTAGGATAGACTTAGGATTCTCCATTTATAGTACATGTCCAACTTAAAACCTTGCCCAAGCCTTCATCATCTCTCTTTGTATACATGGGTTGACATCCATCCTTTCATAGGGGTCATGGTGACCTGCCTACCTTGGTCAGCCCCCCCTTACCGGTTACCTCCATGGTAACACATCAACACGCACTTAGAGATGGATATCTATGGGTCTGTAGGTTCATTCTCATACCATGTACCTTTCACTTAGCTTCTCAAAATCCTACGAGACCTCTCTAGGTTTCCTCAAAACCCACAAAACTAGTATACACCCTACCAAAGGTTCCCTCTCCCAGGATGGGAGGAAACCTATCTCTTGACAACAAGGTCACAGAAGCTCTTAGGTCTAAGGTTTACATCCACATGAGCCTACTCAACCCTAGTAAGCTATTAAGGCACAAGTAGATCACCTACTGAACCATGCTAGGTCATACTTGTCCTCCTTCCTCTATACTGGATCAAGATCATACCTTCCTTTATCATCAACCTAGCTGGGAGGGGTTCATCAAACATACCTTAAACTTAAGGGGCTTCCCTTTTTCTCTATACATGAGGAGTACCATGCTTGCTTCTACAGGAACTCAACTCTCATCATGAGCATTAGGTACACCACTTCCCCTCTTAGGCCTAGGAACCCTAGGTTCACTTGTAGATGTCCAACTGTATGCTCTATTTCTTAACCACGAACTATGCATGGAAAAGGCATGACATGAACTTCTTGTCATCCTTCAACTCGAGCAACACTTAGAGTTGGGTCCTCCTTAAGGACAACCAACAAGGTACAAGGCCTCATAACCTGTTACTAAACCTTTCTAGATCTAAGGAACTCTACTTCCTACCTCAGAAGGTAAACACCTATACCATAGGCACATAGGTACCAGAAGCTTCATCTTTTCTGTCTAGGGTTTGGTCCCTTTAAAGGCAACCAAGATATCATCAACTTCTAGGGCTCGATCATGACGCAACCACTATCATCCATGTAGGTCGCATCATCCTCAACTCCTAACTTCTCCTCATATCCTAGAGTCTAGGATTCCAACCTTCTTGTTGGGTTCCTGCTCTCTCTTTCTAGAGCTATCCCTACAACCAACCTCACCATTAGAGGTCCTATCTTCATGAAGGGTCAACCTCAAAAGAATGCCCCTGCCTGGATGAAGCCTATGTTCAACTCATGTTCGCTCAAGGTTATCTATAGCCCCTTAGGCTTATCACATAAGCTATCCATCAAACTCTCCCCTGACTGGGTTTCAACCTATAGCTCGCACTACTGATACATTCTGGGTGCCTATTATGCCCATATAAGATCATGGGGTTTCCATAGGTTCTTCTCTAACCTCATCAATGAAAGATATATCCTTCACTCCAACATGCACGACCCTTCCCAGGGTTGGGTCACCAGAGGCACTAGGTCATCCAACCTCTCATAGCTCATATGCCATCCAAGACATGTTCATCCAAACACTTGGCCTAACTCATCTTGCCATCTCTCTCTCTAACCTTCACTTATGGTTAGGGTTAGCATCATCCTCAGAGGATGTTCCAGATCTCAACTTGCAATAGAGATCTCTATCTCCAAGACTAACTTATCCTCCTGAAAAGAAGGTCTTGCCTCAAATCTCTTCTGAGGACATGACAACTTATGTCATACGCCCTAAGCATGTATCTATTCTTTAATTTGTGCTTAATCTATTAATCTTATGTCCAATACATTTTATTTACATGATTTTCATTAATTTGGTGGAGGATTCCTTAAACCTTATTAACCTTACCCATACCTCAAGAGGGTGAGGAGATGAAAGAAAACCCTAATACTTTTGGTCCTTGTCAGAATTTTGTGATGAGAAGGGATGAATAGGATGAGAAAGTCCTAAAGGTATCTTATTTCGATTCATACCCTAAGACTTTGGCCAGGCAGTCACACAGATCCGGGAGTCCTCGTATTCCGACTAGCGGTGTGGAGGAAAATATTGCCAGACCCCGGTCGTGATCCTTTTCTAGACACCTTCGTCTTTCGGATAATCCTCTAATAATTCCCTTGGGTTCTATGGAGTTTGTAAAATTTAATAATTATTAATGCTTAAATGAGGAACCTACGCTCTGATACCAAATGTTACGACCCCACCTCCCGATAACCCCCAATTAAGGGAGACCGAGAGGTTGAACCCACACCCATAACTTCCGGATGAAAGGTTCGACACTTAACCAAGAACAATTATTAAATTTCAACAATCTATACTAAACAGTTGTAATAAAAAAATTCATACCTTTTGAAAATTTTGGATTTGTATCCACGTAAGAATTCAACTCTAACTAATCCTCCTTGAATTTTACTTCATGTATTTCACATTATGACGATTGACTATTTGTCCTTTTGGCTTGTACCTAAAACGCCGACAAATAAAACATCGGTCATCCGAAGCTGGTATGTGGGGGAAACAATAAACGTGCAACTATGATAACAATGTAATCATTCAATTAATCATTTAACAACCAAGATTATGTTTTAAATATAACTCCGCAATCCATTTGTACCATATCCTCTATGCTATCCCTGTAGTGGACCTGGATACTACCTTCCTTATGGTAGATCCCCATTAAACCCCTCATGGTCCCACCTATAGGTGAACCAGTTTCTAGGGCTGAGTCACATGGCATTACTCATAAGTAGCCCACTCCTTAACCCATGGCAAGCCAATGAGTCTCATGGCACTACACGTAGGTAGCCCAGTTTCTAACTCTTGGTAACCTAGACCTTGCTCTAGGATTACCCCTTTTTTTTAGCCTTTTCAAAGCAATAGAGGTGGAGTCGGATCTAGCCAGTTATATACGCACATTTATAGTGATAATCATAGTCACTTTATAGTTGCCTGAAATAAATAGACATCCAACAGTTATTTTCAAGCAACCGATTAATTTAACTTCGGGAATCGTCGTGAAACTAGAACGATTATTCATAAGCTTAACCACATACCTGATTTGATGATTTCACAAGCATTAAGTAAACCCAACCAAGAATGAAATCCACGCAAGCAATTCAATCATCACATAATTCCTGAAAAGAATATGCACTCTATTTATTACAAACTTTATCAAGAATCTACTTTATTGACTTGGATTCACTTTCTAGGTTTTTTACATCCATTTTAGAGTTTCATTAATCTTCATTAGGGTTTCTTAGATCCACTCCTCAAACTTTATCCTTTTTAGGTCAACAAACCCTAAAATACTATTTTCCATTTATACGAACCTTAATTGCTCAACTATCCATTTTAATAGTCTTGTATACCCAAATTGACTTAGGATCATCATATCCCTATGTATTCATGTATTTGAAAGACATATTCTCCTAAATTAGGATTTTCAAGTCGATTAATGCATAATCATGCACGAAACCCTAAATTAAGCCAATTATATAAAAAGATCATCTTTTTAGATCATATTTTCACTTTTATTAACAACAGGTTAATATCGGCTTGAACTATCTAAATAATGTCATTAAGTCCATCTATCATCAAATATAAGGGTTTTTCCTTAATTAAATCATTAAAGATGATAACTTTATGTCCTTTTCAAATTTCAAGCATATTTACGCACATAAACTCTAAATTAGACTAATCATGTGCAAAGTTCTTCCTTTTTGTACCTTTTTACATTTAACAAGTTAACATCAACTCCAATCATCCATTAAACCCTATTAAACACTTTATTCATTTCAAAATAGGGTTTCTTAATCTTTAATTCATTAAAGATGATAATTTACACTACATTTCGAACAATGATCAGATGCAGGCTATAAAACTATTTTTATTGGATTCCTTGTGTTCTTCTGATCAAAATTCATATATTACTTGTCCTAATCGGAGTTACCAATCTTTAATTACGAATTTAGTAAGATTTCACTTACTTGGCCAATCGGAGGATGCCACGTCATCTGTTTCCATGCACGTTGGTTGATTGTAAACATAACGCAATTACGCGTTTACCCTTGGTTAAGTGAAGCACTTCCTCAGCTCGCAGAGTGGCAGAAGCATCAAACACCCCTGGTTCATCTCCTACCTTCGACCAGCAGCAACGGCCGCCGAGGATGGCTCTTTACAGGGCTACTCCTCCCTCTTCAAGGTCTGAAGCTTCATGCCAACCACTGCCCTACCTCCGTCGTACCAGGGCGCACTCAGAGAGCCCTTAAAGCACGGCCAAGATGACCGAGATTGGCACGGTTTCCCACAAGAAGAAGCCGCCATGTACAGCCATGCTGCTACTAAGGCACACTATCTAGGGCATGGCGATGTTGGCTAGGTCTTGCTCTGGCCTCAGGGCATGTCTAGCCTCCATTGTAATCCCAATTGGTCTCCTTGTTGTGCCAGGATCACCTTGCTTTACCCTGCTAGGGTTTTGAATGAAAAAGGATGTAGAGTAAGAGGGAGATGAGAGAGGAAGGGATGTAGGGATTTCCTTGGGCTCGCCCCACAGGTCCCAACCTTTTATAGAGGAGGATACGAAGCCCTAGGTGGGTTATCCACGAGTCCAAGAGTCCCTTTCCAAGTAGGAAGTCAATTCCTTCAAAGAGAAGTAATATTCTCTCTCCTTTTCCTTCCTTGATATTCCTTATCTCATTGATACTTAGAAAAACGAAAATCCTTTCTCTTATTATCATTATTCTTGCCTTCTAATCCATTGGCACGAAATTCTATTTTCATTTAATAGAAAATACTTCCTTTTTATCAATATCACCAAATTCATTAATAATGTATCATATTATCTTTTATTTTGCAAATTTTGGTATTTTCTCTTTCTTTCCTCTTTATTGGGACTCCTTGGATCCCAAGACACTCCATTATTTCGAAATTCTTTTTATTGGATACTTATTATCCTTCTAGATGCATCTTTATGCATTATTTCACATTATCTTGTTTATTTCTCATTAAAATATCTCTTTTTGAGGATTTCTCTTTATTTCTCTTTTATTTTCCTCATTGGCATTCCTTTTATCATTAGAAATCCTTGGGATACGAAATTCCACCAAGGATAACTCAATTATACCTCTTTTCACTTATTTTCCACATTTTCTCATTGTTTTCAATTTCTTTCTTAATAAAGAAATACCTAATTAATCTTTTCTTTTCTTATTGCTTTATTTTTGCAACTTTGGAATCCTTGGAACCCAAGAGGCACGAAATCCATCCTTGGATTACATCTCTTTGCCTTCTAGAGGTTTCTACCTCTTCCTTTTCTCAAATATTCAATTATTCAATTACTAATTCAATTTTCTTTGTTATTTGGGCCCAATAGCCAATAAAGCCCACAACACAGACATCAAGGCTATTGTAAACAAAATCCATGTATTCAAACTAAATTATACCATTCTTTGTTCAATTATCTTTAATATGAGAAATTACATTTCTCGCCAGATGAACCCAAAAATTGGAGTTGTAGCATCCTTCCCCTCTTATAGGAATTTTGTCCCCAAAATTCTATCAAGAAAACAAACAATTCAGGATAAGACTTTTCCATGTCCATCATTGGCCCCTATGTGGCTTTACCATACTCATGGAGTCTCCAAAGAACCTTTATCATCACATATTCTTTTCTCTGAGTTCTTTCATCCTGGCATCTATAAACTGCACAGGTGGACTCAGGCCATTTCAGCCTCTCGTAGGGCTCACTAGGTTCATTGCTCAGCACATGGTCGGGGCACCTCACATAGTGCTCTAAATTGAACACATGGAACTCATCACACATTACTTTATCCTGAAGGGTAAGGTCAATCTTAACCTTCTCCACCAAACCATCTCAATGGACCCATGTATCGGGGATTCATCTTTCTTAGCTATAGCTCAGAGGGGTCATATTTTCATTCCCACAGTGAACTGCATGTCAGTCTACTTTGCATCCGCTCACGAATCTCGTCGTCTCTAGGCTCCTTTCAGCCTTTGCACAATCAAAGCTACTTCATCAACACACACTATGGTCCTTTTCTAACCATCATTTGGTCCTTTCACCAACATCACCTTACTGAAGTGGTGACTGACACAACCTCTCTTATAGAGCTTCTTTAAATCGAGATACTGGATATGGTGGTTATCTTCACATCTGTCATAGGATAAGAACTGTCTCTAGCTATCACCCTGAATGAGCACATATGCTCTCATCAGACCCTTTAGTCTGGATCATACTAACCATTAGTTATGGGTGATTAACTGTACTAACATCGAGTCCTTCATGTACCTACTTGCCCCTTACGGAAGTGAATCTTTAGGATATACTCAAGGACTTTTAAACTCAATTCATGGTTTAGTTGAACCATCTCTCTCATGAGTAGTTCAACCAGATCTATCTCTTCACAGAACTCTCTTCTTTCTCATGTCATCTAGGTAAGGCAATCTACCATAACCCATATTGCATCTTGACCTTCCTTGGTCTAGAGGAGACTTACCACAACATCCATAGTGGTGATCTTCCATTCCCACTCGAGGACTCTCTTTATTCTTCATAACAATGTGCTGGGTTACTGGTGTTTGTCCTTCACCTCAGCTTGCATGGCCATATACCACATGCAACTTTATCTTATGTCTCTAAAGTACTACTGTCACTTATTATATTGGTAGTATCACAGTGTATGGTGATCTTCAATCATGATATCCTGTATGTCATGATTCCTCAAGATCGATTCCTCAAAAACCCTATACCACTCTCATCAAGGTTTCATCACCTTCTTTTCCAAAGAAGTGCATCTGAGGTTCTCCCACCATCCTTTCATTGCATCAAGGACTAGACTGACTAACCAAACAACCATTAACTGGTTTAATAGATCTCATTACATCAGAGTATTAGCCAAACATCTCTCCTTTTCCGAACTTAGGGTCAGTGAAAGAACCTCTTCTAGCCAAACTAGGTAGATATATCTCAATCCAGGAAATCATTACAACCCCACATCCTTAGGTATTAGGTAACATTGAAGACATACACTTCCACATATTTCACTTATCACCTCAAACTCAAATTTTAATTCTATCTTTATTGAGAAAACTTTGAGCTCATCTTCTTAGTGATCAAACTCAATCTTGTATGACTTATATCTCATGATAAAAACATCCTCATAAGGTGATTACCTTAGTACTCTTACTATTTGTAAACCAACCATGTATCATTCACTTTACCAGGGTACGTTATCTTCTCTGTCCTCATACCTCGTAGCAATGTTACAACTCACATCATCTTTTATCCTTAGTCTATGGCATGTGTACTGTCCTATCTCTCACTGCCATAATAAGAGGAAATAAGCATTTGGCGGCCGTCCAAATACAAAGTTCTTTCTGTTCTACGAGTAGAGATAATACATCCCACCTTGCCAGTACACCTTTGAACCTAAGTTGAAACATGCAACTTATGTCTCTACATCACAATCATTTTGATATCAAAGCTACCTTCATGGAAAACTAGTCTTGAACCTACTGAGGTTTATATCATTGGTCATCTCCTCTAGGTCTATAGGGTACCGGCTCTTTTGGGGTCATCCCTCTTCCCTCATGCATCAAGAGAGTGCCCTACTCATCTTCCCTTTAGGTCCCATGAGTTCATGAAGGTGATCAATCTCCTAACCCATGGCCCTCATAAAATGATAGTTGTTACCTCTCGACCCTATGGTCTTGTGCAACTTGGGAATTAGGCAACTCCTACTTCCATCGGTCTTATCCCTATCTGACCCTAGGATAGACTTCGGATTCTCCATTTATAATACATGTCCAACTTATAACCTTGTCCAAGCCTTCATCATCTCTCTTTGTATACATGGGCTGACATCCATCCTTTCATAGGGGTCATGGTGACCTGCCTACTTTGGTCAGGCCCCCCTTACCGGTTACCTCCATGGTAGCACATCCACACGCACTTAGAGATGGATATTTATGGGTCTGTAGGTTCATTCTCATACCATGTACCTTTCACTTAGCTTCTCAAGATCCTATGAGACCTCTCTAGGTTTGCTCAAAACCCACAAAACAAGTATACACCCTACCAAAGGGTCCCTCTCCCAGGATGAGAGGAAAACTATCTCTTGACAACAAGGTCACAAAAGCTCTTAGGTCTAGGGTTTACATCCACATGAGCCTACTCAACACTAGAAAGCTATTAAGGCACAAGTAGATCACCTACTGAACCATGCTAGGTCATACTTTCCCTCCTTCCTCTATGCTGGATCAAGATCATACCTTCCTTTATCATCAACCTAGCTGTGAGGGGTTCATCAAACATACCTTAAACTTAAGGGGCTTCCCTTTTTCTCTATACATGAGGAGTACCATGCTCGCTTCTACAGGAACTCATCTCTCATCATGAGCATTAGGTACACCACTTCCCCTCTTAGGCCTAGGAACCCCAGGTTCACTTGTAGGTGTCCAACTGTATGCTCTATTTCTTAACCATGAACTATGCATGGAAAAAGCATGACATGCACTTCTTGTCATCCTTCAACTCGAGCAACACTTAGAGTTGGGTCCTCCTTAAGGACAACCAACAAGGTACAAGGCCTCATAACCTGTTACTAAACCTTTCTAGGTCTAAGAAACTCTACTTCCTACCTCAGAAGGTAAACACCTATACCATAGGCACATAGGTACCAGAAGCTTCATCTTCTCTCTCTAGGGTTTGTTCCCTTTAAAGGCAACCAAGATATCATCAACTTCCAGGGCTCGATCATGATGCAACTACTATCATCCATTTAGGTCGCATCATCCTCAACTCTTGACTTCTCCTCATATCCCAGAGTCTAGGATTCCAACCTTCTTGTTGGGTTCCTGCTCTCTCTTTCTAGAGCTATCCCTACAACCAACCTCACCATTAGAGGTCATATCTTCGTGAAGGGTCAACCTCAAAAGCATGCCCCTACCTGGATGAAGCCTATGTTCAACTCATGTTCGCTCAAGGTTATCTATAGCCCCTTAGGCTTATCACATAAGCTATCCATCAAACTCTCCCCTGACCGGGTTTCAACCTATAGCTCGCACTACTAATACATTCTGGTTGCCTATTATGCCCATATAAGCTCATGGGGTTTCCATAGGTTCTTCTCTAACCTCATCAATGAAAGAGATATCCTTCACTCCAACATGCACGACCCTTCCCAGGGTTGGGTCACCAGAGGCACTAGGTCATCCAACCTCTCATAGCTCATACGCCATCCAAGACATGTTCATCCAAACACTTGGCCTAACTCATCTTGCCATCTCTCTCTAACCTTCACTTAGGGTTAGGGTTAGCATCATCCTCAGACGATGTTCTAGGTCTCAACTTGCAATGGAGATCTCTATCTCCAAGACAACTTATCCTCCTGGCAAGAAGGTCTATCCTCAGGTCTCTTCTGAGGACATGACAACTTATTTCATATGCCCTAAGCATGTATCTATTCTTTAATTTGTGCTTAATCTATTAAGATTATGGACATGACATTTTATTTAAATGTTTTTCATTAATTTGGTTGAGGATTCCTTAAACCTTATTAACCTTACCCATACCTCAAGAGGGTGAGGAGAAGAAAGAAAACCCTAATCCTTTAGGTCCTTATCAGAATTTTGTGATGAGAAGGGATGAATAAGATGAGAAAGTCCTAAAGGTATCTTATTTTGATTTATACCCTAAGACTTTGGCCAGGCAGTCACACGGATCCGGGAGTCCTCGTATTCCGACTAGCAGTGCGGAGGAAAATATTGCCAGCCCCCAGTCGTGATCCTTTTCTAGACACCTTTGTCTTTTAGATAATCCTCTAATAACTCCCTTGGGTTCTATGGAGTTTGTAAAATTTAATAATTATTAATGCTTAAATGAGGAACCTACACTCTGATACCAAATGTTACGACCCCACCTCCCGATAACCCCCAATTAAGGGAGACCGAGAGGTCGAACCCACACCCATAACTTCCGGATGACAGGTTTGGCACTTAACCAAGAACAATTATTAAATTTCAACAATCTATACTAAACAGCTATAATAAAAAATTTCATACCTTTTGAAATTTTTGGATTTCTATCCACATCAGAATTCTACTCTAACTAATCCTCCTTGCATTTTACTTCATGTATTTTGCATTATGACAATTTACTATTTGTCCTTTTGGCTTGTACCTAAAACGCCGACAAACAAAACGTCAGTCAGTCAAAACTGGTATATGGGGGAAACAATAAATGTGCAACTATGATAACAATGTAATCATTCAATTAATCATTTAACAACCAAGATTACATTTTAAATATAACTCCGTGATCCATGAGTACCCTATCCTCTATGTTATCCCTGTAGTGGACCTGGATACTACCTTCCTTATGGTAGATCCCCATTAAACCCCTCATGGTCCCACCTATAGGTGAACCAGTTTCTTGGGTTGAGTCACATGGCACTACTCGTAAGTAGCCCACTCCTTAACTCATGGAAGGCCAATGAGTCTCATGGCACTACACGTAGGTAACCCAGTTTCTAACTCTTGGTAACCTAGACCTTGCTCTAGGATTACCCCCTTTTTTTAGCCTTTTCAAAGCAATAGAGGTGGACTCGGATCTAGCCAGTTATATACGCACATTTATAGTGATAATCATAGTCACTTTATAGTTGCATGAAATAAATAGACATCCAACAGTTATATCAAGCAACCGATTAAAACTTCGGGAATCATCATGAAACTAGAACGCTTATTCATAAGTGTAACCACATACCTGATTTGATGATTTCAAAAGCATTAAGTAAACCCAACCAAGAATGAAATCCAAGCAAGCAATTCAATCATCACATAATTCCTGAAAAGAATATCCACTCTATTTATTACACACTTTATCAAGAATCTACTTTATTGACTTGGATTCACTTTCTAGGGTTTTTGCATCCATTTTAGAGTTTCATTAATCTTGATTAGGGTTTCTTAGATCCACTCCTCAAACTTTATCCTTTTTAGGTCAACAAAACCTAAAATACTATTTTCCATTTATATGAACCTTAATTGCTCAACTATCCATTTTAATAGTCTTTTATACCCAAATTGACTTAGGATCATCATATCCCTATGTATTCATGTATTTGAAAGACATATTCTCCTAAATTAGGATTTTCAAGCTCATTAATGCATAATCATGCACGAAACCCTAAATTAAGCCAATTATATAAAAAGATCATCTTTTTAGATCATATTTTCACTTTTATTAACAACATGTTAATATCATCTTGAATTATCCAAATAACTTCATTAAGTCCATCTATCATCAAATCTAAGGGTTTTTCCTTAATTAAATCATTAAAGATAATAACTTTATGTCCTTTTCAAATTTCAAGCATATTTACGCACATAAACTCTAAATTAGACTAATCATGTGCAAAGTTCTTACTTTTTGTACCTTTTTACAATTAACAGGTTAACATCAACTCTAATGATCCATTAAACCCTATTAAACACTTTATTCATTTCAAAATAGGGTTTCTTAATCTTTAATTCATTAAAGATGATAATTTACACTACATTTCGAACTATGATCAAATTCCGGCTGTAAAACTATTTTTATTGGATTCTTTGTGTTCTTCTGATCAAAATTCATATATTACTTGTCCTAATCGGAGTTACCAATCTTTAATTACGAATTTAGTAAGATTTCACTTACTTGGCCAATCGGAGGATGCCACGTCATCAGTTTCCATGCACGTTGGTTGATTGTAAACATAACGCAATTATGCGTTTACCCTTGGTTAAGTGAAGTGCTTCCTCAGCTCACGGAGGGGCAGAAGCATCAAACACCCCTGGTTCATCTCCTACCTTCTACCAGCAGCAACGGCCGCCGAGGATGGCTCTTTACAGGGCTGCTCCTCCCTCTTCAAGGTCCGAAGCTTCACGCCAACCACTGCCCTACTTCCGCCGTACCAGGGCACACTCAGAGAGCCCTTAAAGCACGGCCAAGATGGCCGATATTGGCAAGGTTTCCTGCAAGAAGAAGCCGCCATGTACATCCATGCTACTGTTAAGGCACACTCTCTAGGGCATGACGATGTTGGCTAGGTCTTGCTCTGACCTCGGGGCACGTCCAGCCTCCATTGTAATCCCACTTGGTCTCCTTGTTGTGCCAGGATCACCTTGCTTTACCCTGCTAGGGTTTTGAACAAAAAAGGATGTACAGGAAGAGGGAGATGAGGGAGGAAGGGATGCAGGGATTTCCTTGGGCTCGCCTTAGAGGTCCCAACCTTTTATAGAGGAGGATACGAAGCCCTAGGTGGGTTATCCATGAGTCCAAGAGTCTCTTTCCAAGTAGGAAGTCAATTCCTTCAAAGAGAAGCAATATTCTTTCTCCTTTTTCTTCCTTGATATTCCTTATCTCATGGATACTTAGAAAAACGAAAATCATTTCTCTTATTATCATTATTCTTGCCTTTTAATCCATTGGCACGAATTTCTATTTTCATTTAATAGAAAATACTTCATTTTTATCAATATCACCAAATTCATTAATAATGTATCATATTATCTTTTATTTTGTAATTTTTGGTATTTTCTCTTTCTTTCCTCTTTATTGGGACTCCTTGGATCCCAAGACACTCCATTATTTCGAAATTCTTTTTATTGGATACTTATTATCCTTCTAGATGCATCTTTATGTATTATTTCACATTATCTTGTTTATTTCTCATTAAATATCTCTTTTTGAGGATTTCTCTTTATTTCTCTTTTATTTTCCTCATTGGCATTCCTTTTATCATTATAAATCCTTGGGATACGAAATTCCATCAAGGATAACTCAATTATACCTCTTTTCACTTATTTTCAACATTTTCTCATTGTTTTCAATTTCTTTCTTAATAAAGAAATACCTAATTAATCTTTTATTTTCTTATTGCTTTCTTTTTGCAACTTTGGACTCCTTGGAACCCAAGGAACCCAAGAGGCACGAAATCCATCCTTGGATTACATCTCTTTTCCTTCTAGAGGTTTCTACCTCTTCCTTTTCTCAAATATTCAATTATTCACTTACTAATTGAATTTTATTTGTTATTTGGGCCCAATAGCCAATAAAGCCCACAACACAGACATCAAGGCTATTGTAACAAAATCCATGTATTCAAAACAAATTATACCATTCTTTTTTCAATTATCTTTAATATGAGAAATTACATTTCTCACCAAATGAACCCAAAAATTGGGGTTGTAACATCCTTCCCCTCTTATAGGAATTTTGTCCCCAAAATTCTATCAAGCAAACAAACAATTCAGGATAAGACTTTTCCATGTCCATCATTGGCCCCTATGTGGCTTTACCATACTTATGGCATCTCCAAAGAACCTTTATCATCACATATTCTTTTCTCTGAGTTCTTTCATCCTGGTGTCTATAAACTGCACAGGTGGACTCAGGCCATTTCAGCCTCTCTTGGGGCTCACTAGGTTCAGTGCTCAGCACATGGTCGGGGCACCTCACATAGTGCTCTAAATTGGACACATGGAACTCATCACACATTACTTTATCCTGAAGGGTAAGGTCAATCTTAACCTTCTCCACCAAACCATCTCAATGGACCCATGTATCGGGGATTCATCTTTCTTAGCTATAGCTCAGAGGGGTTAGATTTTCATTCCCACAGTGAACTGCATGTCAGTCTACTTTGCATCCGCTCACAACTCTCGTCATCTCTAGGCTCCTTTCAGCCTTTTCACGATCAAAGTGAATTCATAAACACACACTATGATCCTTTTCTAACCATCATGTGGTCCTTTCACCAACATCATCTTACTGAAGTGGCGACTCACACAACCTCTCTTACAGAGATTCTTTAAATCCCGATACTGGATATGGTGGTTATCTTCACGTCTTTAATAGGACAAGAACTGTCTCTATCTATCACCCTAAACGAGCACATATGCTCTCTTCAGACCCTTTAGTCTGGATCATACAAACCATTAGTTATGGGTGATGAACTGTACTAACATCTTTATGCATTATTTCACATTATCTTGTTTATTTCTCATTAAAATATCTCTTTTTGAGTATTTCTCTTTATTTCTCTTTTATTTTCCTCATTGGCATTCCTTTTATCATTAGAAGTCCTTGGGATACGAAATTCCACCAAGGATAACTCAATTATACCTCTTTTCACTTATTTTCCACATTTTCTCATTGTTTTCAATTTCTTTCTTAATAAAGAAATACCTAATTAATCTTTTCTTTTCTTATTGCTTTCTTTTTTCAACTTTGGACTCCTTGTAACCCAAGGAACCCAAGAGGCACTAAATCCATCCTTGGATTACATCTCTTTTCCTTCTAGAGGTTTCTACCTCTTCCTTTTCTCAAATATTCAATTATTCAATTACTAATTGAATTTTCTTTGTTATTTGGGCCCAATAGCCAATAAAGCCCACAACACAGACACCAAGGCTATTGTAAACAAAATCCATGTATTCAAAACAAATTATACCATTCTTTGTTCAATTATCTTTAATATGAGAAATTACATTTCTCACCAGATGAACCCAAAAATTGGGGTTGTAACAAAATAGCTCTAAATGAACATATTATTCTATGAATAGAAAGAACCAAAACCCTAATATGCAATAAGGTCGTCAAAACTAGGATAAGAACAATAAGTATAACTATAATAATAATGCATTCACATGTTTGATTTTGTTGACTAATAATATTCTTGCACCTAACATTTCCTTACTCCTTACACGACCTCGATAATACTTACATGTACCCATATACTTGTGGGGTAGTGTTCGAGTTTATAAATATTAAAACTTTTCACACACATCTAACAAGTTTTTGGCACCATTGTTTGAAGGCATTAGTATTTTTTTAGAGTAAGAAGTGTTGAATAGTAAGAAAGACTAGATCACACCATCACCCAACATATCCACCATCTTTTTTTTCATCATGATCATCATCATTATCTTATTTTTGTACTTCACTCACCTTCTTTACTTGCACGATTGTATGAGGCAATCAAAAAGGGGTCTTGAAGCTTCCACATTTCTAAGCCCCAAAATTTAGCACAATGTTATCATGCTTCAAAAAACAAGGAAGAATGAACCTCAATCATATATGGAGAAATCACAACATGCATCACCACCATCTCCACCCAAACATCCAACCCAACAAGAAGAACAAATCATGGAATACGATCATCTCAGTAAAGATTTCTTTGTTCCATCTACTATGAATATCATTGGGGCTATCACTGTCCCACAAATTGAGACAAAATCTGCCCCATAATTATATCGATGATACAACAGAACCAATTTGAGGGATGCGAATGGAGGATCCAAACCTCCAGATTGTTGAATTTCTATAATTTCTTAGTACAATCAAGATAGATGGTGTTCCTACTAATTGGATCCACCTTCTTATTTTCTCCTTTTCTTTAAGAGATAGATAGAAGGTGTGGCTCTATTCTTTTCCAAGAAACTCCATCAATAGTTGTGAGGAACTCATCAATGTTTTCTTAGTTAAATATTTTCCACCAAGCCAGACGGCACAATTGAGGAGTCACCTCATCAATTTTTCACAAAGGGATGGAGAGACCTAGTATGACACATGGTAAAGGTTCAAAGACCTTCAACATCTTTGTCCACACCATGGTTTAAGAAACTGGCTTCTACTACAAACCTCGTATTTTGTCTTATTTTACAATACAAGGATGTCTATAGATGCTACTGCAAATGGTGCTCTAATGAATAAATCATACAGGGAGGCTCACGCCATTATTAAAAATATGGCAATTCATCATTGTCAATGGAGTTCTACTGGAGCAGCCAGATGGAATTTCCACTTACAGTAGGATGTTGGAGAATCAAATTGCTCAACTAGCTCTTGCCAATCAAACAGCACCTTCCAGTTCCTTGCCTAACCAACCAGAGATGAGTTCAAGGGAGACATTTATGTTAGTTATCTTGAGAAGTGGAGATTCTATAGGAGAATCTTCTTCACCATCAAGCCAATATCATGTGAAGTTTTTGACTCCAATGTAAGCAATGATAATGAATCTCAATGTAAGAAATCAATGCCTTCCTCACATGATGATTTTTCAAACACGCCAAGTGTCCCCTTAAAACACATCTTTTATACAAGGCTTGGTGATGAGACCATTCTCTTTGACTCCAATTTTGGTTATTTTGAAGAAGTGAAAGAAGGGACAAAAAAACACATATCTCCAAACGTATATTCCTATTGCAAATCATAAGTGTATACCTTTGTCTGAAATCTACAATGCATTGACAAAGAGGCATAGATCTATGGTGCAACAATTTCTTTCCTCAAATCAAAGTAGTGGACCTCCCTCTTGATCATTCACCATGATAGGTATCCAGTTGCAATCTCATGAGTTTGATATATGTAGTGAGGACACTGTAAATTTTTAGCTTACGGGGAGTGCAACTGGCCGATTGTTGCTCTTTTTGTTTTTCTTTTCAATTTCTATTTGTCTTTCCTAATTAAGTGAAAATCTAAGTATGACTCTAAACACTTGCTTTTGTTTCATAAGAAATTGACTCCCTTTTAGCTAAATCATTTCACCAATGAGATAATAGTTGAAAAACCTAGCATGCACATCCAACAATTTGATGAAAACCATTTGTCAATCACTCATGTTGCCATCATATTTTTTCTCTAGAATGTTTTTCATTTTTCCAACTCTTATCTCAATGCATGTAATAATTCAAATGATTTGGATTAATCAAATTTATAGCCTTGTGTAGCATCTTGATGATTTTATCAAATCTGTAGTGCATTTTCTACCACCACCTATTATGAATATGTTTGCAAATAAAACAATTCCAGGTTTTAAATCACCTATCTGCATGAATCTTTTGATCTTTGATATTTTTACTAACCTAAGACTGCGAGGTTCCAAAATGGGACCCCAATCATGTTTAAAAAGAATATTTGTTTGCTGGAAAAAAATTCTACATCCAAGAAAGCATGGCTAAGTCACCCACGTAATCTCCCAACCTAAAGAAGGTAGGGAATTACGTTAGAAAGAGGGTCAATAAAATCCCAAATAGCATTCTACATGTGTGTAAGCATACACTAGCAGCTGAGTGTCATACCAAAAGCTATTAGTTTTAAAATATTTATGCTTATGAAGGAGTCATTGCATATTTTTTGATGTCAAGCCAAAATTTTAATTTATTCATCCTCATAATCATGACGGTTTGGATTCATTTTCACTACATGTTTATCTTTGTCATCATACCTATTTTCATTATTAGATTTTGTATTTTTCTAAAGAAATTTGACCACCTTTTTAACTTAACTTCAAACTTTGAGTGATTGATATGAATTCATGTCTGATTGTAGTATCTTAACAATGATTAGCAATGATTGACATGATATGAATGAATTCTTCATTTGATTGAATTGATGTATGTTCCATGTTATTTCTTCATCTATGTATCTTCCTTTTATTTTTTCTTGAGGACAAGAAATAGTTTAATCTTGGGGGAATTTTATGTGCATATTTTATATCATATTTGGGACTACTTTTTGTGACACTTTCAAATCATTTTCACCCAATAATCACTCTTAATCATGCTAGATTTTCCACTTTGTTATTATCTTTACTTGCTCTATAGTTTGGATTGTAGGTACAACAGGTTGGCATCAAAATGGGGAGAAAAGACCATCACTTTATCAACCAACACATTCCCCAATCATCTAGACATGTAGAACCCAACCATCTAGACATGTAGAAATCAATGTTGCTAAAAGTAACAGTGACACATCGTTTCCAGAAATCAACACGTCGTGTCCAGTGCAAACCCAATGTGCCTAATTTCAGATACATCGTGACCAGTACAGACATGACATGTCTAATTTTAGACACGCCATGTCCCAGTACAAAACTTGGATTGAGAACTCCTTGAATTGAAGCAACACACCATTTCTAATTTCAGACACGTCATGTCCCAGTCTAGAACTTGGATCCAGAACTTCTTGAATTGCAATGACATGTTGTGTCAAATTTAGACATGCCATGTCACTTTCCAAAACTTGGATCAGGCTTCAATTATCGCATTGAACACAACTCGTCATCCATCCAACATGCTATGTCACTTACAGATTTCATTCAAATGTGAATTTAACTGTCTCACGCTTATATATATGACCCCAAGCCTTATTGGGACAGTTATCACAATATATTTTGGACCATTTGGTGGGGCACTCGAGTAAGGAACATGGACGAGAAGTTGGAGGCATCCAAGGGGAGAAAAGGTGGTTTCTCGGGAGGGAAACTTCTTCTTCTTCCTTCTTCTCTAACAATTATTGTAGGGATCTTCGTGTTCTCTTCTCTCCACTTTGACATGAAACTTTTCAGATATTTTTCACTAGAAATGACAAATTTTTGACTCTTTGATAGGAGTTCCAACTCTATCTTGCATCTTTCATGGACATCCAAATTTATTTTCTTCTATTATGATGCCTAGCGTTGCTTTCTACTGCTTGTATTACTTTCTATATCCATGGACGAGTATAACTATATTTCTTGGGCATGGGGGAGTAACTCCCATGTCATAACTCGATTGAACATTAATTTTATATATAATGCTAGTTGTTTTGTTGTTCTAAGGCTCATCGGTATTTATTTCTTCTTACATGCTTTGTTAGCCACTTTATGTGTATGTTTTCTGCTGTTTGTATAATCTGTGAAGATATGAATTGGATGCAGGAGATGTACCTTAGTTGTACTACCTTGACCACGGGAGTGGCTGAGATGTGTTTGGGAATACAAGTTTGTAGTCTAAAATTAAGTATATCCACAAGAGTGGGATACAAAGTTAGGATTTTTCTATACTACCAAGAGGTGGGTGTAGGATACAAACCTCCCTTGTGTTATATAGTGTTATTAATCTTCATTGTTATTCATGTTATGATGTTAATGTGAAACCCTATCCTCTATAATTTCTAACCTAATTTGATCCTTAATACAAGTGATTTCTATTTTAGTTTATTTCCTTTTGATTTCTGAGTTAACTAAACAAAACCTCTCTGGTTAAAAAGATCTAGATTGTTGTATATTTATACTCTTGCATCTAACAATACCTTGATCCTTAGACGTTCTCGATAATACTACATGCACATGTATACTTGCGGGGTAGTGTTTGACTTTATAAATATTAAAATTTGTGCATTTAAGCCAACAAGTGTTTCAATAGAATATCTAGGATATTTTTACTTACATACAACCATTCATTTATATGGTGCACCTATTCTACACAAGGTGTGTGTTTCCGCCCTTATTTTTTAGGACATGATATTATGGGGTTATGGCCCTATTTTAAGCATATTTAGTCTACATTGGTTATGAATGCAAACATATTATTTAATTTGAGAATTGGAATGTGTGTAAAGGCTAGATGTCTCTTTTTATCCCAAATATTGCTCTCCGTAAATATTATGCCTCAACCTTTTGTTTTGAGTGTTATTGGATTTACCTACTTTTATATAGAACCTTTTTCATGGAACCCTCCTTTCAAACTTGTAACCCTATTTATTTCCCAAATATTGTTTACTTGCACATACATAGTGTCTATTGATTCATGCCATTATTTCCTATATTCATGGTGATGCTCTTCCACCCAGGTGTAGGTATATTAGAGGATAAGAACTCAGAAAGATCACATTCATAACATTGACTTAAGGATAGATTCAAGTGGAAGGGTTGCCATCTACAATGGTCCTTGCCTATTATTAGATATATTAGAAGTATACCTTTTTACCTTGTTATACCACCTTTGATGGTGAAGAACAAATGCAGTTGGATCATATAGTAACTCTGTAATAGTTTTGTATCCGCTGCTTATAAACATTTGTGTTTTGTGATATATATATATATATATATATATATAGTTTGGGAAATTATGAAATTCCTCCTTTCCTTCATACTTGGAAAATGATGGTTTTAGTTCTCTATTTGATGAGGAATAGACCCTCTCTCAAGTCTCACTCTTTACAAAATGGTATCGAAGCCTAAGCAGTTAGTGATTTGACTATTTCAAGTTACCCATGTAGTTCCTTAATGTGGTAGTGAAGTTATCCTATATATGTTGTTGATATACCTAACCTTGATTCATGGAATACCAACTAGGGTTTCAATCCCTGACTAAGTTGGTCACTTTCACTCTCCAAATCACGTATGTAGTTGACACTCAGTCTTGAGTAAACTAATCACCCCTACCCTCTTTGTGGAAGTAAAATGGTCACCTTATGGGGTTGACTCCAATAATGTTTGATTCATGTATCATAATACTCATAGGTTGGTCTGAGAAGTTTGGGTTCAGTAGATTAGTCATATCTAGGTTTTACCCTAATTCTCACCTTAACCCCTTTCTTATGTTGTTTTTCAAACATGTCTAGCATATGCCCACTTTGGGTGTTGAGCATGCATGGATGACAAACACAAAACCCTGACATAAGTTTAAAAACTGATATGATTCCTCCTATACTAAGAGATAATATGATCTAGCTCCATCATGGAAAAGAAGATCTTACCTTCAATGTGGAGTATCTCATCATAGTTTTACCCAAGGTCTCAACCTAGATGTTGCATACTATCCTCATACAGTTTGAGAGGTGTTTACATTAGGATTATTTAATAGAAGCTATAAGTTTTCAGTAGACCATCTCAAAAGTTTGCCTTCCTCATACCATAGTATACTTGTACTACCTAGTGAATGAGATGATGGGTGGAATTGACTATCTAGATCACCTTATATGATGAAGGCACAATGGTGGTAAACCAACAAGTGATTGAGGACTATAATTTCCTCCTATATTGGTTGGACAATCATATTACTCCTTGATGTCTTAAAGTGTAGATTTGTATATCATTATTACGGTGAAGTGAGGAATCATGGATGTCATGTTCTAATAGGATATGGTGGAACTCGATTGTGCGATGGAGAAAACCTTTTTCCTTCCTCCTATGTTCTAAGTTGAAGATGATTTCCAGAATGCCATTTTGATACTTAAAGAATTAGAACAAGTTGGTAGAATTAAGTGATTGTAGAATAATACTATAGGTGTCACATGGGGAAAAAGTGGTGGACTTGGTTTCCAGATCAATTTTGTTGCCATTTTTTGGTTTTCCATTATAAAATTTCAATCTTCAAACTTATTTTAATTATTAAAACTTTATGTACACAAGACAAGCTTTCATATTTTATCGATAGTTTTTGGAAATAATCACCACCACAAGGAAGTTTGAGTTGTAGATAACTCCTTTAGTGAATAACTTATCAAATAGCATGTTCAATCCTGAGTCCCTAGACTAAGTATGGTATAGAGAGTATGATGAAGAAGTTATAGATATATATACGACCTAGATGCACATTTTTTCCCCTCAGATGATCAAACAAGTTATAGATTAATCCTTTTTGTAGGTGGAACCTTATACGCTTAGGAGTGTAGCTGAACTTAAGGAATAATCAAAATTAATAGTGGTTGTGATATGTCATACTTGGGTAACTTCTAGTAATAATGTCAAACATAGGTAGCATCTATCCAATCAAGGTTTATGGGTAAGATTTAATTATTTCGCCACAATAATGTTAATCAGAATAAATGATTTGAATTTTTCAAATTTTGATTTTTTTTAAGATGGTAAGGCGAATTACTAAGTAAAAATATAAATTCCTAAAAGCTTGAACTTAATTCTGGCATACTTCATTGCTTTAAAATGCATGGAAGGAGTAACCCTACTCTAGAAACTAGGTTGAACACACTAAGGATGCAAATATTAATGAAAGTGCACCTTGAACATGGATGGTTATCTCAATAACTAGCATGCAATACACAAAATTTCTCAAATATGAATGGTACAACATGTTTGTTAACGAAACCCTAATTTTACAGCTTAACCCTAATCTACCTAATATTTTAAGGTAATGGCTTGATAATAGATACAAAAATTAATTGATTTTCTTGGGTAAAATCTATAAACATGCCAAACTTGGAAGATAATTGTAATATTAGAAGGAGAAGAAGACAAGTATGTATGGTTTACCCTAACAAACATATATCGTTAAACAATAAAAAAGACAAAATGATGGTTATATTAGGAATTAATATAATAATAAGGTTGATTGTAACCATGATCTGATATGTGGAAGTCTATGTGTCATGTTAGTCATCGTAATTCAAATGGTGCCATAAGGAAACCCATTTACAAAAATTGTTCATTTTTGCTTATGTGATGGGCCAGAGGAGCTGTAAAAAAATGGAAGCAATGTCAAGCATGTAAGAGAATGATGAAACTGCCAAAACGGTGTATATAATCTTGTTAATATAATCCTAGGCTTTGGTGTTGTTTTCCTAGATCAACATATAATACAAATAAATCAAATATGTCACGAGGTAAGGAGTATTAATAGTTACACCTAGAGGATGGACTATAAGAGTAATATGGGATGCATAGTATCAATTATTATAGTGAGAGAATTGCCAAAAATATAGATTGGTTTAGAATTGTGAATTAGTATACCTGGCTAGTGGTGGACATATTTCTGGGATAAAATCCTCTTTAAGAGGTCAAGTGTTGTAACATACTTGAATCTAGGTATATAGACTAACCCTCCCTTCTTCTAGGCCCCTATCCAATTTTGTTAATAACTAGGATGTATTTACCTAGTTCAAAATAAACTAGGAATAGTTGTATTCAAATAGCATCATGTATTCATAAATACCTTTTAAAAATGATAGTTGAAAGATAAAATAACCATGATACATGAAAAAATATGATTCAACGTGAAAATATATCAAATAGTGGCATTGGATCCAAATTGACACTTTAGAATACATAGAGAATCATAAGATAAAAGGAATCAAGTTGATATGTGTCCTAGTATCACAATCAAGTAATTAAGAGGAGTAATTACATCAAATGTAGGGTTAATGCACTACTAATGGAATCTAATATAAAAAATTCAAAAGGTAAAATTGATCCTAAATCTGAGTTCCTTACATCTCTAAATTGCCTACCTAGAAAATTTGATGCTACTTGAATAAGGTTTACCCATCCAATCAAGTTAATAATGAAATAAATTGAAACCTAGTCAATGAATTAGTCAATGTGACACTTTTGTTTACCCAAGGTGTCTGTTTATTTTGCTAATGTCATACTTCAATCTAGTCTTAGAATTGTTACGTATATGATTAGTGTCTCATTCTGGAAGTCCTTCTCTATGTCTTCCATAATGAGTAGTCACCGACGTTGAGCATGCTCCCTTCTTCTTGGCCTTGCACCCTCTCCCTTCATTTCATGTTCAATGTGCACACTTCCTCTCCCTCTGAACTTCTTCCTTTCTTATTCCCATCTGTAATGGTTCCCTTCTCTTGTATCCAACAACCATGACCGTGAGACCTATCGCCATATGTAGTTGATGGATAAGATGCAGGAACCCCAGTTAGAATTTGATCTCCTCTCCTCTACTCCCTCCTACTCACCCCTTCCATGACTCTCCCTAGCCCTAGAAGTCCCTCACCAATCTCTCCCCTATGTCGACCATTAGGGCCATAACAAGTTGTCATTACAGCTTTACTAACCTCCTACAAGCACAAACAGAGCAGCCTCCTTCATTTCAAGTGACATCAAATCCTTATTTAGACTCTCCTCTACCTATTTGCATCCTTTGTCATTCCATTTCTCCCTTATCCCAAGTGCCAGGTGCCATGGTAGAAAGGTCGATGGCATAGACAAGTTGTGACCAACAAATATCTCGACAACAAAACCTTCCACCATCTCCTCTTCTTCTTCTCTTTTCCATGACTCCTCTACCTCACTTTCTATTTAGAATCACCTACTCCCTACTGGTGATGCATATCCATGTATCAATTTCAGAACCATGATTCCAATCCATGGCTATCTACCATCAATGTGCCCACCACCACCTAGGTTGTCGTGGTGAGCAATGACTCTTCCAACCACCAGACAATCGTAGGAAATCTCTACTTTTTTCACTTCCTCCACCACCATCACCATCTACCTCTCCTTAATTTTCCTAAGATAGCAACTATCTTCTTCCTCCTTTCTATCCTATAGACCTTCTAGACCATGGTTATCAACACCAAATAAACGAACAAATCACTTCGGAAACATAATAGTGGTATTGTTGCCACAACCCATGGGACCGCAAGGATACAACCTGATCTAAGTTGATCTGCTGAGTTTAGTGATGATTTTGGACGTCTATATATGTTATCAAGATCATTTAGGGATTGAATACCATTTAATAGCCTCTGGTAGCTCGGTGGATGTGCCTCTAGCACTTCTATAATAAATAAATATATAAAACAACAATGTGTTAAGTAATAACATTATAGCATGTTGGCTTAACTATTGGTATTCCTTGAATTATCAAAATCCTATACCTTTTGTTTCAAAAAAATTGGTTAGTAAGAATACTATAATATATTAGAGGATAATTGAGTTGTAAACCTAGTTATAACAAGCAACATGGACTGCATATTTGTTTATCTCTATCATATACATACTAGTACATGAATACATAGTCAGTCCTTCAAATTGATACCTTTGTTAAATATATTCAATCTAAGAATATGAATAGAAATGATGCAACAACTTAGATAAAAATCTATGATCATTTATTCTAATGAAAACCTAATATAATCTATATGTAATATTTTCATATAGGAAAATGTGACTTTGAATATATTTCTATACTCATTGCTTATAGGTATGGAATCATAAATATGAGACTTATCACATATTAAAACCCTAGATTCTTATGTAAAATATCTAGAAATATGATATGAATGAAATGGTGTACTATCTATAAATGACCTATCTTAAACTTAAGGAGGTAGGATAGATATAAGCATATATATTTAGGGAAAGAACTATATTGAATTAAATGGTATAATAAGGAAATAAAATATAAGATAATGCTCTTTCATATATATGCTTGACTTATAAGGGGATAGCTCTAAATGAACATATTATGTTATGATTAGAAAGAAGAAAACCCTAATATGCAATAAGGTGATCAAAACTAGGGTAAGAACAATAATTATAACTATAGTAGGAATGTTACACATGTTAGGTTTTGTTTGGCTAACATACATAAAGTGTTACTCGGATGAGTACTTAACTTTGGGAACCATTTATATCAATGGAATTAATCATTAGTCATGAAGTCATCTATGTGCAAATCTCCATTATGTTTGGGCTTTTAGTTGACTATAATACCTAATTTTCAATATTGATGCACTTTGTTGAACATTGATCCTATTTATTTCTCACTTGAAGTTCTACCTTCCTGAATTGATTCCATCTGATGTACAGTGAATATTTCTTTCATCATGGGTCTCCTAACCCCTCTGATTATTCTTTTAACTAATATGAATTATGACTAAAATCTTAGTCTTGACACTCTATTTGTGCATGCTAAATGATTGAATAGAATATCTATAATAGTGTTACTTATGTACAACCATACATCAATAAGGTGTGTGTATTCCATCTGCAGTGTGTGTTTCCACCCTTACTTTTTAGGCAATGATCCCATGGTTCTATGGCCCTATTTTAGCTATATTTGTCCACATTGTTTATGCTTGCAAGATATTGTTTATTTGAAAATTTTGAATGTTTGTTATGCCAAGATGTTTCTTTTATCTCAAATATTTCTCTTCATAAATATAATTCATCAATATTTTGTTTGAACTCTTGTTAAACTTACCTACTTTTATAAAAATCCTTTTCATGGAAACATTTGTATCCCAATATAATCCCCAATAGCTCTTTACATGCACATACTCAGTGTTTATTGGTACATGCATTTATTATTCCTATTATTGGGCGGTTTTCCCTTCCATCCAAGTATAGGTACATTAGAGGAAAAGGACTCAGGAAGATCACATTAATGACAAGGACTTAAGTATAGCTTGGAATGGATGATCTGCCATCTGTAATGGTCCTTGTATGTTATTAGATTTATTAATGGGTTGACTTTTTGCCTTTTTATATCACCTTCTAATAGTAAAGAAAAACTATAATTGAATTGTCATGAAACTTTGTAGTAGTTTTTTATTTGCTTCTTATAAACTTTTATTTTGTGTAATATATAAATCATTTGGGAAATAATGAAATTCCCTCATCCTTGATACTTGTAAAAGGGTGATTTTATTGCTCTATTTAGTGAGAAGTGGATCCCCTCTTGAGTCCCACTCTTTACAACTTATGATCATATGGTTGTATTTTATATTGTTTGTTTTCCATCAGGAGAGAGAGAAAGAGAGAGATGCCTATGATCTATATATAACTCGATCTTAAGAGAGGATGGAATAGACACCAAAGAAGATTGCTTATAAATTGTGCTAAGGGTATACAATGGTTGTGAGTATTACATGTTGTGAGAGACCTTAGATGGTGAAATCCAATCCAAATTTAATCAATATATCAAAATATACCAAAAGATCCAAGTTCTATCTTGAATTTTTAATGTAGATTGACTTTTATTTTGTACCTTGTCCTTTATTAGTTACTATCATTTTATCATAAACACTTACCTCTCTATTTTTCTTAGATGTAACTAAGCCAAGTACTCAAATCCTATAAACTTGTCATATCTTATCCCTATGTTCGACTCTATTTAATATACAACACCCCCTATTATCATTACTAGTATCAATGGTATCATGTTATTAATATAAAGTCTAATTATTCTAGATCTGACTCATTTTGGATGCAAGATCTTGGCAATTCGGGTCTGACGTAATCAAGCTAGCTAACACAAAACATTTGAACTTTTTCCTTTTCCTTTTAATTTTTTACAAGTTATGATACATGCAAGAAACTTTTTATTAGTATAATCATCTCATAATTGAATCACTAGAACTTTCTTATCCATCTCTTGATAGTTCAACACATTCAAATATGTGAAGCATATTGTAAAAACTTTTTTACAAGGAAAGAAATTGCATTATTTTATTACTTGAATAATTCAACTCTTTCTTTTTCTCACTATAGGTCCTAGAATGAACATGAATCGAGATTGACTAGTCCTACCTAAAACACTACTAACAACCTTATCTGTCATGACTCTTCTGAACAAGTTGTTATCTCCATAATCAGTAGTGTCAGCTAAAAATTGTTCAATAGATTGTATGAGCTACTGGCTCATAGAATGGAAATTTATCAAGTAGATAAGATAATACATATGTTGTTAATTTAGTGGATTTCAACAAAAAATTGATATGCATAACCATTAAATACTGAAAAGAATGGAAACACTCAATCGAATGATCAAATAGATAGGAATAACTACATAATCATTCTTGAGTATGACTAGTTAATCTTTTAATCATTGTATTAAAGCACTAGACCCACATGAGGTGTAATACAAGATATGGTATCTCATCAAGCTAAGATCTTACCGTACAAGACTTAGAGTTGACCCAGGATTCTAGTCTTGGTAACTAGCTACCTGATCTGCAAAGTGCCTCACCATGTCTAGCCTCAACTACTATATCAATTTGCAGGATATATTGGACTCCTCCTCTAAACATGTGTATGTAGGCGGAGAGTCAAAGAACTCTGATGTAAACTACCTACATTAGTGGCTCCACAAGGGCTTACTAACTAAGTAGTGATTGAACTTGGTCACAATGCTATATCAATTGGAAAGATATATTGGACTCCTCCTTTAAACCTAATTATTTAGGTGGGGATTCAAAGAGCTCAGACTTAAACTACCTACATCAGTGGTTCCACAAGGGCTTACTCACTAAGTAGTAATTGAACTAGGTACAACTATGATCTCCAGTGGATGTTGGGTACCTGTTTGTAACTATTCTTGAAAAGATACCATCAGGATATTCAATTATTGTTGGGTACCACTTGATATCACCATAATCTCCAATTAATTTTTGACACCCACAAAATAATTTATGAAGTCATGCACAATGTGCTTACTCCCTTGTGCCCACCCTACAGTTTCTAGGTTCCTCTCCTAGATGCTGCCACTGGGTGAGTTATTTCATCCATTGTGGCATACACCTTCATAAGGAATATATGACATTCATGGCATCATAAAATATGTATGATTCTTTTATTTTACCATTCAATGATCTATTAAAGTTTTCATAACTTTAGCCTATAATTATTTCATTTCTCTTTCATATTGTATTCTATATTGTATATGTACCAGTGAAAATGATACTCGAACAGAAAATATAAATTCAAAATTCTAATAAGGCATATATTGAGTTGCCACCATAATTGAGTTAATATCTTTCAATTTTATATTTTACTTATATTAAGCTTTGAATTTCAGTTTTACTTAATAACTTGAGCAGAAATAAAATTTTTAGTACGGTTTGTACAATAAAAATACCATTTATCTTTCTTACTAAATGCTACTTACTCAAATGTCATTGATTTGTAATGAACTGCTGATATTTTGAACTTTATATAACTTAAATTGAATAAACCAAGCATCAAATAAGCACACTGAAAAGAATTTATGAACTTGATCATCTCATATTCATAACTAAAAGGAATTTAAACTATGCAAGAGCACTTTCCTAGCATTTATTTCATCACTTTGTATTCAGGAAAAACCTGAATACACCAGTGTCTCTAGATTTCACTATGATTGGAACTCTAAAAATGATATACACACATTCTAGAACTGAAATTATTCAACTCACATATATTTTCTAGCTATTTCAATGTTTCATACCATAGAAATCTAAATTAGGGTAATTGACTAAACATAATAAAGTAAATAAATAGATACATGTCCTTCAAATTCTTCCTGAAGTTTTAGTAAATTCATGGATAAATGATGAATTTCTACTCAAAATAGATCTGATCTTAGATTATTGATCTCGAATCTAGGCTTAGTATGCCCAGATTGTGGTCTAGTCAACTTGGATTCAAGTTATATGCTCGAAAAACACCTTCAAGTATTTTAAGTTTAGATCTATTACTCCAAATACTTCCTACATGATCGATATATGGCTAGGTCTTTAGTTATCCCTTTTCTTCACATTCTTCCCCAAAGTCATCCTAGAAATCACCTTCTAGTTTTCCTATTTTGTGATTTAGGGTTTTACTTATGTAGAAAATTAATTGATGAATTTTTTTCCAGTTACATTGAGTTATTTAAAGAAACATCTAGACTCAAAATCAATAATCTAGAGTTATTTAAATAAATGCATAATTTAAGTAAACTTTTTCCTTAAATAGAGTAATTTAAGAAAAAATATGAACCTAAAGAAATAAATTTTGTCAGATCTTTATATTTATATCAAAAGTTGTGACTTTTCATGATTGGTAGTGTTCGGCGGCGGTGCAGGTCATTTCCATATGTGGCATGCCTATAGTTGATGGACCCATTGGATTACATCCAATTAGTTGACATGGTCTATTAGTTGATGGCCCATTGGGTGATGAGGCCTTTTGGTTGATGACCCATTAGTTGACAATTGATGACATTTTTTTGTGATTACTAAAAATGCCATATCTCTATCATTTTAATTCAGATTTTGTTCATTGTTTTTGTGTCAAATTTGTAATTGAAAAATTATATAGTAAAATGTCAAAAAATCTCAAATATTAATTTCTTTATTAATTATTTACGTAGTATCTTTAATGCTCTTCCCACATACATGTGTAGTCTATATTCTACATCAATTGAGGCTCAAATCTTCAACATATGCATAACACGTGTTTTTGACATAGAAATGTTTATTCAACCAGTAATTCATGTAATTTACTAATGAGATTGTAACTAGTACTAGATTTAGCATTAATATGAAGATTACCAAATAAGAAAGATATAGTTTGTTTCAATCTCTCCACCTTAAGGAGTTTTGTACTCTACTTATAGGTATGCAATAATAGTATAATAGAATTATCTTTTTGTATATTAACTCAAAAAATCTTCTGTACATTGTAATTCTCACCTGCAACCTTCTCTGGTTATCTTTCAAAGAACTTTCATGATGTAACAAACCATCCCAAACACAACATGAACATTTCTATTTCATTATAAGTTACTAAAATATGTCTACCTTTATATTGACATACACTTTGTTGAGGCTCCACCCTTAGCTAGTATACTCATCTTTAGTATATCATTTTGTAAATTATGCTTTATTATACTTATAAATACATCAGGACTTAACAAAAACATCATATGTTAATTTTTATGTACAACACTGGGTTTCAAATATTGAACCCCCATAAATTATAAACCCAAGTTAACACAACTGAGCTCTATTATACTACTAACCAACCTATAACACAATCACAATGATTATTCCTTTAATTGGCTATGTTACACACATGTAAATCGATAAAACATCTTCTACATCCTTGATATGCCCTCAATAATTATACTTATAGAAACCTAACCATTTTGCAATATATTTAAAAAAATTACATGCATTATTGGACATCATTATTTGTTTCTGCTATTTTATCTCTATGATCAAAAGTGATGTTAGTTGAAAGAAATTATTATTTGTCTTAGTGTGTTAGATTATTCAAAAGTCACTCTCCTCATTAGATAAGATATATATTACTTCTCTATCTAAAATTTCATTAGAAGAAGAAGGATGGTATAATTTTGGTGGTTTAGTGGATTGAAATCCACTATATAAATAGTAGAATAATAAATCTCTCCTCTTTCACTTAACTAAAATACTAAGATGACAAGGGCTACACCATAGAAAAGTCAACCTATAACCTTATTTTTTTGTAGGAGTTTCATAACTCTTTTATAGAGATGGTCACAAATGAATATCCATTTTGAATTATGTTCAACATTGACCCTAAAGGTGGATAAATCAAAAGTAAGCTTGATATGGCGTGTGCTTTGATGTGTGACTCTAATATTCCAATCAGCTGGGAAGATAAACACTCAAATGTCTTTTCATTATAAACATATTGGTAGGTAGGCAAGTGGTTTTTACTATTTCATATAGCCAAGGGAATAGGAGTGCTAGAAGAACACTAAGGATAATAAAAATGAAGGATAGAGTGGATGTGCCAATATGATTTCTATCAACCTTTTTTTATAGAAATCATTTCTAGAGCTTGTGTACGATAAGAATGACTATAAAACAATCTTCATGTTGATATAAGATTTCTCAAGATTACCCAAAGGTTCTTGAGTTTTCAAGAATACAAAAATTCCAGTGATTTACAAATAAGGAGGAAGAAATGATGTCCTAATCTAGATATTCTTTTCCTTCATTATTACTCTCAGGAACTCAACTTTTGTATCTTAACTTCTCATTTCACCATTCTTCATAAACTTGGATTAATCAAGGTGACATGCATATTACTTATCTTTGTCTCATATATCACCAATCCCTACCTTTATCTATGTAGTCAACTAGACCATGGAATGTTACTCTTATTTTCTCATTTGTTCACCTTCAATGTATATTTCCTTTTATTCACATTCATGAAAGAATCATAAGGAAAATAGAATATATTATAAGATAAAATTATATCCCTTATGTTACTTTATTAAGGCTTTCACCTCATTCAATCTAATCAATATTATTTTGAAACATTAATTGTTTAATATTCTCACTCTTCACATTTTTCATCAAAATGTAGGCTTAGTTCGACCTTACCATTGAGATATCACCTCCCATGTGTAAAACTATCATGTACTTCTTATCATATTTGTACCATATTCCATTTTTCAGTCTAGAATTATTGGCTTGTTCTCTTTATGAACCTTATTTAAAACATTTTATTATGCATCCTACAATTATATTTCTTATTATCTCTTAACTATTTTTGTAAATCAATTCCTGAATTAAAAATCAAGAAAGTTCATCATCAATCTCAATACATGAATTGTCTTATATTCAAATTCATATAACTCATATGAGGGTAAACGTTTCTTTCCATATTGAACTCTATGTTGTTCAAAATATCACAATCATATATCTTACTCTTTTGTTTAACACTATGTTTATCTTTTTCAATCACATACGGTCACAAACAGTTCATTTAAATACATCAATGTGGAACAAATATTTACTATACAATGCCATAAGTTTCTTTTCTTGTACATAAAGAAACTAAAGCATAGTAAAACCTAGTTCTTTTCATGTTATTGGGCATTCTTTAGCCCTTCCGGGAAAGTAGTTGTATGTAGGTCATCTTTAGGACTCTTGAGATACCATTTGTCTATCTTATCGACCAATTTATTAGCCTCCCTTCTTATTTTAGGGATGTTGAAAGAATGAAACCATATTCTAGTAGATTTATTCGTTGCACAATGGGGTTTTACTTAAAATAACAATGCTTGGGATCTGCCACGTAGTTCATTGAAAATCATGAATTCGTACATAGTTCACACCTATCCCACCCTTCTCTCCTTGCTACTTACGTACTCCTGAAGATTGACAAAGGTCTCCCTCCAAAGGGTCTCGACCATAATGTTTTGCCCCCCCCCATCAACCCACTATCCACCTAAATTCTTTATGATATAGACGGTGTTTTGCAAATTGATGGTAAACTTTGTAGTAGTGTCAACTGAGATTTGGATCGCTTCCCCCAGTGGTGATTTCCAACAGATAGCTTTCTTCTAAAAATTGGCACCCCCTATGTTGGTGATATATTTAAGGTTTTTAGGATATACATCTCAGCTATCGTAATGTCTTGTAAATCTCCCTTAGGTTAGCCGCTACCTTTTAGAATGTGATCATGTCCATGTATTTCCAAACTTTCCGGCATACAAGAGAAAAGGTTAGGTTCCAACTCTGACCAGAATCATACTTTAGATTGTTATTCAACTAGCTTCTTATGATGGTGAATGAGAAGAAATTTTCACACAGTCAGGGATTGACATCACTCCAAACTTACTGAGATCTCAAAAAATCCCTTAAAGCAAAAATAAAAGTTGTAGCACCTCCTAATAGACTTTACAAGACTTAATATCACTCATATTCCTCTTCTTCTAAAATGAATTTTTGTGCAATATCTCATGTTGATGGAGCCACAAAAAGATGTCACTCTTGGGGGTAATTGTTGCTCCCGTAACACCCCCTATTCACCAATCGTTTCCTTATCTCTCTGACTAATTAGCTCATCATACATTTGTTTCACCTCATATCGTCCATGTATGTGATTTGTCCAGTAGACCTAGTCCTTAAATGTCATATGAAGGAGTAGCCATAGAATTGATGGTGTGCATGTATTCATCCTCCAAATATGTCTTGAGAAACTTTACATCCCAAATGCCATCCTCGATCACTAGGCTTGATACTTTGAAGTCCATCATGTCCTTAGGGACTTGTAGCTTAATTTTCAATCTTGATGCTAGACCTCCTCCCAACCACTGGTCATTCAAAACTTGTGTATGCACCCTGTTACCAACTAGGATCCCCTTACTATCCTTCACAAAATTATATTGAGTTTTGATGCTTCTCCATGTGATAGATCAAGATTTTCGATTTCCATCTACAAACTTATACTTGACAACTAGAAGTGGTTTCTATATAGCATCTGATCGACTCAAAAATTTGCAAGTGACAAAGACTGATTAAGTTACCTCATGTCTCAGATTCCCAAGCCACCCTTCAAGGAGTAAAATGGTGTAAGTTTCAAACCAGAGCACAAAAAATTATTTATAAAGGTGCATATATTCATATCCCTCTCTTATCACATAATCTTTCTCTTTAACAAGGTTTATTCTTCCTTTGTATGCCTTTATTTCGTCTTCATTTATTATTAATTCATTATGATCTCATATTTCATATTTTCAAGAAATACTCTAGTTTGTTACTTATGGTAATACTTCTTCCTAATATATCCTTCAAGCATTCTTCAACTATTTTTCTCTTGACCTTTCTTTCTTGAAATTTGAATAAAGTGTCTTAATTGATTTTATAGTATAGTACTCTGGGTCCATTCTTTTTTTCATCATTTATTCATAAGTGTTTTCCTCATCTTGTAAAACTTTTCATTTTAGGGTACTCATGCTAGGTTGATTATCAAACTTTAAATATCACCTTAATTTAACTCATTTTTGTGTCTTTCTCATCGTATCTCAACTGGTAGGTCTTTACCCTCAAGCTTTCTGGTGAGCACACGAGACACCCAAAAAAATGATTTGGTTGGATGTGCCTTAGCCACACACTTGGGTCTTTTGAATATTTATAAAACTTAGTTAGAGACACTCTTAAACAATTCGGCAAGAGCACGGGATCAGGAGTTGTATAGAAAATGGCAAATTGAGGTCGAATCCAAGGGGGAGAGGGAATACTAGAGCGTATTTTGTTTTATCTAGGTTCAAACTATGGAATCTTGGGTTGAGGGGTTTAATCTTGGTTTTAGAATTACACCAGGTGGTCAAGAAAGCAATTAAAGCAAGATAAAACAAAAACTCGAATTAAACCTAGACAAGTTAGTTCTACTTAACAAAGCAAGGAAAGATAAGCAATGAATTATAGTATAACAAGCAACATAAGATTAACACTAACACTAAACTATCAAAGAAATCGTAATTATAATCCTAGAGATGGCAACTAGCTAAACTAGGTACAAGATAGTACACTACCAATTTAGGCAAAAAGGAAACTAGGGGACTAGATTAGCAATTAATTTAGCTAAGACTTGCACAAGCAATCACAAAGGTGAACTTGCTACACTAGCAAGACATATCTACCATGAGAAATGCAATCAACTAATTTAGTAAGTGAAACGACTAAATAAGCTAACATTAGTTAAATAAGACAACAATTAGGGGTTTGGTTCATTAATGGAAGTGGGGTGGTTTGGGGTAATGTGACTACCACCTAGGTTGAAGTCATAACATGCAAACATTACTCATTTATATTTATTATCAAAAAAACAACAAGTTTGATGCTAGAGAATTGCCCTAAACTACTAATTGGCTATAGATGGAATAGGGTGTGTAAAGAGTAACTACTCCCGATCACCCCAACCTTGTGAGGATCATTTTGGATTAGGGTTTAGGTGGAGTTAAACTAGGACCTAGCAAGTCTAGGTTTCTAGGATAGAAGCTCTTAGGGCAATAGGGGGCCAAGGGTAGTAATGGATGGTGGAAATAAAGGTTTTATACCTCACATCACATACCATCTATCCTTTAAGTAGCTCCAAGGAAATTATACTAAGTTCTTGTAAATTAGCTATTATGATCTCTCACCTAGGTGTAGGAGAATGGATTGATATGTAGAAAAATGGGTATTAATCTAGGGATCCACTAGTTGCACCTAGGAGAAAATCCTAAATAGCTACATATAAGCCATTTCCCCTTGAACCTAGGTGATTTCAAGCATAAACCACAATATATCCATGGGAAATGAGATAAAAGTAGAAGACAATCATTAGCAAATGAAATTAAAGAGTTTACACATTACTTTCCCCCAAAATGGTAATAAATTCACATTTTTAACTCCAAATAGCCCACCTAGGGGCTTGGCTACTCATAATAGAAGAACTGGAAAAATAAGAAGTAAAGGAGTATATATCCATCGAATGCTTGGTAAAGATGCATCCTTCACCTTGAGCTAAATATTTATATCCTCCTTTCTCCTTGATGGATGGATGACATAGGATGAGGGATGGAAGTGGGGAAAAGCCTAAAAAAACTAGGGTTTGAAGTAGAAGATGATAGAAATAGTGAGAGAGTAGGTGGGAATGAGTAGGAGAGGAGTTAGTGGAGTCTTGACTTCTTAGGTTGACTCACATCCATCTCCCAGACTCCACGATTACTTATATAGTGGTATGGGAAACATAGGGTTTTGTGCGGGGAATTATGTAATATGATAGCTAGGAAGTAGTATGTTTGGGTGGAAACATGGACATTCTAGGTAGAATGACCATGGTGGTGAAGAGGTGAAATTGTCTTTTTAAGATAGAACGGTTGTGGTGGTGGAGAAAAAATGTGAGGTTGACTTTTGGGGTTTTGAAGGTCAATAATACAGCTGTGTTGGGTGGCATGGTTGTGTTGATGATCAAGTGGCATGACCGTGCTGGGTAGCACAAATGTAGTGGATGGAGAGGGTTCTTCTACTGAGCATGGGTGTTGTCAGAGATGGTAGAACAGACATTCTAGCTTCCATGACCATGCTAAGGTCTTCATGGAGGGTGGAAATGAGGATTTTACACCTCATATCACCTACCATCTAGCCATTAGGTACCTCCAAGACAATTATACTAAGTGCTTCTAAACTTTCTACTTAGATCTCTCTCCTAGGCACAAGAGAATGGATTGATATGTAGGAAGATGGACATCACAATAAGGATCCACTAGTTGCACATAGTAGAAAATCTCAAAATAGCTACATATAAGCCATTTCCCTTAGAACCTAGGTGATTTCAAGCATAAACCACAATATAATACATGGAAAATGAGATAAAATTAGAAGGAAATCATTAGAAAATAAAATTAAAGAGTTTATAGATTTACTTTCCCCCAACATGATATCAAATTCACATTTTTAACTCCAAACAGCCCACCTAGGGGCTTGTCTACTCATAACAAAAGAAATGAAAAAAGAAGAAGTAGAGGAGTAGATATTCATGTAATGCTTGGTGAAGATGCCTCCTTCACCTCAATCTAAAGATGTACGTCCTCCTTTCTCCTTGGTGGATGGATGGCATAGGATGATGCATGGAAGTGGAAAAAAACTCTATGACTGCGGTAAGCTCTTCATGTCACAGTTGGCAGCACGACCATTTTATCTTCCATGACTGCGGTAAGCTCTTCATGACACAGAAATGTTGGCCAACATGGTTGTGATGATGAACTTGTTGGAGCTATTGCTTCACTGGTTTTTAACTATCATTTTGTCATGGGTAGCATGACTTTTCTATGGTACAATGGTTGTGTTGGGGATCTTCTGGTGCACTTTCATGACTATGCATTGAGTTCTTTACTTTATCTTAACCCTTGGCCACTATTAGTAGGTTGGGGAAGCTCTTAGACTCTTTATAGTCTCCTCCAAGGGTAAATATACCCATAGACCATCCCCCTTCTCTCCCATCCATCCAATTCATGGTCAAGGTACCTGAAAAATATGTGAAGAACCTCCATAAGTGCATTTGACAATAAACCATTTATTGGGAGAAGTAGTATGCATTTAACATTTTTTGATATGGTAAATGGACAAAATGGTACAAGATGAAGCTCTAAATTAGGGTTGCATCACCTTTCAAATTAACCTAGTTATCATTCTATTTAAACTCTTTTTTTCAACTTTTCTTATTTATGAAACCACCAAACTCATTTATATTTATTGTTTATAGGATTCTCTCCTACTCTTAACAATGATTCTTCCTTGATACTATTTCAAATTCTCTATACTTCCACCTTCTCCTCTTTCCTTCTCATTTACCTTTGTTAGTATTAATTGTCTTTGATTCTTAATTTTTTTTTGTAAAACTAGATGTACCAAGGGTTCTTATCATCCCTTTTTTTATTATCTTCATCGTCTAGTATTATCAATATGAATTTGTTTCTTGAATTGTATTATTTTCTCCTTTATGCATCAAATTAGGGTTTCTTGTTTTATTTTTTAATCTCAAAGAAAATTACAAATTATAATTGATTCTTAATTATTCCATTCACTCCCTTTGATTTCAAAACCTAAGTGAATACACATTCTCATTAAATTATGGGTTTACTTTATTCAAATTTGACTTTTTCTAATATTGATAGGAGTCCTAGATCCCACTCATACATCTTGCCATTTGGAATAGGCCAAACTCTCTACAGCCTAGAAGCCAAGAACTACATTAGGTTAACTAACTCCCATTTATTTTAAGCATATAAAAATGATGTTCACTTTGAGGGGATCATATAATAATAACCTTTGGATTGCTTTTTGTCAAAAATAACAAACAATATCTTATGTAAATTATTATTGTACAACAAGCTTAACTGAAGCATATAATTCTAAAAATTGAGTAGGATTTACATAGGAAAGAGCATTCTAATCATTTCAATTTAAAACAATAGTATAAAAAAATCATATCATAGTCTATCTTTATGTACTCATTCTTTGGTTATGTTGTAGTCTTCTAACCCTAATTCTTCTAGGGTTCCTCTAGAGGTCATTCTCCCTCTACATACATGGACATGATATGCATAGAATTATAGACATAGTAGCTTCATTCTCGTCAACACAAGTATGTACATACTAGGTTAGGGTATCTAAACGCTCAAACATACCAGAGGTTAGACCACGTCACCTCCTAGTTGCCACACTTATGACTCTGAATATCTAACTTAATGGTCCATGATGACTCATCCTAAGCTTTGATACCAAGCTTTTATACCGAAGTTGTCAAGCCCCAAATCCCATAATCTCTCTTAGACAACATTTTTAGGTTAGAGGTGGTCAAACTATCTAACATAAAACATGTACACCTTTTTTTCCTTTTCCTTTTATATTTTTGCAAGTAATGACACATAGAAGAAACTTTTTCATTTGTATAATTATCTCATAACTGAATCACAAGAACTTTAGTATTCATCTCTTGGTAGTTCAACAAATTCAAATACATGAAGCATATATTTTACAAACTATTTTACAATGAAATTACGTGACTTTATTACATAACTAATAGGACTCTTTCAATTTCTCACTTTAGGACCAAGAGTGGACATGGACCAAAGTTGGCTTCACTACCTAAAGCATGACTAATAACCCTATATGGTGGGATTCTTATAAACTTGTTCCATCTCCATAATCAGTAGGGTTACCCAAAATTTCTTAGTAGATTGCATGAGCTACTAGTTCAAAGAACGGGAATTCATCAAGTAGATAAGATAATACAGATAATGCTCATTATGTGAAATGCAACATATAAAATATACTAAAAACCAATAAATGTTGAACATAATGAAAACATTTTATAAACCATCAACTAACCAAAAAGATAGGAACAACTTCATAATAAATTCTTGAGGCTAACTTCTTAATTTTTTAATCACTTTACTAATGCCCTGGACCTACATGAGTTGTACCAAAACTCGTGGAAGTATGGAAACAAGATACAATCTCACTATATAATAATTAGAGTTGGATTGGGATTCTATATCTACTAAGTAGCTACCTACTTTGCAATAAGCCTCATCATGTCTATCCTCGACAACTATATCAGCTGATTGGATAAATAGAATCCTCCTATGAACTTAGATACTTAGGCGAAGAGTGAAAGCACTCTAGCTTAAACTACCTACATGAATGGTTTCCTAAGGGTTGAATGATGGAATGTAACTAAACTTTGTACCAAGGGATCTTTAGCTAATGTTAGATACATGTCTATAACTGTACTAAAAACTTGGTACCATCAAAATCTCTAGTTATTGTTAGGTACCACTGAATATCACCAGAATTTTGTGTTGATATTGGATACCTTGTCTATAATTCAAGAAGTCATCCACACAAGTATGTACTCCTTGTGCCCCACTGGCATGCCCTGACTTCCTCTCATGGACACTTTTAGTGATTAAGTTGCTTCCTCCATTGTGGGACATAATAAGATCATTCCTATATCAACTTGTATTCTATACTATATTTGTACTACTAATAATCATACTCAAACAAGTATAAATGAAATTGGTACTATAAAAAGACATAAACTGAGTTTGATCATTACTAAATTGCTACATTTTAATATTACATTTCACTTGTACTGAGAGCTATTTTACACTTGCATGCAATAACTTCATCCTATCTGAATAAATTGGTACATTCTATATTGTAATAGTACCATTTATCTTTCACAACGAGTATTATTTATTCTTATGTAATTGATTTGTACCAAAATGTTGACACTCAAAATTGTTTATAACTTAAACAGAATAAAATAATAATAAAATAAGTAAGACTAGAAGCAATTATGCATTTTATCATCTTTTATTCATAACTGAAATGGAATAAAACTAAGTAATATCACTTCCTAGCATGTATTTCATTACTGGGGATTTAGGGAAAACCCAGATACTCTGGCGCCTCTAGATTTCACTGTGTTTGCGTTTTCAAACTAAAACCATTCAAATCCCGTAAATTTTCTAGCTATTTCAATATTTCACACCTTAATCTAAATTAGGGATTTAGAACTAAACATAACAAGTGAATATGTGCTCTTCACATTTTGGATGAGGTTATGTGAAAATCACGGCCAAAAGATGAATTTTCACTCACTTGGATCTGATCCTAGCTTAGTGATATCAAATCTAGGGTCGGCATGTCTAGACTTTGGCCTACTTAGCTTGGTCTTAATCTATACACTCCAAAATAAACTTCAAGTAGCCTAATGTTAAATTTGGTTCTCCAAACAATGCCTACACAATTGATCTATGGCTAGGTCTTTCTCTCTCCCTATCCTTTGCATTCTTCCCCAAAATCACCTTAGAAATTTCCTTCTAGTTTTCCTTTTCTGTGTTTCAGGGCTTTGTTTGTTTGGAAAATTGAAATATGAATCGAATGAAATAAATTTCATCAAATTACTATATGTTTATCAAACGTTATGGTATTTTTCTTTACTGGAGGGTGATGGGTGTCTACACAAATCATTTCATTAGTTGCTATGTCATCGGTCGACATCCCCTTTGATTGATGGTCTGTCACTTGACATAGACCATCAATTGAAAATAGATGAAACATCTATGTGATTACTAAAACTATCACATCTCGCTTGTTTTAACTCTATTTGCATTTATTCTTTTTTACGTAGATTCATTAAACAAATATACAATTTCGTAGTAAAAGTTTGACAAAATCATCAAATTATAATTTATGAATAAGTATTTATTTAATATATTTAATGATTTTCCCTCATACATCTGTATGATATATTCTGCATCAATCAAGGCTCAAATCTCCACAAGTTTAACCTTAATTTAATGTTTGATCAGCTAAAATTATATGTAAGATAATAATGAAGCTATAATTTAGATGCGTTATCACTAACATGAAGATTGACAAATAAGAAAGATATGGTTTGTAACAAAAGAGTTTGGAAGAAATTTTTGGGAAGAAGATGTGGATTCTTTCAAATTCTTTGGGCCCCTATTTATAGGGATAGGCGGTGCACTAGAGTCACCTGATGGGTTGGGGCTTTACTTGCACCTAAATCCCTAGAACGTGGACCTTAGGTTTGCACTTAACTAACTTCATCATTGACCATTGTTGTAGGAAGTGAATTAGAGGATGAGTGACTTGAACACCATTAGTTGATGAATAAAGAATCTTGGTCGATTGATGCTTCCTGATGTAGAGCATGATTCCTATTTTTAGATGGAATATGGTGTTTCATCGGTTGATGGGGTCAGTCAAGTCACTGGTAGAAACATTTGTTGAGTCATCAGTTGGCATTTTGGTCTATTTATGGGTCTATGTCTACTGATGAAATAGAAGAGTCTCTAGCATATTTGGTTACGGGTGTAGGTACACCATTGGTTGATGGCTACCAATGAAGTTCTAGGTGTTCAAATTGACAACATGTTTGGACATCAGTTGATGTACTTGGGTGCTTCCATCAGTTGTTGGATGCTCCCAATTGATGAAATGACTATTTTCTCTAAAACTTAATGTTTTCCTAAAAAAGATTTAGATCTATTTATAACAAGAGTTAATGTTGATATGTGCGAGTAAATATAGGATATATTGTATCAAAGCCTAATATAACAAAGGAAAAGGATGTAAAATAGGCATGTAACATCCACAAAATTGTATGTTATCAACCCACTCCCAACTTAAAGTCTAACTTGCCCTGAAGCTAATAAATATAATTAGAGTATGAGGTAAAGAATTAGGGATTTTTAGTTAGATGAATCTAGGTGGATATGATCATTCCTTCATATCATATGTATACCAGGTAATATGATTAGCAACCTTTATTTCCTATTATTCCCATATAATTTCCTTAGAAAGCTAAGAGTGTTTCAACCTTTCATTTGTTATTCCCCTTACTCAATTTGAAGTTCTTCCTTCATGATTCCCAACCAAGTCTTACTTAATGGTCATATAATGCACAAATCTAAAAGAAGGTATTTTTAACACCCAAATTTTATTTTTTGGGGTAATCAAATTTGAGTGTAGGACATGCTAATGCTTACGTGTATTCCTCTTTACTAGGTCACTCAATAAGAGGTTTGATTGTGGTGGCTAAGATGATTTTGTGAACACCATTCAACAACAAGGGGTTATTTTTATGGATTGACATGACGTTTCCACATTCATGAGCGCATGTATTGTAGGGAAATACAGGGATAGAGATGGTAGTAAGATCAAAACATTCTTGCCATATTCCCCTTGAACAGCAGATCGTGTCAACAACTATATATTGGGAAGGAAGGTTGCAAGGCATATACCTGCTTTTTGGAGTAAGACCAATGACTATCCTTGTTACGGTGTGCTTTGTTTGCAAGAAACACTCAGATGGTTTTTGGCAGTGGCCTTCTTGGTGTAGCACCACGAATGAAGGTTGACAACATCCTCCTAGTGGGTGGCAATAGCCTCCTCACCTCTACGTAATCCATGTGGACCACCAGGAACTCCTCATCATTCTCTAAAGCTAACGGGAAGGAGTTGTCCCTTCAAATGTCAATGTACTAGCATTGACTTTCTCTCGCTTGTTGTCCTCCCTTTGATAGGTAAGACTTGCTCAGGATCTCACATTACCACAAATGTGAGAGGACAGCAATTGTCAGAGCTAGTTTGAGTGTCTCCTAAAAGCCTAGATTGCCCCACTTTATATAGGATGGCTAGGGTTAGGTTTCCAGATCATCTGGGAGTCAGAAAGACAAATTTTCATAAATTTTCCAGAATCTGTAAACCACGAACTAGTCAGTTCACTAGAGAATCAATTGATTGACACGTGAGATTATCGATACAAACCTTGAACCAGTCAATTCACTATGTTTTCTATTTGCAATCACATTGGCTTTTAATATGATGATTGATGCACGACATAACATCAGCATAAACCCTTGATCCAATCATATTGATCATCCAACTAGTCCATTCACAACCTGAACTAGTCAGTTAATACATCTAAACTAATTGGTTCATTTGATGAGCCGGTCATTTCATATTTCTGATAGCCAATCTTTTTTAAATTGAATACCAAACACTTTAGTAATCAAGTTTAAACCATATTCATGAATAAACTCCTATTCCAGGTAAATCCTATGTTTGTGACTCTATAGGTCCCAAGTTATGTTAGCAGTGAATGTCCATAACTAAATTATGACATCAAAAGCAATGAGCGGTATCTAGCAACACATCATTGTTACCCAAGTAATTGGAAAGTTGGAGAAAAACTTCAACCTACAGTCTACTATTGGTGTTATAGTTAACATATAGTTTCTTTGTCTCTGATATCTAGATTTAACTCAGGCATGGAAACGCCATCCTCTCAACGTTCAATCCATTTTCCTTGAACTACAGAAAACTATATGAGATGCATGTGAGCTCTCATATCATATATTGATTCACATGAGTATGGCCATATGTTTCTCAGTCTTGCTTTTCAAGTGGCCCAGATATCAATTCCAGTAGGAGGGACAAATCCCATATACATCACTCATAGTCAATCCCCATGTGTCACAACATATCCGAGCATCACTTTTATGGTAACCCTTATTCAAGTTCACATTGGATGATGTCAAAGTACATCGAACAACATGTGATGAGTGCAGTGATTTTAGGTCTAAGAACAATAATCACCACTATCACTATGGGAGTAGATTATGACTACCATTCAATGGTTTCCATGTATCACTCTAAAGGTGGGTCTGTCTGATACACTATTCTATAAAAAGTACATATGTGCTTGGTTTGATATCATATATCAGGATAAATGAGATTATGTCATCAACCAACACACACTCTAGTCTTATGTGTTATTGTTGTCTATTAGCTTCGACAAACACATCTAATTAGGGACATAACAAGAACGTATGTACTCTTAGCATTCGTATGATCTCATTGTTCATGTCCTCAATCTGAAGACATACATTGTTGAGTAACATCATTCTTTACACATCTATCATGTCAAACCATTATCTCATAATTGAACAAACATATATACAAAGATTGCCTTTATTATTAATCAACTTGTTTATCAGTTATGCCATTACAACCATCATATCATTGGCTCTCTGGGTATACATACCAACAGACTCCCACTTTTACTTAGAGACAATCAACCATTAACATAATACAAAGTGATCTAACATGACCATGATGCTTCTGCTGTGAAAGTGCTTTTGTCAATGGGTCGGCAACATTGCTTTCAGTTGGTATTCTACAAATCTTCACATATCCTCACTATACAATATCTCGTATGAGATGAAATTGTTGTAGTATGCATTTGGAACATTGATGTGATTTGGGTTCCTTAGCTTGTGCAATAGATCCATTGTTGTCACAGTATAGCTCTCATGCATCGTTGATGCTTAGAACCGTCCCAAGTTTAGAAACAAACTTCTTGATCCAAATAACCTCCTTTTCTGCATTGGATGTAGTAATATACTCAACCTTTGTTGTAGAATCAACATTTGTATCTTGCTTTGAACTCTTGCAGCTTAAAGCTTTGTTATTAGTCATAACACAAAACTAGATTGTGATTAATAGTCATCTTTATCAGTTTGGAAGCTTGCATTGGTATAACATTTTACCACCAACTCTTCCTCACCACCATAGACAAGGAATTGATGTTTAGTTCTTCTCAAGTACTTAAGGATGTTCTTAATGGTAGTCTGGTATCCTTCAGCAAGATCTGAAGGATATCTACTCATCATGCTCAAGGCATATGAGACATCAGGGCAAGTACATAGAATTGCATACATAATAGATCCACTTGTAGATGCATATGGAATCCTACTCTTTCTTCACAAGAATTAGGACATTAAGCTCTAGAGATAGTAACACCATGAGATGTGGGTAGGTTTCCTCTCCTTGAATTCTCCATGTTGAACCTCTTCAGCACTTTGTAAATGTGTGTGCTCTGACTTGGCCCCAGAAGTCTACTCAGTCTATATCTATAGATTTTTCTTCCTAAGATATAGGATTCTTTGCCTAAGTAGTTCATAGAAAATGTATTTCCTAGCCAGGTCTTTACCATTTGTAAAGTAGGGATGTCATTCCCCATATATATTATGGCATCTACATACAATATAAGGAATACAATCATGCTTCCACAAACCTTCTTGTAAACACATGGTTCATCTTCATTTTGACTAAAACCAAACTCTTTGACTATTTAGTCAAATCAAAGATTCTAGGTCCAAGATGCTTGCTTCAATCCATAGATTGACCTTTGTAGCTTAAAAACTTTATGTGTATCCTTTGGATTTATAAAAGCCACATGTTGTGTCATGTACACATCCTCAAGTAGATTTCCATTAAGGAATGTGGGTTTAACATCCATATACCAAATCTCATAGTCATCATAATCTCCAATGGAAATCATGATCCTAGTGGACTTAACCATTGCAACGGGAGAAAAGGTTTTGTCATAGTCAACACCTTGAACTTGTCTGAAACCCTTTGTAGCAATAAACCTTTGTAAGTTTGTACATCACCATCCACGTCAGTCATCTTCTTGAAGACCCACTTACACCCTATTTGTTTTACCCCTTCAAGTGGATCCACTACGATCCATTACATAGATTCCATCTTAAACCTCATGGCCTCAAGCCACTTCGCATACTCTCGTCCCTTAACAACTTCTAGATAGGTCGTTGGCTCATCATCAATGATCAACTCATTGCCTTCTTGAATCGCAAGATAACCAAATCTTTCTGGCTCAAGGTGTATCCTACTAGATCTATGAAGTTCCTATTTTACATGAGGAACTTGAAATTCTACAAAAATATGTGACTCTTCAAGTTCCTTTTGTACCTCTATAGGTTCAATGCTTTCTTGTTGTTCTTGAACTTCTTTAAGTTCTACTTTCCTCCCACTTATTCCTTTGTAAATAAGTTCCTTTTCTAGAAATACAACATCCCTGGAAACCAACACTTTGTTGTCAGATGGAGTATAGAAGTAGTATCCTTTAGTTTCCCTAGGATGTCTAGAAAAATAAAATTAATCCGATTTGGGTCCAAGCTTTTTGGGAAACTAATTTCTCACATAAGCTTTACATCCCCAAATATTCATTCAAGACACATTGGGACACTTCCCATACCATATCTCATATTGTGTCTTTTAATACAGATTTAGACGGTACTCTGTTTAGTGTAAACATTGTAGTTTCTAGAGCATGTCCCCAGAAGGATGTCAGAACATTAGCAAAACTCATCATTGACCACACCATATCTAGTAATGTACAATTCCTTCTTTTTGATACACCATTATGTTGTGGTGTTCTAAGTGGATTCTATTGTGATACTATACCACGATCTCACAAAAGGTCGTCAAACTCTTTGCTCAAGTACTCTCCACCTCGATCAGAACAAAATTCTTTGATACTTTTACCATGTTGGTTATGTACTTCATTCATGAAATCCTTAAACTTTTCATGGGTTCTGACCTATGTTTCCTTAAGTAAACATAACCATGCCTACTGAAGTTATCAGTAAAAGTAATGAAGCACTAGTAACTGCCTCTAGCATTTGTTCTTAAAGGGCCACAGACGTCAGTATGTATCAGTCCCAATAGATCACTCGCTCTCTCACTACTACCAATGAAAGGAGCTTTAGTCATCTTACCCAACAAACAAGAATAAACATGTCTCTATTGATTTGAGGTCAAAAGATTCAAGATATCCATCTTTATGGAATCTAGAAATGTGTTTCTCATTGATGTTCCCTAGATAGAAATTCCAAAGGTATATTTTTTGAGTTGTCGAGTTTTACTCTTTTGGTATTTACATTATATACATTTTTAGTAGATCTAGCAAATAGAAACCATAAGACATTAGGACACTAGCATAAAAGATCTCATCTTTTGAACATTGACCATTCTTTATATGAAATTTGTATCCACCCTTGTCCATACAATATACATAAATAATGTTTCTATTAATGGTAGGTACAAAATAGTAGTTCTCTAACTCTATTACAATCCATGTCGGTAGAGAAAAATGATAGGTTCCAACTACATTGGAAACAACACGTGCTCCATTCACAACACACAGTTTGACCTTTCCCTTAAAGGCTTATTTTCATATCATACATATTGGAACATATGTGAGATCTACATCCAGTATCTAGTACCCAAGATGAAGAAATAGACACATTTATCTCAATAATTTATATACCTAAAGTGGAGATCTCAATCCCCTCCTAATTCTTCCTCAAATCCTCTAGGTAGAGAGGGAAATTTGTTTTCCAGTGTCCAGGCTGGTAACAGTGGTGACAATTGCCTCCCTTGGTCACCCCTCCCTTTGCTTTTGAGTGCAGAAGACTTGGGTTTCTGGTCAGCTTTAGAACTATTCTTAGACTTTCCTTTGCCCTTGGACTTCCCCTTTCCTTTGATTATCATCATCATGTATTTGGGTTTGTCTTTCTTCATTTGCGCTTCAATAGTTCTCAACATGCCAAGTAATTATGACAACAACTTGTCAAAATTGCTCATGTTTTAGTTCAAGAAAAATTGGTTGTATGATTTTGGTAGTGACTGTAGGATCACATCTATGACCAACTCTTGACACAAGGGAAACCCTAGTCTAGAAAGATTCTTCACATACCCAATCAACTTGGGCACATGGGGACTAATTGGATCTCCTTTTGTCATATTTCACTTGTCAGCGTGTTGGAGACATCATATCTCTCTTGTCTGGTATGATCTTGATATATGTTCTTAAGATGTGTTACCATCTCAATAACATCCATGCTCTCATAATGTCTCTGGATCTCATAGTTCATTAAGCACAAAATCAGGCATGAACATCCATGGCATTTTCAGAGTGCTTCTTGTAAGCATCATTGTCAGCCTTTGGTGTAGTGGGAGCATGTTCATCTGGATCTGGTGTCTCCAGGACATAGATCTTTCACTCTTGTAAGAGATTGATTCTCAACACCCTGAAACAACCATGGAAATTATTCACATTCAACATGTCCTTCTCAAGGACCTATCGCAAAGAAAATGTGTTGTCAGTTGCCATTTGTTTCTATAAAAGAAATTTGTAATTTGTCAAAATATTTTTGATTTGATTTGATTAAAAGAAAATTTGATGAGTAATTAGGAATTCAATTAATTATCACTCCCATTATTTTGTTCAAATTGATAGCCCTCACATATCAATTCAGAAGATTGCAGCACACAACTTTCTAATGATCCAAGACCCAAAACAATTAATTTATTACCCCACCAACGCCACCATCCATAACTAATTATTAAGTAGGAAACAATTGCCAATTGCATCTCATGTAATCCTTAGATAGATGGTATGTGCAACTCTTTGTCATAGTCCATCTTTATGCTTCTAGGTACTTAATCTCATTAAGGTCACCTAGTTAAGCATGTCCCAAAAGCCAACATGATAGTAATGCACCCTGCTTGGTAGGCCCATACAACTACCATCACACTTCCATGAGATTGATGGTGCACCATTCTTGGAGTTCCCACTCTTAGTCGATCATGCTTTTCATATGTGTCACTTATGATAAGCATCTAAGACTTAATATTAGATTGTGGGATTTTATATAAATACATATATATAGTCACCACACACTAATAATATGCATCATATACATACTATATCCACAAAGGATACATGAAATTATAAAATACAAGTGATTATGGACACAATAATGCAACTCCTTGGAACCATAAGGAATCACTGCCAACTAAGGTCCACATCAAATGTAGCAACCTATTGTTGAAGAAGATCTATATTGGAACCAGCACGGGTTGATCGATTCAACTCTTGAACTTATCGGTTGTACTCCTGGTCGGTCGATTGGTCTCTCAGTTTGGTCGATTGGTCTTTTATTCAAGCAATATCTAGACTCCTCTAGTCTATCGGTTAGGCCACTAGACAATCGATCAGATTATCATATCATCTGACCTCCTAGGTCCATCAATTTATCAGTTTGACTTCTGAGTCAGATGGTTTGTCTGGTATAGAATGTCTTACTTTCCATAACAGGAAATAAAATTATCTTATTCCTATTTAACTTATTACATTGTAATAGGGAAACCTCAAGTTACATTCGAGGGGATATTGGAAAGGAAACAATTAATACTTTTACACATGATGTCAGTATCAATCATTGATCCAATTGTATTATCATCCAAATGGTAGGTTCACAACCTGAACTGGTCGCTTAAACATCTGAGCTGATCAGTTCACTTTTTGAATCGGACATTTCAAATTTCTAATAGTGAATCTTGTTTAAATTGAATACCTAACACTTTAGTAATCAAGTTTAAACCATATTCATGAATGTACTCCTATTTTGGGGAAATCATATGTTTGTGACCTTATAGGTCCGAAGTTACGTTGGCAGTGGATGTCCATAACTAACTAATGGATTCACAAACAATGAGCGATATCTAGCAACACATCATTGCTACCCAAGTAATTGGAAATATGGAGAACAATTTCAATCTAAAATAGTGATTAGTGTTATAGTGATCATATAGTTTCTTTGTCTTTGATATCTAGATTGAGGTTGGGGTATGGAAACATAATCCTCTCAATGTTCAATCCATGTTCCTTAAACTAGAGAAGATTGTCTGAGATGGGTGTGAATTTGCATATCATATATTGATTCACAAGAGTATGGCCATATATTTCTCAATCTCGCTTATCAAGTGGACCAGATATCAACTCTAGTAGGAGGGACAAATCCTATATACATCACTCACAATCAATCCAATGTGTCACAACATATCTAAGAATCACCTTTATGGTCACCCTTATCGATGGTCACATTGAATGATGTCAAAGTACATTGAACAACATGTGATGAGTGTAGTGATTTTAGGTCTAAGAAGCACAATCACCACTATTACCATGAGAGTTGATTCTGACTACCACTCAAAGGTTTCCATGTATCACTCTCAAGGTGGGTCTGTCTAATACATTGTTCTATAACAAGTACCTATGTGCTTGGTTTGATATCATATATCATGACTAATGAGATTTTGTCATCAACTGACACACACTCTAGTCTTATGAGTTATTGTTATCTATTAGCTTTCATAATAACATCTGACTAGGGACATAACAAGAATGTATGTACTCTTAGCATTCATATGATCTCATTGTTTAGGTCCTCAACCCGAAGACAAACATCATTGACTAACATCATTCTTTAGATATCTATCATGTTATACCATTATCTCATAATTGAACAAACATATAGATGAAGATTTCCTTTATTATTAATAAAATTGTTAACAAGATACACCATTACAATCTTTGGCTCGTAACATGGCACAACTCTCATGTTTTTATTCCCACTCAAGATTTTGTTGTCTCTCCTTTCATTTCCTTGGGATAATGGGATTTTTAGGATTTTGTGGACTTCCATGCCCATTTTTCTCCTTTTTAGGTTTTAGCGACTAGAAGGGGTACGTTTTCCTTAATATGGGATTTGTACCTTTCCAATCTATACTTGAGGTCTCATCTAATCACTCGTAAGAGTAATTAGAGTAAGATCCACCTTATTCAGAGATTTTCTGGAGGAGCAAAAAAATTTATTTGTGGCATGCAACATCTAGTATAAAATATTGATCATTTATCAAGTTATGCATGTTTATTAGTTGCATTTGTCAATAAATACAATTAATCACTAGAGTGTAGCTTGGAGACAATTAGACCTAGTCTAAGAGTGAAGATGGCTCTAGGAAAATTGGATCAAAATTTTCCTAGTGTCAAAACTTACCCTTCTATTGTCAAACGTTTCCTTAATTAGAGGTGAAGGAATTAATTGTAAGCTAGCATGTTTCGACTAAAGATTTATAATATTTTTAAAACTGTTAGAGAATATTGCGTGTACATATAGTGTAGAAATGCAATATGAAAGGGATGAGGAATGGGAGTGTACCTATATTGCATGTTCACATACCCTCTCTTCAAAATTATCCTTCACTTTGACCCTAGAGTGTTAATGTAAGGCCCCTAAACTTTCTTAATGAGTTGAACAAGATTAATTACCATAATTTAATGCTTAGAACTCTAATATAACCTAGAGGAAGCCACGTGGGAGCTTGATTCAGAGATACGTAACAAGTTTCCTTTTCTCTTTTAGGAATTTTGGGATGAAATTCTTTTAAGGGAGGGAGATTGTTATGACCCACACTAAAATTATTAACTAGTAAGTATGATAATCACAACATTAATAAGTTAATTAAGTTAATAAAGTTGAATTAAGTACACAAGATGCAATTGGTTCTTTGATCCAGTTTTACAATCTTATTAGCATGATTTCTTGCCTAGGGGTTGTAGTGGATCTCGTGCCTAAAAAGTTGCAAAAGAAATCAGTTAATTTGGGCCTTCGAGGCAAACGTTATAAGGTTTGCAAGATTCTTGTGTTGAATCTGCAATTTATCCAAATTTTAGCTTTATATTTCCTTTCTTCCTTGTATGCTTCTGCGAGCACCGCTTGAGCGGTACTGTTGCTGCGCGATCTGCAACAGAGAGAGGGCGCAGGGGTGATTCCCTTAGCTTCGTTCCAGTGATCTCTTCTCCTTCTTCCCTTCCTTCTTCCTTTCTTGCTCTTCCCTTCTTCTACTCTTCCTCCTCTACATGCCTAGCCAGCTGCAACCTTGCTGCTTGGCTTGGGCGGCCATCCTACAACTAGTTGTTGCATACGGCTAGTAGCCAGGAGCATGTTTGGGGAAGCCAACACCAAGAAATGGTGCCATGGAGTTCGGTTTTGAGGTCTTAGAAGGAATCTGAAACACTAGCCTTGATTCAGTTCTCAACGGAGCCCTTCTGTCAATCTGAGCTTAAGCGTAAGGTGTTGTTGCAGCTAAACTGTAAACAGAGTAATTCCAAGGTTGAAGACAACCCAGAAATTGCTCGGAAATAGACTCTGGACGCATTTCCAAATGAATTCGGACATCCCAAACTGCTATGAGTAGAATTTCACTCACCTGGCATGATCTAACTCTGATATTAGGAAATTTTTGGTTAAATGTGTCTTTTCCACAAATAACAGTAGATAGCAGCGCCGTGTAGTATTTGGCATCGCGCAACTTTTTATTTCACAAATTGCTTCTTTAGGCTTTTGTATAACCTAGTTTATCATCCGATCAGTGTGGTTTGGACTAGTGGAATTACATGGTTAATCGAAACCTAGTTTACATGATTAAATGTCGAAATCAATAGTGCACAACCAGAAAATTGTTCTATGGTAGAATTTTCTCTAAAGCTCTAAAATCCTACCTTTCTTGTTCCTTATGTTTAGGATTTGCTCATTTGATGAAGAAAGGTGCTAGATGGACGAATTCATAGCTTATTCTTGGATTTTCTACCCTACCTGCTCGAGATTTCTTCAGTGTGGGATTTCATCTTCTTATTAGAGGCAAGTTTTATAACTTGCTCCACGTTTATTACTTACCATAAGCTTTCTAGATCATGTTCTTGCTTGAAAATGATGATTCATGCACTAAAAAGCTATGCTTGACTTGGATTTCAATTTTTATAATGTTCCTTGTTCTAATTTAAGTTCTATATGAACCTGTGATCATGTGTACATTATTCCTAAGGTACAATATGACTAGGATCAGGTTTGTTTGACAATCTATGCTGCTAAGCACCTATCAACCAATGGTCAATTTTAGGGTTTAAAGTTGATTTCTTCTATAAACCATGATCCGATGATGGTACCATTCCAACAACCCTATGGTGTTGTATGCATAACAATTGATGGTCGTGATCAAGGGTGTCAAATGATGGTGACAACCTATGTTCACCCCCTTAGGTCAGGTTTTGGATAAATTAGAAGTTTAATGATCAACCATTAAGTACCCTATTGATGTTATCAATCAATGTTGACATTAGCTTAATATTTGATGTTGATTAATGAATTAGTGTTGATCTAACAACCTATGGTGACTTAATGGTCACTAATGATGTTGGATCAGGTCTCTACAACCTATGGTGAGTTAAGCATTGTAGTTTTATCATCAATTAAGCCTTAGCCCAATGGTTTCTTGGGTCACTTGATGTAATGGTCAGACCTATACTGTAATTGATGGTTTTAACATGTGAACTTGACCCAATGGTCGAGATCTACTATTTATTCCTCCATTAAGGTGGAATGATGGCTAATGTAATATGTTGGTCATAATAATTTGAATTAGATGGTTTCCTTTATATGATCAACTTAAGGAGCTTAATTGTTCATAATGGATGGCTTGTTTTAACTGAATAGTCAATTGTGGGTTTTAGCCTACTCTCAATGGAACTTTTTGTATCGATTATCAAGGGATGTCTAGGGTTAGATGGTGACTCTTTCTATAGCACAAATCAAGGACTTCGTAGGTGGTTTATCCAAAGTGTTTACTGTTGGATCAATGGGCTCTAGAAGGGGGTGAATAGAGCTTCACAAACTTCACAAAATCAATTAGACCACCAATTTATATTTAGTGCAGAAACTAAACCAAACAGAAATTTGATGTCTTAATCTAGCATTCAAAGCAAGTATAAGAGACAAGGAATAGCAAGCACTTGGACAGGTTGTTTAGAGTGGTTACACATCCTAAACTTAGGAGCAATGTCAGTCCACTATGTAGAGTTGGTTAGGCTCTAGGATTTACAACTTGGTTCTCTTATATATCACAATAAGATTACAAGATACAATAACCACGCATCCAAGGACTTAGTTTCTCAAGCTAAGATCTTCTACCTCACCAAGGACTTACCCACTTTGCAAGTAGTCTTCAGCCTTCTTCAAAGGACTTACCCACTCTTGCTTTAGTCTTCAGCCTTGCAGGAATTACCCATCTTACTTGAGCTTTGCCTTGCACCTCTCCTTCTCTTGGATAGCTTTTGCACCTTTCTCCTTCTCTAGGAGATCTGGAGCAGCTTTCTTTCTTCACTCTTGAAGAATAGCAACTATCTTCACCTTCACTCAGGGAAGAGCAGCATCAACTTCTCTTTCACTTGGAGAAGCAACTTCAATCAATCTTCAAAGGGAATATGAGGTAGGAAGAGGGAATGGAGAGCTTTGCATCATACAAGGGATAGCTCTCATACATAGGAACCTAACTCACTCATAGCTCATGAATTTGTCTTGAAGGTAGAGAGAGAAAGGGGCTCAAAGGCTTAGAAGACTCTCAACTATACTAGCACCAAGTTTGCAATGAATGAGCAGCCTTGGAATGAAGCCCAAGGGGTCTATTTATAGTTGAGGGTGCCCCTTTAAGTTGTGGGACACTTGGATACAAAAATAGCCATTTTTTGTTCAAGTAAACGACTCTATTTTTTCCCAAAACACTCACCAACAGTCACATCACTTTTTTCTACAAATTTCGTATAGTGCAATCGGTCGAGTTTCAATAAAGGTAACTCGACCAATCAAGTAAAAGACAAAACCGATATTCAAATGATCGGTCGAGTTTGTCCTGACAAAACTCGACCGGCCATTTAAACTCGAAATGGTCAGTTACATGATCGATCGAGTTCTGTGAAAGCACAACTCGACCGATGCAATCTTAAAAAAATTGACCAAGAATGATCATTCGAGTTTCAAGCCAGGGAAACTCGACCGACCAAGTGGTTGTAATCAATTTTCTATTTTGCATCTAAAGTGATTAGCACTTGGTGAATTTTATCCCAAACATTTTTCTCATTTAAGTTACAAGTCAATTCATCATTACAAGTGATTACATAGATGTTCTAAGGTCATTTATATAGAAATCCCAAAAAGCACACTTGTAGCTATTTTGCCTTGAACTTGACCCATTCTAGGGCTTTGGATTATGAATCCTTTTAATGTACCTAATGCCTGCAAACAATCTTAAACACACATATTAGATACATATGAATGGAATGGTTAAGTCATTATCAAAATATAGGTAATGTAACCTTTAGGTCAACATTCTCCCCCTTTTTGACAATGACAAACAATTCCTCAGACATATTGAAAAGGATATGAAAGTTATACCTTTGCCTTGTGAATTAGGGGGATTCATGATATGAACAATGTGAATTGCTCCCCCTCAAACTATGCTTCCTCTAACCTACATGGTTAGTTTCTCTACACATAGCAATACCAATATCCATGTAATGTGTAATCCTTTGAAAGTTCACATAAAAGATAGTGAATTTGAATAAGAAAAGTATCTCATAGGAAAAAGCCATATTCTATCAAAAAGAAAGCAATATGATTGAGTTTCAAGACAGATCTATCACTTGAAATATCTCTCCCCCTTTTGACATTATCAAAAAGATAGGTGTGAAGAAGAGAAAAAACTAGGTCTTCTGCAAAGACTCAACCAGATCATATATGCAAGGAAGTAAGCAGCAATTTAAAGCATATAGCACACAACAACAAAGGAGAACACACAATCCAAGTCATAAATAAAATATAGCTCAAAATAGCACCAACGCATAAGATAAAATTGAGTAAGAAAGCCAAAGGGCATATCTAGCATATTTCAACTCAGATATAGGTCCTCATGAAAGCAACTACAACTAGAAAGTGAGAAAATAGAGATAAGAAATAGTACAACTCAGAAGAATGTGCCAGGATGTTTCTTATACAAAAGAGTCTAGAAAGATGTATGTGATTGACATGCTAGACTATAAGATAAGAAACCACCTAAACATCTAAGGTATCGATATCTACGGTATCATCATCCTCGCCAGGGTGGTAGTCCTCATCCCCGTCAGAAGGCAGAACAACAGTGCCAGTGTCAGATCCAGCACCTTCACCACCATCGTCGTTAGAAGCATCCTCGCCATCACTTTCTTCAGCATCAGCATCAGCATCCACGGCCTGGTATGGCATCTCCTCATCATCAGGAGGGCCAAAGGAATGACCGGGCCAGTGGGCATTCTACTCAGCCCACGGCATACCAAGAGCAAGAAGCTCCTTGGCATGTGGGAAGGACGAAGTAGAGTCACCCAAGGAGGAGAGCAGAGTGGCCAGGGGGTCAGCAGGTAGTAGCAGGATGATGGGAGCAGAACTACCAGCAACAAATGGTGGTGAAGCGGCAGCGGAAGGATCGGGAGCAGGGAAGTAATGCCTATATGCATAAGAAGCATAAGCACTACCTGGGTATGGCTGGTAGGTGGGGTAGTGTGAAGCACAGGATAGGTTCATGGTAGACATGATTGAACACAGATCCTGGTGCATGTGTTCCTGAACCTGTCGATTGTACGTATGTTCATGCATCATATATCCCAGGAGGGTTTCACTGGATGCACGGAAGGATGCATGGCTGGGTCGAGGATGTGGCTGCGGAGGTGGAGCATTGGTGGAGGAGGATGGGGCAGCTGAGGCAGAGGCAGAGGCAGAAGCAGAAGCCCCAGAGGCAGGAGAAAACACAGGGACAACCTTCTGAATAGTGGTCTCACTAATACAAACACCTTTTCTAGAAACCAGGTAATGGAAGTCAGAAAAGAGGGATTTTTCAGTGGCGAACTAGAAAAAACCACAGATTAGAGCTGGGTAGGGAGGGTGGGTGCCTTTGGTGTTCTTGCCGGTGTCGAAACAAGTCATGTGGTGTAAGATATATCTGGCCCATTTGACACCGATATTATTTAGCAAACAATACATAATGACTGTGGTGTTTTCCACAATGTCCGTTTGATTTCTCTTAGGATGGACATTATAGTTAATCACCAAATCCAGTATGTGCCTCTTTAGGTCAAGAGAGTATGAAGGCATGGTAGACTTCTTCTTGTAGGCCACGTCGGGTTTCTTTAAAAACCGATGAATGTCCAGTAGCATCAATTCATGGTGTTTGTAAAAACCTTCTGGGTCAAGAAGATTGAAATATTGTCCATAGTCCTTACGCCAAGTGTTGTTTTCCTCGTCTCTAGCCAAAAAGACGTTTAATGTATCCTCGGAGATTTGGAAACGGTGACCGACGATCATCGAAGTAAGAACTATTTCAGTATTCGGTGGGGGGATAAGCGAATTGTAGTTCCAACGCAAGCTTGCGTAGAACTCATGTACTGACTTAGTGTTAGACATGTGATTGTTAAAGCAGTCACATTCGATCACAAGGGCAGACAGGTGATGGCTAGAGAGAAGCCTCGAAATAGAGTTAATAACTGCTTGAAAATGATTTGGGTCAAGCAAGGGACGAAACGGAAAAGGAGCTCGGGGAAGAAGATCCTTGTACCGATTTACCACCTCAAGAGACACAAAAGAGGTGTTATTAAACGGAATCAAGCTATTAGTCGAGGAAGAGGCTTGAGCATTGCCGGGAGCAGCATGTTTTCATCTATGGGAAGCCATGGAAATGAAAACAAGAAGCAAAACGTGCACACGAGCAAAAGCAAACCTCAAATGCCGAAGAAACACCACCACGAGCTCCCGGGGAGGTTAAGAACGGGGTTTCTAGGTCGCCTTAGGGCTAGGAACGGGAGGTTCAGGGCTGGGTGTGAGAGCTTAGGGCTTAGAGGCAAGGACTCGATTGGCTATTTTCTAGTTCTAAGGGAAAATAGTTGGCCGATCCTAACTTTTAAGTTGGCGCAACCCATGGATCAGTCGAGTTCTGAGAGTGTAAAACTCGATCGAACGCTCCACTGAAGACCTGCTCTCGGCTCCTGATCGGTCGAGTTTTCCATGGTGGAAACTCGACCGAAGGTCAACCTAACCTAACAGTCACATTCTTAGATTCTAGCCATATACATACCAATTAAATTCATTTTTCCATTCTATTATGTATAATTAACATACTTAGGCACATTTAGTTCATCATTGGGCACTATTTAGTGATAAAACATAAGATTCGATAAAAACCCAAAAACAAGCAAAAACTAAGCATGTTGACAGGTAATTTTGGCACAAAAAAAACATATATAGGCAAAATAAGGTGAAGATAGACATGAGCAAGCATATAGGAAAGAGACAACTAGCTAGATCACATGGAAAGATCATTCAAATCAACAATAAGTAGTTTAGATCGAATAAAAATAAATTGATCTCTAGCTAGAGGTTTTGTAAAGATATCCGCCAACTGATTTTCTGTGTCCACATGTGTGATATAGATATCTTTCTTGGCAATGTGGTCACGAAGAAAGTGATGGAGAACCTCTATATTCTTGGCTCTACTATGCAATATAGGATTGTAAGATAGATTTATTGCACTAGTATTGTCACAAAAGATAGGAGAAGCATAAAAAAAATATGTTGAAGTCTTGGAGAATTTGTTTCATCTATGGGACCTGAGCACAACAACTCATGGCTGCAATGTATTCAGCTTCGGTAGTTGATAATGCCACTGCACTTTGTTTCTTAGAAAACCAAGACACTAAGCATGGTCCTAGAATGAAGCAAGTGCCACTTGTGCACTTTCTATCAACCAAACACCTTAAGTAATCCGCATCACTATATGCTCTAAGAGTAAAATCCCTTGATTTAGGTTACCATAGTCCAAAATTTTGGGTTTTGGCTAAGTACCTCAAAATCCACTTAACAGCAATAGGATGTGACTTCTTAGGGCTAGATTGAAAGCGAGCGCATAAACCAACACTAAACATAATATTAGGTCTAGAGGAAGTTAAATGAAGTAAACTTCCAATCATACCTCTATAGAGCTTCTCATCTACCTTTTCACCTTCTTCATCTTTGTTAAGTTTGGCGGTGTTTGACATGGGTGTATCCATCGGCTTCATGTTCTCCATCCCAAAGCACTTGAGTAGTTCACTTGTATACTTGCCTTGGTTGATGATGTTTCCTTCTTTTGTTTGCTTGATTTGAAAGCCAAAAAAGAAGGTCAACTCACCCATCATGCTCATTTCAAACTCACTCTGCATAAGAGAACTAAACTTCTTGCAAAGATCAAGACCAGTCCCGCCAAAAATGATATCATCAACATATATTTGAATTATAAGAAAATGGTTAGAAATATGTTTTAGAAACAAGGTAGAATCAACTTTTCCCATGACATACATGTTATCTAACAAAAAGTTCTTTATTTTCTCATACCAAGCTCAAGGTACTTGTTTGAGTCCATAGAGAGCTTTTTGCAACAAATAAACATGATTGGGTAACTTGTCATTTTCAAAGCCTGGAGGTTGGGCAACAAATACTTCCTCCTCGATTGTACCATTCAAAAATACACTTTTAACGTCCATTTGATATAACAAGAAATTTTTTTAACTAGCAAAGGCAAGTAGCATACGAATAGATTCTAATCTAGCAACAGGAGCATAAGTTTCATCAAAGTCAATACCTTCCTGTTGGTTGTAACCTTGTGTTACTAACCTTGTTTTGTTTCTTACCACTTTTCCTTGCTCATCTATCTTGTTGCGGTAGACCCATTTGGTTCCAATGATTTTTCTATCATTTGGTCTTGGCACTAGGGTCCACACACAATTCTTCTCGAATTTCTCTAACTCTTCTTGCATGGCAAGGATCCACTCATCATCACCCAGGGCTTCTTTGATGTTCTTTGGCTCTAGTTGGGAGATGAAGGCACTATCTTCTTGTTCTTTGTTGTGAGAAGCTCGTGTCCTCACTCTCTCGAATGGGTTGCCAATGATCAACTCCTTGGGATGATTCTTTGCAAAACGGGGAGTGGGATCCTTCTTTTCTTCTTCTTCTTCTTCTATCACCTGCTTACCTTTATTCTTGATATTGAGGTCTTTTAAGATGGGAATCAAGTCATATGCAACATCATCATCAACAACATGCTTGCCAACAACAAGATTAGTTTCAATAAACTTAACATTGATAGATTCTTCAATTTTATACAATTCAATGTTGAATACTCTATATGCCCTGCTAGTAGTGCTATAGCCTAGGAAGAAAGCCTTATAAGATTTCAGATCAAACTTGTCAAGATAATCCTTCGTGTTTAAAACAAAACAAGGACATTTGAAAACATGAAAGAAATCAATAGATGGCTTTCTACCATGCCATAGTTCATAGGGGGTTTTCTTTAAAGAAGGATGTGTGAAAACTCAGTTTTGCACAAAGCATGACGTGCTAACAGCTTCAACCCAAAACTTCTTAGGATTTTCATACTCGAGAAGCATGGTCCTATCCATCTCTTGTAGCGAGTTCTTCCTCTCTACAACCCCATTTTGTTGAGGCGTACGAGGAGAAGAGAAATTGTGCGAATAATCGATTTTTTCACAAAAATGCTCAAAAAGATCATTTTCAAATTCTCCCCATGATCACTACGGATAGAGATAATTCGGCAAGAAGCTTCATTTTTAGCCCGTTTACAAAATCTCAAGAAAACATCAAGAGTATCACTTTTAGAAACGAGAAAGAAGGTCCAAGTATATCGAGAGAAATCATCAACAATAACAAGACAATACTTGGAACCACGAAGCATTTGTATTCTCATTGGTCTGAATAGATCAATATGAAGAAGTTCAAGAACTCTCTTGGTACTCATGACTCCTTTGGATTTGAACGAGGATTTGGTTTGTTTCCCTTGTGTACAAGGTTGGCATTCCTCATCCTTTTCAAAATCCAATTTGGGAAGTCCTTTAACCAAGTCCTTTTTGTTCAACTTCTTCATTTGATGCAAATTCACATGACCCAAATGACGATGCCAAAGAGAAAGATCATTTTTATCCACAACCAAGAATCTATCAAGTATGGTCCTAAGAGCATCAAGAATAATAACCTAAAGATTACCATTTCTAGTTCCCTTATATATGACATTGTAGGAGAGGGAATCTAGAAGCAAGCATTCTAAAGAAGTAAACAACACAAGATATCCATTGTCACAAAGTTGAATAACACTAATCAAATTGTGATGTAGGCCATCAATAAGCAACACATTTTTAATACACAACTCATTGCCCACATCACCCTCATCTATGACCTTACCTTTCTTAATGTCCCCAAAGGTTACCGATCCTCCTTTCTTTCTCACAAACTTGTTGAAATGTTTGAGTTCTCCAGTCATGTGCTTAGAGAAGCCACTATCAAAAATCCATCTCTTTTTTACCACAAGAAAGAAGGATGTCGGAACCCAACTCAAACTTTGGGATCCGGGGTTACCTTGGGGACCCATTTCATCTTTGGGTTGATCCCCTTGGGCTTGTAAGGACAATAAGTGGAGTAATGGTCATTACATTTATAATGAACACAAACCATAGGGTTCTTAGAGCCGGAAGTCTCTCCATGGAAAATGGGAGGTTCCACACTCTTCTTCTTACCCTTGTTCTTGCTCTTTTTCTTACCTTTGGGAGCAGTTCCATCATATCCCAAACCACTAGTACCAACATGTTTGGTAGAGTGTTCTAGGACATCATTGAGGGATTTCTTTCCTGAGAGAAACCTTTGCAAAGTAGATATTAACTTGGTATTATCATCACTAAGATTTATAACAGTAGTAGAAAGACTAGCAAGATCATCTCTAGCATGCAAAAGGTCGGCCTCAAGACAGAGGACTTTAGTAAGAAGCGAATCATTTTCTAAAGATAAGCTAGAAACTTCATTTCTTGGCAAAATAGACCTAGAAGATAAATCATTAACTTGAGCAAGAAACTTGGCATTTTCATATTTAAGCACAACAATCTCTCTTTGATAATCATAGACTTCATCTCTCCTAGCATCATCAATAAGTTTGAGTTCCACATTTTCAGTTTTAACAACATCAAGCTCATCTAGGCACTTTTGGTTTTCTATCTTAAGATTTTCAATATTTTTAAGATATACACCATTCTCAACCTCTACTCCATTGTATTAAAGTTCAAGGTCAAGAAATTGCCCTTGCAAGGACTCTATACTCTCAAGATGCAGTTTTTCATTTTGATTAAGAATATCAATTTTATCATAAAGATCATCAATTATCTTGCCTAACATTTTCCTCTTAGATTTGCATTTAGCAAAAGATGATTGGCATTCATTTAGCATATCAATGATAGTTTCTTTAGGCAACTCTAGAAAATTTACTTCACTTACCTTTCTTACCTCACTTACCTCACATACATCTTCACTAGTAGAGGTCATGAGAGCTAGATGGCATTCTCCATCTTCGGAGCTTGAGGATCTTGAAGAAGACTCCTCCCAATCTGCATGGGTTGTATCTCTTGATGTTCTTTCTTTCTTATCCTTCCTCTTGTATTTTCCTTCTCTCTTGTGCTCCTTGTCTTTCTTGTGGCTGCTCTTATGATGGATCTTCTTGGACTTGGGGCAGTCACTCTTGTAGTGGCCTTTTTTACCACACTCATAGCATCTTGGAGTTGAAGAGGAGGGCTTGCTCTTGAAGTGTTTCCCCTTTGAGTAGTTTGCCTCATGCTCATTGGAACCTTCATCTTCACTTGAGGAAGGGATGGGAGACTTCAAGGTGAGTTGTTTTTGCCAGACCATTTCTTCAACTTGTGCTTTGAAGGTTGTCTCCTTTATCTTCTTAGACTCCTTTTCTTCTCTCTTCTCTTCCTCTTCTTGCTTGTCAAGCCTAGGTTCATGGGCTTGGAGGTTACCAACCAGATCCTCAGTTGACAACTCACTTAGCTTGTACACCTCTTCAATTGAAGTAACCTTAGGCTCCCATCTCTTAGTAAGAGATCTCAAGATCTTAGAGTCGATAGTACCTCTATCCATTACACTCCCAAGGGCTGCCAAACTATTCAAGATGACATTGAGCCTAGTGTATATATTAGCCACTCTCTCATTCTTACCCATCTTGAAGTTCTCTAGAAGACCACCAAGCATGTAGACTTTGGCCTCCTTCACTTGCTCGGTTCCTTCATAGGTGACACACAATTTGTGCCATATCTCATGTGTGGTGTCCCAAGAAGAGATCTGGTTGAACTCGGATAGAGTAAGAGCGGCGTAGATGATGCTCACAGCTTTGGCGTTGAGTTGAGCATGCTTCATTTCAACTTCAGTCCATGTGGTGATGTCCCCTTTTGGATCTTCATATTTGAGGTGGACAATCTTCCACATTTCATAGCTCACACCTTGGAGGTAGAATTGCATTCTTCTCTTCAAATAGAGAAAGTTTGTGTCGCGGAAGACTGGAGGTCTCATGGAGAAGCTTCCTTCTAGGTTAAGTGAACCAAGAGACGAATCGCCCATCATCTCCTACTTGTTGAAGTAGATTAGAGAAGACCTGCTCTGATACCACTTGTTGGATCAATGGGCTCTAGAGGGGGGGTGAATAGAGCTTCACAAACTTCACAAAATCAATTAGACCACCAATTTATATTTAGTGCAGAAACTAAACCAAATATCAATTTGATGTCTTAATCTAGCATTCAAAGTAAGGATAAGAGACAAGGAATAGCAAGCACTTGGACATGTGGTTTAGAGTGGTTCCACATCCTAAACTTAGGAGCAATGTCAGTTCACTACCTAGATTTGGTTAGGCTCTAGGATTTACAACTTGGTTCTCTTATATATCACAATAAGATTACAAGATACAATAACCACACATCCAAGGACTTAGTTTCTCAAGCTAAGATCTTCTACCTCACCAAGGACTTACCCACTTTGCAAGTAGTCTCCAGCCTTCTTCAAAGGACTTACCCACTCTTGCTTTAGTCTTCAACCTTGCAGGAATTACCCATCTTACTTGAGCTTTGCCTTTCACCTCTCCTTCTCTTGGAGAGCTTTTGCACCTTTCTCCTTCTCTAGGAGATCTGGAGAAGCTTGCATTCTTCACTCTTGAAGAACAACAACTATCTTCACTTTCACTCGGGGAAGAGCAGCATCAACTTCTCTTTCACTTGGAGAAGCAACTTCAATCAATCTTCAAAGGGAATATGAGGTAGGAAGAGGGAACGGAGAGCTTTGCATCATATAAGGGATAGCTCTCATACATAGGAACCTAACTCACTCATAGCTCATGAATTTGTCTTGAAGGTAGAGAGAGAAAGGGGCTCAAAGGCTTAGAACACTCTCAACTATACTAGCACCAAGTTTCCAATGAATGAGCAGCCTTGGAATGAAGCCCAAGGGGTCTGTTTATAGTTGAGGGTGTTGCTTTAAGTTGTGGGACACTTGGATACAAAAATAGCCATTTTTTGTTCAAGGAAACGACTCTATTTTTGCCCAAAACACTCACCAATGGTCACATCACTTTTTTCTGCAAATTTCGTACAGTCCAATCGGTTGAGTTTCAATAAAGGTAACTCGAACGATCAAGTAAAAGAAAAAACTGATATTCAAATGATCGGTAGAGTTTGTCCTGAAAAAACTTGACCGACCATTTAAACTCAAAATGGTCAGTTACATGATCGGTCGAGTTTTGTGAAAGCACAACTCGACTGATGCAATCTTCAGAAAATTGACCAAGAATGATCGGTTGAGTTTCAAGCCAGGGAAACTCGATCGACCAAGTGCCTATAATAAATTTTCTAATTTGCATCTAATGAGCTTAGCACTTGGTGAATTTTTTCCTAAACATTTTTCTCATCTAAGTTACAATTCAATTCATCATTACAAGTGATTACATATATGTTCTAAGGTCATTTACATAGAAATCCCAAAAAGTACACTTGTAGCTATTTTGACTTGAACTTGACCCATTCTAGGGCTTTGGATTCTGAATCCTTTTCATGTACCTAATGTCTGCAAACAATCTTAAACACACATATTAGATACATATGAATGGAATGATTAAGTCATTATCAAAATATAGGTAATGTATAACCTTTAGGTCAACATTTACTTATGTAAACAACCAATAGTCTTACCTTTTAAACATCCAATGGTTCTGGGTGACATTGTGGTATGGTGATATTGATTGAATGATGATGGAATAAACAGAGGGTTACCCTTAATAAGGTAGTATTACCTATTCATTCATATTAATAGAAGGGATTATAATCACATTGTGTTGATATGTAACCCTAATTAGGTATAGCTTGTTATACCTAGCTTTAATATAACTAAATGATGGTAATTGGGTATGAATAGTCCTTGAATGACTAATACAATCATGGAGTACTCTATTATTATTGAAACCCTAGTATGCTATAACCTGATGGTTACACCTTGATTTATGTGTGGGTTCATACTTGAGAATAGTATGGAATGTGATGGTGATGCTTCACCTTTTGCATCCATGATCCAATGGGGATGTCGTTAGTTAGGGTTTGGGTATGAGTGTTCATTAGTAACATTGATATAATTTATCATGTTGAACCTAACTCTAATGTAATTAGATAAAGATGAGTATTCATGTTTAACATTCTTATATGATGGAATGATGGTAGAATAACCTCCTTACTATGATTATAACCTTGATATGTTAATTGGTGGTTATTGTAGCCACATGGTTGATACTTTATTATGCTAAACATGTGCATAATGAATATGATGAGAGTTAATCATATCTAGATTCCTTGCATGTTGATGTAATAAAGGAATGTTCTTAATGTTAATATAACCCTACTATGATTGTTTATGAATATCTCCTATCTCATTAATGAAATATTGTGTTGATCTGGTGTATTATATGTAAGTAATGGTGTTGAGCCTTGTTATAAGGCATGCAAAGATAATTATGATCTTACAGGGAATAATAATAAAATGGTCTTACTGACCTTTGGGCATGATTGATACCTAAATGAGGTGCAATCCTCTTGTGTTGATAAGGGTTGATTCCATGTGATATTGTGAAAAGGATTTATATCATGTGATAGTATGATGGTCTTAATGACCTTTGGGCATGGTTGAGCCCTGAATGAGGTGTATTCCTCTTCTATTGATAAGGGTTGATACCCTGTGATATTGTGAAAAGGATTTATATCTTGTGATAATATGATGACTAGTGTAGTCTCATGAATGGCAAGTGAATAGTACCATGTGATGATGAGATGAGGAATTATGCTTCATATGTTTTATATCTTTTCAAGTTTTGATATTTATATGCTTGCTAGAAGTGAATTATGGTTTGTATGTCCACTTGTTTGATGCAGACTTAATTCACCCAATTGTCATAACTAATCAAGTGCAACTCTAATCATGTAGTGCCCTGTGTCGTAGAGCCATCTTCAGTGTCAGAACTTGTTGGATGGTGAAATGAGCATTCCTAAGGGAAACTCAGAGCGCATACTATTAAGTATGTGGGGGTGGTAGGTTGAGGATATATCCTTGTCATCCACAATGCAGATTGTGGAGGTTGGCTATAGTCATGCCTCATACATCTGATGTGATTGAGAACGGTTGCGGTTGTGTCTCGGTGATTATAACATGATGTGATTAGAGGACAACTGTGGTTGTACCTCAGTGAATTGGTTTGAATACCCTATTTTCTAGTGTTGTGACCTGTACCAAGGTCAGACTAGTGGTTTTCAGCTTGACTATAAGTCATTGTGGTGGCATCTTTGACTGATATGTCACTGCCTTTTTACTCGTACTGACCAAGGGGAAGAGATCTTAGGATACCGGCACACCTAGATCTTATACGGAACCAAATATCCCTTCACAGGGGTCGGTTGGACTTTGAATGGTATGATTCAAATTCCCTAGGGCATAATAAAAGTTGTAATACAGCCGTATAGCATATTTGTTTAGGGTTATACATGACATTTCACATTGGATGATAACCCTTATTTGTTATGTTTACATAAAGATGATGCTTAGTGCAATTAAGAGATAGTAGATATAGTTAGGTTGTAGATATGCTTAAGATTGTAGATGCGCACATACAGTAGCTATGATTTTTTTATAACTATACTGCTACGGCTGATTATAATCATGATGCTAGATATCTCATGTTGTTAGTTATGTTTAGCATGCTAGCCATGCCTTTGTAACTAGAGATGCATATACTACTAATCATGCTTATCCAGGTAGTTGTGCTTATGTTGTTAGCTCTTCTTATGATGTTGATATGTTCAACCAATTAGACATGCTCATGTTGTTAGCTATGCTATGTTACTAGACTTGCTCATGATGCTAGAACTGCATATGCTACTGAACTGCTTATATTGTCAACAAGATAAAGGATGATAGCCTGGTTAATAATGATAGTTATTATCTGCTCCTTTATTTATTTTGTTAATCATTAGTATTGTTGATCTTATTTGTTATATCTGATTAAACTACTTAACTATTTAATTACTTAAAAATGTTGTAATCAATAAACGTTGTTGGAGGTTATATCTCTTGCTGGGACATGGGTCTCACCCGTGTGGCTCGCCACATTTTTTTAGGTAATCAAAAGTGACAAAAACAAACATGTGGCAGAAAAGATGAGCTATAGTAATGAATATTTGATAAAGTTGATTAGATGTCTAGTTTGTTCTTGAGTCATCCATGTACTCTCAGGATCGGGCAGGAAAAGTTTGTATATGGTGTTTCAAACAAATCAAACTTTTGTTAACATATTAATGCTTGTTTGTGTGGCATATAGAAATATTGTTCTCATGTGTATATATGTTGTGGCTAAGGCAATAGAACAATTTGTATCAAATATTAGCATAGTATGGATATAAGAGATGTTGGTCTCTCATGTGAATGTTTTTGAGTGAGTGTTGACATTGAAATTGGTTTTAATTTACCCATATTTTTGGGTAGGTGATTAATTAGTGATTGCTTGTGTTTTATGTTTTGAGTAATCTCCTTTGGTGTAACGGGTCCTGATAGGTTGGTATCAGAGCTTTAGGTTCACTGAGTCTACAGGGATAATAGGACTTAAGACTACGATGATGTCTAAGTTAGGAATGTGACACAAAAATATGGTGCATGCTGCCTAATCTTAGTGCCTGGATGCCCTGGCCAGGTATTCAATTATTGAAGAAAAGGTAAGTATGGAACTCTTAGATTGTTATCTTTCTGCTTACTCTGATCAAGTAGTCATTTTGAGACAATCTAAAGAGCATAACGAATAAGAAATCATGGTGTGAATATCTCAATCCTACCTTAAAGAAGATGAGAATTGCATCATTATCTATCAAAACTTGAATGTTTGGTAACTATAAGAGAAAGATACAACACCATGAAATCTAAATCAGAATACAAATTAGAAAAAGAGGAGTTCTTAAAGATGTGATTCAAGAAGATAATAAAGTAAAAGATAGATAAGGCTATACTTATAAAGTGAATCAAGGTATGAAATCCACATAAGACAGAAAGAACTCCTACAATAAGTACAAAATGAGAAGATGAATGGAAACAATGACAAAGGAATAAGGTGGAACCTAATTTAATCTCATACCAACCTATGTATGTAAGAAACTTTTAATGAAAAATCAGCATAGCATGTGAAAGAAATTAAGGGACATGATCTCGATTTAATGAAGAAAATGTGGAATATGATGATTTACATGTCGATAAGTGGTTGAAAAACATAATAAAATAAGAGAAAATACACTAGTGGGATTAATAGTCATCAAGGAAGGAGTAATCAGATATGTTAATCATGATGATTCCTATGCTAATGGCAAGGAACCAAAAATGAAAAAGGTAAAATGATACATAAGAAGTTGTAATATGCATAATGAAAATAGAATTGGCTACCTTTTTGCTAGTGACCCCTAAACAATGTTTCTATGATGTGGGAAGTGTGTTTCACTTTGAGTCTTTCCTTTCTAGGGCACATATTTCAAGTGGATCATTGCCACTTGGTATGTCTGGATTCATTCTAAACATGAGGATGGATATCTTACTATAGAATAAGATTGTTTGGACTATGGTTCCACGATCATAAAGTTTGTGATGATTTTGCTTTTGAGCCTTCCAATAATTAGGAAGACTCCTTTTATATGTTTTGAAATGTGTTATCTTGGTAAAAGTAGATGAGATAAGGATGTGAGTTCCTTATAGAGCATGAGGTGGATACCAAGGTAATGAATCCTAGTATCCAAGATGTATCAATAATATGAGAAATATGTGAAGGTTGGAGATGTTTATTAAATGAACATTCCAAGTACTCTCTTATAGAGAGAGAGAGAGTTGATAATGATCCTATAAATGTTGTTTGTAAGGAAATACAAAAGTGATTCTATATTGTTGTGTATGGTTCAATGATAGCTGGGTAAGACCACTATCAAGGATAGATGGTTTGTTGGTTAATAAATATGTGATACCATGTTCCTTTAAGATAAACATATGATAAAATATAAATGCATAAGAGTTAGATTGGATGACATAATCCACATGACCATGATGAGTTTAGAGTTATGTCCTTTAGACTAACCAATGTACCAATAGAATTTATGAATAGGAGGAAGAGAGTCTTCAAGTAACGTCTTACAAGTTGTAGCAATCTTTGAATGATGACATGTCAAAGTATTTCAAATAAGGTCAAAATTATGATCAATAATTTATTCAAAAACCTTAGGGTTGTAGGAGCAGTAACTGCGATGAGAACAATTTGAATAAGAGTGAGATGGGGTTGATTAAATTTCTTAATGGGATTATGATATGTCTTCTTATGTGGGAATTTTTGTACTAACCCAAGATGAGATATGTATGAATGATGTGACATTACCATGATATGAAAGTAAGCATGTGAAAGTAACAGGATGAGGTGCAAAGGAAGTACCCATCTTTGTTTACCTTTGATTTTGAGGACGAAATCCTTGTTAGGGGTTTATAGTTGTAAGGCCCCTAAACTTGCTTAATGAGTTGAAAAAGCTTAATTACCATAATTTAATTCTTAGAACCCTAATATAACCTAGAGGAAGCCACGTGGGAGCTTGAGTCAGAGATGCGTAACAAGTTTTGTTACAACCCCAATTTTTGGGTTCATTTGGTGAGATATGTAATTTCACATATTAAAGATATTTGAACAAATAATGATATAATTTGTTTTGAATAAATGGATTTTGTTCACAATAGCCTTGATGGTTTTTTTGTGGGATTTATTGGCTATTAGGCCCAATAATAAAAAAAAGACAAAAAGGAACTCCATTATTAATAAGAAATGGAGAAAAGAAAAATGTAAAAACCTCCAGAAGGCAAAAGTATATAATCCAAAGGTGGATTTCGTGCCTATTGGGTTCCCTGGGTCCCAAGGAGTCCAAAGTTGCAAAAATAATACACCAAGAAAAGAAAAGAGCAATTAAGTATTTCTTTATTAAGAAAGAAATTGAAAATAACGATAAAATGCGGAAAATAAGTGAAAAGAGGTATAATTGAGTTATCCTTGATGGATTTTTGCATCCAAAAGATTTCTAATGTTAAATGGAATGTCAATGAGGAAAATAAAAAGAAAGACAAAGAGAAATCCTCAAAAAGAGATATTTTAATAAGAAATAAACAAGATAATGTGAAATAATGAATATTGATGCATCTAGAAGGATAATACGTATCCTTATGAAGGAATTTCGAAACCTTAGAGTTTCTTAGGGTCCAAGGAGCCCCAATGAAGAAAGAGAAAAGAGAAAATACCAAGAATGTCAAATAAGAAGATAATATGATGCATAATGAATGTTTTTGGGGTATTGTTAAAAAGGAAGTAATTTCTATTAAAAGAAAATAGAAATTTGTGCCAATGGATTAAAAAGAAAGAATAAAGAGAATAAGTGAGAGGAATTTCGAATTCCTAATTATCCAAGAAATAAGAAATATCAAAGGGTTAGTAAGGAGAGATAAAGTTTGCTTCCTAATGAAGGAATTGGATTCCTATTTGCAAAATACCTTGCATCTTTATGGTTGCACATCTTGGGGTGCGAAAACCCTCCCCTACAAAAGGGGTAGAGCTCAGGGATGAGTTCTGAGGAGTTCCATGTATCCCTCTCTTCTTCTTCTCCTTCTTTGTAAGCAAACCCTAACTAAAAAGCATGGGGTTACCCCAGGGGCAACTAGCGGTCGTAGGAGGTTCTCTGGGGAGGCACGAAGTTAATACAAGGTTCTAGGGTGGTCGGTCATCTTTTCCTGACCTGCCACCGTCGCGCTGCACCTGCAACACAGCTGCCAAGCCGACCGCTGGATTGCAGGCCAGCCAACGTGGTCCACCTTCCTTGGTTGCAAGCAGAGAACACCAGCAACTGGGGGGAGGATCATCAGAGGGAGAGGAAACATCCCTAGCGGCCGCCGAGGTGAGGGATGGTGCAAGGAAGCCGCGCCTAGGGTTGTAGGTCGCCGACAGATAGGAAATCGCGAGGAGGAATAAGGCTTCGGCCATTTGACGAAGATACCCCTCCAAGTATTGAAGAAACAATTCACTTATAGAGGGAAAAAATGACTTTTGATTATGATTCCAAAGCAAAAGGCAACGTTACATGGGATAGGCGACGTTGTGCTCTCTGATTGGCTCTGGTAAGTGATATCTTGTAAAATTCATATCTCCATAATAGTAGCTCGGATGAATATGCATAAAATATGAAAGTTGCTCAGAAAAATGAGGGGAATCCATTAAAAATATAATTGAAGCATGATTCTCATTGAAATTCGAAAAGTAATGGAAGTTATCAACTTTAATACTTTAATGATTAAGAAACCCTATTTTGAGATGAGTATTGTGATTAGTAGGGTTTAATGGATGATTAAAGTTGATATTAACCTATTTACTGTAAAAAGGTGCATTAAGAATAAAAAGGATGAAATTTGCATGTAATTAGTTTAATTTAGAAATTCATGTGCATAAATATGCTTTAATGGGCCTCAAAACCCTAATATTGGTAAATGTGACTCTTAATGGCTTTAATTATTCAAAATCGTGAATAAAGTTAAGATATGATGATTCTAAGATATTTTGAGTATGGAAGCTCTTAATTGGGGATAAATATCCTTAATATGATAATTAGGGTTTATCCAATGGATAAAGGAAGAATTGATGATAAATGAGCATAATGACTTTGTCATAGCTTAAAAGGATAAAAATGGTAGCTTTAATGTAAAAGAGGCCTAATGGACTTAATTGATGATTCATTGTGTTGTTTCTAAAATTAAGGTTATATGTTGTTAAAGGGTAACCTTAATAACTTTCAGGAAGGATAGATGAGAAATTAGGGTTTAAAAGAGTAAAAACCCTAATTGCAAAGTAAACCCTAAAAGAGGTAGAAATACTAAAAAGGGAATAGAAACCTTAAGTAGCAAGATGGTTTGAATAGATTTTGATAAAAAGGAATTGGATGTAATTTCAGGACTCTTGTACTTGCTTGATTGGATGTCTTGATTGATTGGACTATTTTATCTCAATTCAGCCTAACAGGTATGTGGTTAATTACGAGTAATCGCATTAGTTTTCTCGAAGGTTTCCCAGATGGTTAATAGCATTGAATGCAACTAAACTGTTTAGATGTTCATACTGCAATTATAAAGTCACTATGGTTATCACAATTATAAATTCATGTGTATTCTCGCACCTACATGCCACCCTGATGGAAGATGCCATAAAGGTCAAGCCCAAGAGGTTAGACCAATGGGCACCATGAGAGTGACTCCAGACACCAAGCTTAGGAATGAGAAGGTGGTCTATGTTGCATGACTATGGGGCACCATGAGAGGTGACCCCCAGGCACCAAGCTCGGGATTGAGAAGGTGGCCTTAAGTCAATGGCAAAAGAGAAACCCTAAAGGGGTATTCCAGGGTTAGGGAAAAAGCGGTGGAGAATGACACATTGAAAATGTAAATTGGTTTGCTAATTACCCTGATTGTGATAATTAGATTGTTATCCATATTTGCAAAATTTTGGTTGTTCCCACATGCTGGCATATTTCGATATGCTGATCGATGTTTTGTTTGTCGGCGTTTTGGGTACTAGTGAAAAGAACAAATAGTAAAGTGGCATATGTGGAATTAAATGTGAATTTAAGTTCAAAGGAGGATTAGTTAGAATAGACTCCATGTGGATACAAGTAGATATCCAAGTTTTTGAAAAAGTTATGCAAAGTTAAATTTTATTACAGCTTTTCAGATTAGTTAGTAGAATTTGATAATTATTATTGATTATTTGTCAAACCTTTGATCCGGAAATTGGGATAACGGCTCTGACCTCTTGGTATCCCTTAATTGGGGGTTACTGAGAGGAGGGGTCGTTACATTTGGTATCAGATCATGGGTTCCTTATTTAACCTTTAATAATTATTAAATTTTACAAACTCCGTAAAACCCAAGGGAGTTATTAGAGGAATTTATGAAAGACAGAGGTGTCTAGAAAAGGATCGTGTCTGGGTGCTGGCAAGATTTTCCTCTGCACCGCTAGTCGGAATACGAGGACTCCCGGATTAGTGTGACTGCCTGGACAAAGTCTCAGGATTTGACTCGAAATAAGATACCTTTAGGACTCTCTCATCTTGTTCATCCCTTCTCAACTCAAATTCGGTTAAGGACCTTAAGGATTAGGGTTTTCTCTATTCTCCTCACCCTCTTGAGGTATGGGTAAGGTCGATAAGGTTTAAGGAATCCTCCACCACATTAATAAAAGGCATGTAATTAAGATGTCATGGACATAAGCTTAATAGTTTAATCGTAAACTAAAGAATAGATACATGCTTAGGTCGTATGACATAAGTTGTCATGCCCTAAGGAGAAACATGAGGCTAGACCTTCTTCTCATGAGGATAAATAAAGAGAGAGTTAGTCTTGGAGGTAGAGATCTCCATTTCAAGTAGAGACCTGGCACATCCTCTGGATGATGTTAACCCTAACCCTAAGTGTTGGTTAGAGAGGGATGACATGATGAGTTAGATGTCATGATAGACCAGGAATGAGGGTGGACATGTGTTTGGATGTCGATATGAGCCATGAGAGGTTGGACGACCTAGTACCTTTGGTTACCCAACCTTGGGAAGGGTCATGCATGTTAGAGTAAAGGATAGCTCCTTCAATGTTGAGGTTAGAGAAAAACCTATAGAAACCCTACGGGCTTATGCAAGTAGGGCATAGCGTGCACCCAAAATATGACAGTAGTGTGAGCAGTATGTCAAAACCCTGGCCAAGGGAATATGTTGGATAGCTGATGAGATAAGCATAAGGAGATGTGGATAACCTTGAGCAAACATAAGTTGAACCTAGGCTTCACCCACATAGAGGTATGCTTGTAAGATTGATCCATCTTCATGGAGAGAGGACCTTTAGTAATAAGTCTAGTTGTGGAGTAGCTCTAGAGAGAGAGAGAAGGACCCAAGCAAGGAGGATGGAAGCTTATATTCTGAGATATGAGGAATAGTGGGGAGTTGAGGATGATGCAACCTAAGTGAATGATAGTGGTTGCCTCGTGCTTGATCCTTGGAGGTTGATGTTATCTTGGTGGCCTTTAGAGGAACCAAACCCTAAAGAGAGGATGATGCTTCTGGAACCTATGTGTCTATGGTGTAGGTGTTTACCTTTTGAGATGAGACAAAGAGTGCCTTAGACCTTGAGGGGGTTTAAGTAACAAGTTGTGAGTCCTTGTACCTTGTTGGTTGCCCTTGAGTAGGATTAAACTCTAAGGTGATGCTCAAATAAAAGGATCATGGGAGTACATGACATACCTTGGACATGCTTGATTTGTGGTTAAGAGATGGAGCATGCAGTTGGAAACCCAAAGGTGAACCTAGGGTTCCTAGGCCTAAGAGGGGAAGTAGGGTACCTGATGCTCATGATGAGATTTGAGTCTCTATAATTTCGAGCATGGTACTCCTCATGTTTAGGGGAAAAGGAAACCCCTTGAGTTTAAGGTATGTTTGATGAACCCCTCACAGCTAAGTTGATGATGTGGGAAGGTATGGTCGTAATCTAGTGTTGAGGAAAGAGAACAGGTATGACCTAGCATGGTTTAGTAGTTGTTGGGTTAAGCATGCTCATGTGTATATAAACCCTAAGGATGTTTGTGACCTTGTTGTCAAGAGTTGTAGTTTCCTCCCATCTTGGGAGAGGGACCCTTTGGTAGGATGTATACCAGTCTTGTGGGTTTTGAGGAAACCTAAAGAGGTCTCATAGGATCTGGAGAAGTTAAGTGAAAAGTACATGGTATGAGAATGAACCTGTAGACCCATAGATAACCATCTATAAAGTGCATATGGATGTGTTACCATGGAGGTAACTAGTGAGGGAGCCTGACTAAGGTAGGAATGTTGCCATGACCCCTATTATAGGATGAAAGTCAACCCATGAATGCAGAGAGAGATGATGACGGCTTGGGTAAGGTTCTAAGTTGGACATGTACTATAATAGAATCCTAAGTCTATCTTAGGGTCAGGTAGGGATAAGGCTGATGGAAGTAGGAGTTGCCTAATTCCCTAGTTGCACATGACCATAGGGTCAGGAGGTAATAGCTATCATTGTTTGAGGGCCATGGGTTAGGAGATTGATCACCTTCATGAACTCATGGGACCCAAAGGGCGGATGAATAGGGCACTCTCTGGATGCATAAGGGAAGAAGGATGACCCCAAAAGTGTCGGCACCCTATAGACCTAGAGGATATGACCAAGGATTGTATGGTGATCCAAGTAGGTTCGAAACCAGTTTTCCATGGATGTAACCTTGATATCGAGATGACTATGATATAGAGACATAAGTTGCACATTTCAACTTAGATTTGAAGGTGTACTGGCAAGGTGGGATGTACCACCTCTGCTCTTAGAACAGGAAGAACTTTGTATTTGGACTGCAGCCAAATGCTTATTTCCTCTTGTTATGGGAGTGAGAGATAGGACAGTACGCGTGCCATACACCAAGGAGAAAGATGAGGTAAGTTGGAACGTTGCTATGAGGTATGAGGACAGAAACGATAACATATCCTTGTGGGGTGAACGAAACATGGATGGTTTACTAACACTAAGAGAAATAAGGTAGTCATCTTATGAGGATGTTTTTACCATGAGCTATGTGTTATACAAGGTTGAGTTCGAAAACTAAGAGGATGAGCTCAGAGTTTCTTGCTGAAGATAAACTTAGAGTTTGAGATGAGATGATAAGTGGAATACATGGAGGAGTATGTATTCAACATTACCTTATACCTAAGGATGTGAAGTGGTAATAGATGCCCTGGTTGAGATATAGAAGCCTAGTTTGGCTAGAGACTAGAAGAGGTTGTTAGGCTAACCCTATGTTTGGAAAGAAGATAGGTTTGGCTAACCCTCAGATGCAATGATACTGGTTGAACAAGTTAGTGGTTGTTTGGTTAGCCAGCCCTTGATGCAATAAAAGAATGGTTGAAGAACCTCAAATGTACTTCTTTGGAAAGGAAGGTGATAAAACCCTAATGAGAGTGGTTTAGGGTTTCTGAGGAATTGATCTTGAAGAATCATGACATACAGGAGATCATGGTTTTAAGATCACCATACATCATGATACTACAAAGATAGTAAGTGATAGTAGCACTTTGGATGCTTGATGTGAAGTTTCATGTGGCATGTGGCCATGCAAGCCGGGGGTGAAGGACGAACACCAGTAACCCAGTGCTTTGACATAGAGGATAAAGAGTCCCTAAGAGGGAATGGGAGTTCACCACTATGGATGTTGTGGTAAGTCTCCCCTTGATCAAGAAAGATCAAGATGCAATATGGGTTATGGTAGATTGCCTTACCTAGATGACATGAGAAAGAAAGAATATTGTCAATGGACAGAGCCGGTTGAACTACTTATATGAGAGAGAGATGGTTCAACTACACCATGATGCAAGTTCAAAAGTTCTTGATTATAACCTAAAGATACACTTCCATAAGGTGAAAGTAGATACATGAAGAACTCGATGTTAGTACAGTTTATCACCCCTTACTAATGGTTAGTATGATCCAGACCATAGGGTCTGATGTGGGCATGTGTGATCATTCAGGGTTATATCTAGAGACAGTTCTTGTCCTCTATAAGATGTGATGATAACCACAATAGCCAGTATCAGGATGTAAAGAAGCTCTGTAAGGGAATTTGTGTCGGTCACCACTTCATTGAGATGATGTTGGTGAAGGGGCCTCGCGAAGGTCAGAAAAGAACCACAGTGTGTGCAGATGAAGTCACTTTGATCATGCAATGGCTGAGAGAGAGCCCAGATGCGACATAAGTCGTGAGCTGATGCAAAGCAGACTGGCATGCAGTTCACTGTGGGAGAGTATGTGACGTGAAAATTTGACCCCTCTAAGTTATAGCTAAGAGAGTTGAGTCCTAGTTGCATGGTCCATTTGAGATGGATTGGTGGAGATGGTTGTGTTTAGCCTTACCCCTCAGGATAACATGATGTATAATGTGTTCCATGAGTCTGATCTAGATCACCATGTGAGGTACCCAAGCCATGTGCGGAGCCCTGAACCTATTCATCTTTTGGGAGGCTGAAATGTCCTGAGTCACCTATATGGGTACGATATACCAAGGTAAGAAAGAACTCAGATGGAAGAATATGAGATGATGAAGGTTCTTGGGAAGCACCATGGAAAGGGTGAAGCCACATGAGAGCCCTGATGGACATAAGAAAGGCTTATCCTGATTTGTTTATTTGCTTGATGGAATTTTGGGGGCAAAATTCTTATAAGAGAGGAAGGATGTTACAACCCCAATTTTTGGGTTCATTTGGTGAGAAATGTAATTTCACATATTAAAGATATTTAAACAAATAATGATATAATTTGTTTTGAATAAATGGATTTTTTTCACAATAGCCTTGATGGTTGTTTTGTGGGCTTTATTGGCTATTAGGCCCAATAACAAAAAAAACTCCATTATTAATAAGAAATGGAAAAAAGAAAAATGTAGAAACCTCCAGAAGGCAAAAATATGTAATCCAAAGGTGGATTTCATGCCTATTGGGTTCCTTGGGTCCCAAGGAGTCCAAAGTTGCAAAAATAATACACCAAGAAAAGAAAAGACCAATTAAGTATTTCTTTATTAAGAAAGAAATCGAAAACAATGATAAAATGTGGAAAATAAGTGAAAAGATGTATAATTGAGTTATTCTTGATGGATTTTCGTATCCAAAAGATTCCTAATGTTAAATGGAATGCCAATGAGCAAAATAAAAAGAAATATAAAGAGAAATCCTCAAAAAGAGATATTTTAATAAGAAACAAACAAGATAATGTGAAATAATGAATATTGATGCATCTAGAAGGATAATAAGTATCCTTATGAAGGAATTTCGAAATCTTGGAGTTTATTGGGGTCCAAGGAGCCCCAATGAAGAAAGAGGAAAGAGAAAATACCAAGAATGTCAAATAAGAAGATAATATGATGCATAATGAATGTTTTTGGGGTATTGTTAAAAAGGAAGTAATTTCTATTAAAAGAAAATAGAAATTCGTGCCAATGGATTGAAAATCAAGAATAAAGAGAATAAGTGAGAGGAATTTCGAATTCCTAATTATCCAAGAAATAATAAATATCAAAGGGATAGTAAGGATAGAGAAAGCTTGCTTCCTAATGAAGGAATTGGATTCCTGTTGGGAAAAGACCTTGCATCTTTGTGGATGCACATCTTGGGGTCCGAAAACCCTCCCCTATATAAGGGATAGAGCTCAGGGATGAGTTATAAGGAGTTCCACATATCCCTCTCTTCTTCTTCTGCTTCTTTGTAATCAAACCCTAACCAAAAAGCATGGGGTTACCCCGGGGGCAACTAGCGGTCGTAGGAGGTTCTCTGGGGAGTCACGAAGTTAATACAAGGTTCTAGAGTGGTCGGTCATCTTTTCCTGACATGCCACCCTCGCGCTGTACCTACAGCACGGCTTCCAGGCTGGCCGCGGGATTGTAGGCCAGCCAACGTGGTCCAGCCACCTTGGTTGCGAGTGGAGAACACCAGCAGCTGCGGGGAGGATCACCAGAGGGAGATGAAACATCCCTGGCGGCCGCTGAGGTGAGGGATGGTGCAAGGAAGCTGCGCCTAGGGCTACAGGTCGGCGACAGATAGGAAATCGTGAGGAGGAAGAAGGCTTCATCCGTTTGACGAAGATACCCCTCTGGGTATTGAAGAAACAATTCACTTATCGAGGGAAAAATTACTTTTGATTATCGTTCCAAAGCAACAGGCAACATTGCATGGGATAGGCGACGTGGCGCTCTCTGATTGTCTCTGGTAAGTGATATCTTGCAAAAATCATACCTCCTTAATAGTAGCTCGGATGAATATGCATAAAATATGAAAGTTGCTCAAAAAAATGAGGGGAATCCATTAAAAATATAATTGAAGCCTGATTATAATTGCAATTTGAAAAGTAATGGAAGTTATCAACTTTAATACTTTAATGATTAAGAAACCCTATTTTGAGATGATTAATGTGATTAGTAGGGTTTAATGGATGATTAAAGTTGATATTAACTTGTTTATTGTAAAAAGGTGCATTAAGAATAAAAAGGATGAACTTTGCATGTAATTAGTTTAATTTAGAAATTCATGTGCATAAATATGCTTTAATGGGCCTTGAAACCCTAATATTGGTAAATGTGACTCTTAATGTCTTTAATTATTCAAAATCGTGAATAAAGTTAAGATATGATGATTCTAAGCTATTTTGAGTATGGAAGTTCTTAATTGTGGATAAATATCCTTAATATGATAATTAGGGTTTATCTAATGGATAAAGGTAGAATTGATGATAAATGAGTATAATGACTTTGTCATAGATTAAAAGGATAAAAATGGTAGCTTTAATGTAAAATATGCTTAATGGACTTAATTGATGATTAATTGTGTTGTTTCTGAAATTAAGGTTATATGTTGTTAAAGGGTAACCTTAATAACTTTCAGGAAGGATAGATGAGAAATTAGGGTTTAAAAGAGTAAAAACCCTAATTACAAAGTAAACCCTAAAAGAGGTAGAAATCCTAAAAAGGGAATAGAAACCTTAAGTAGAAAGATGGTTTGAATAGATTTTGATAAAAAGGAATTGGATGTAATTTCAGGACTCGTGTACTTACTTGATTGGATGTCTTGATTGATTGGACTATTCTATCTCAATTCATCCTAACAGGTATGTAGTTAATTATGAGTAATCGCATTAGTTTTCCCGAAGGTTTCATGGATGGTTAATCACATTTAATGCAACTAAATAGTTTGCATGTTCATACTGCAATATAAAGTCACTATGGTTATTACAATTATAAATACATGTGTATTCTCACACCTACATGCCACCCTGATGGAAGATGCCATAAAGGTCAGGCCCAACAGGGTAGACCAATGGGCACCATGAGAGTGACCCCAGACACCAAGCTCAGGAATGAGAAGGTGGTCTATGTTGCATGACTATGGGGCACCATGAGAGGTGACCCCCAGGCACCAAGCTCGGGATTGAGAAGGTGGTCTTAAGTCAATCGTAAAAGAGAAACCCTAGAGGGGTATTCCAGGGTTAGGGTAAAAGTAGTGGAGAATGACACATTGAAAATGTAAATTGGTTTTCTTATTACCCTGATTGTGCTAATTAGATTTTTATCCATATTTTCAAAATTTTGGTTGTTCCCACATACCGGCATATTTCGATATGCTGACCGACATTTTTTTTGTTGGCGTTTTAGGTACAAGTGAAAAGAACAAACTGTAAAGTGGCATATGTGGAATTAAATGTGAATTTAAGTTCAAAGGAGGATTAGTTAGAATAGAGTCCATGTGGATAGAAGTAGATATCCAAGTTTTTTAAAAAGGTATGCAAAGTTAAGTTTTATTATAACTTTTTAGTTTCGTTAGTAGAATTTGATAATTATTATTGATTATTTGTCGAACCTTTGATCCGGAAATTGGGAAAACAACTCTGACCTCTTGGTCTCCCCTAATTGGGGGTTACAGGGAGGTGGGGTCGTTACAAGTTTCCTTTCTCTTTTAGGAATTTCGGGATGAAATTCTTTTAAGGGAGGGAGATTGTTATGACCCACACTAAAATTAACTAGTAAGTATGATAATCACAACATTAATAAGTTAATTAAGTTGAATTAAGTACACAAGGTGCAATTGGTGTTTTGATCCAGTGTTATAGTCTTATTAGCGTGATTTCTTGCCTAGGGGTTTTAGTGGATCTCGTGCTTGAAAAGTTGCAAAAGAAATCAGTTAATTTGGGCCTTCGAGGAAAAAGTTATGAGGTTTGCAAGATTCATGGGTTGAATATGCAATTTATCTAAAGTTTAGCTTTATATTTCATTTTTCTTTCTTTTCTTCCTTATCTGCTTCTACGAGCACCGCTTGAGTGGTACTGTTGTTGCATGATCTACAGTAGAGAGAGGGCGCAGGGGTGATTCCCTTAGCTCTGTTCCAGTGATATCTTCTCCTTCTTCCCTTCCTTCTTCCTTTCTTCCTCTTCCCTTCTTCTACTCTTCCTCCCCTACCCGCCTAGCCACCTGCATCCTTGTTTATTGGCTTGGGCGGTCATCCTACATCTAGCTGCTACATACGGCCAGTAGCCAGGAGCATGTTTGGGGTGGCCAACACCAAGAAATGGTGCCATGGAGTTCGGTTTTGAGGTTTTAGCAGGAATCCAATACCCTAGCCTTAATTCAGTTCTCAACGAAGTCCTTCCTCCAATCTGAGCTTAGGCGTAAGGTTTTGTTGTAGCTAAACCATAAACAGAGTCATTCCAAGGTTGAAGACAACCCAGAAATTGCCTGGAAATAAGCTCCGGACGCATTTCCAGACGAGTTCGGACATCCCGAACCGCAGTGAGTAGAATTTCACTCACCTAGCATGATCTAACTCTGAGATTAGGAAATTTTCGGTTCAATGTGCCTTTTCCACAGATAATAGTAGATATCATGCATCGTGTAGTATTTGGTGTCGCCTGACTTTTATTTCACAAATCTCTTCTTTAGGCTTTTGTATAACCTAGTTTATCATCCGATCAGTGTGGTTTGGACTAGTAGAACTATATGGTTAATCAAAACCTAGTTTACTCAATTAAATGTCGAAATCAGTAGTGCACAACCAAAAAAATGTTCCATGGTAGAATTTTCTCTAAAGCTCTAAAACCCTACCTTTCTTTCTCCTTATGTTTAGGATTTCCTCATTTGTTGAAGAAAGGTGCTAGATGGACGAATTCATAGCTTATTCTTGGATTTTCTACCATACCTGCTTGAGATGTCTTTGGTGTGGGGTTTCATCTTCTTATTAGAGGCAAGTTTTATAACTTGCTCCACGTTTATTGCTTACCAAAAGCTTTCTAGATCATTTTCTTGCTTAAAAATGATGATTCATGCACTAAAAAGCTATACTTGACTTGGATTTTGATTTTTATAATGCTCCCTATTCTGATTTGAGTTCTATATGAACCTGTGATAATGTGTAAATTATTCCGAAGGTACAATATGACTTGGATCAGGTTGGTTTGACAACCTATGGTGCTAAGCACCTATCAACAAATGGTCAATTTTAGGGTTTAAAGCTTATTTCTTCTATAAACCATGACCCGATGATGGTACCATTGCAACAACCCTATGGTGTTGTATTCATAACAAATAATGGTAGTGATCAAGGGTGTCAAATGATGGTGACAACCTATGTTCACCCCCTTAGGTCAGGTTTTGGATAAATTAGAAGTTTAATGATCAACCATCAAGTACCCTACTGATGTTATCAATCAATGTTGACATTAGCTTAATATTTGATGTTGATTAATGAATTAGTGTTGATCTAACAACCTATGGTGACTTAATGGTCACTAATGATGGTAGATCAGGTCTCTACAACCTATGGTGAGACAAGCATTGTAGTTTTAGCATCAATTAAGCCTTAGGACAATGGTTTCTTGGGTCACTTGATGCAATGGTCAGACTTATACTGTAATTGATAGTTTTAACATGTGAACTTGACCCAATGGTCGAGATATACTATTTATTCCTCCATTAAGGTGCAATGATGGATAATGTAATATGTTGGTCCTAATAATGTGAATTAGATAGTTACCTTTATATGATCAACTTAAGGAGCTTAATTGTTGACAATGGATGGCTTGTTTTAACTGAATAGTCGATTGTGGGTCTTGCCCTACTCTCAATGGAACTTTTGGTATCGATTATCAAGGGATGTCTAGGGTTAGATGGTGACTCTTTCTAGAGCACAAATCAAGGACTTCGTAGGTGGTTTATCCAAGATGTTTACTTATGTAAACAACTAATAGTCTTACCTTTTAAACATCCAATGGTTCTGGGTGACATTATTGTATGGTGATATTGGATGAATGATGATGGAACAAACATAGGGTTACCCTTAATAAGGTAGTCTTACCTATTCATTCATATTAATAGAAGGGATTATAATCACATTGTGTTTATATGTAACCCTAATTAGGTATAGCTTGTTATACCTAGCTTTAATATAACTAAATGATGTTAATTGGGTATGAATAGTCCTTGAATGACTAATACAATCATGGAGTACTCTATTATTGTTGAAACCCTAGTATGCTATAACCCGATGTTAACACCTTGATTTATGTGTGGGTTCATACTTGAGAATAGTATGGAATGTGATGGTGATGCTTCACCTTTTGCATCCATGATCCAATGATGATGTCGTGAGTTAAGGTTTGAGTATGAGTGTTGATTAGTAACATTGATATAATTTATCATGTTAAACCTAACTCTAATGTAATTAGATAAAGATAAGTATTCATGTCTAACATTCTTATATGATGTAATGATGGTAGAATAACCTCCTTACTATGATCATAACCTTGATATGTTAATTGGTGGTTATTGTAGCCACGTGGTTGATACTTTCTTATGCTAAACATGTGCATAATGAATATGATGAGAGTTAATCATATCTAGATTCCTTGCATGTTGATATAATAAAGGAATGTTCTTAATGTTAATATAACCCTTCTATGATTGTTTATGAATATCTCCTAGCTCATTAATGCAATATTGTGTTGATCTGGTGTATTATATGTAAGTAATGTTGTTGAGCCTTGTTATAAAGCATGCAAAGATAATGATGATCTTTCAGGGAATAATAATAAAATGGTTTGAATGACCTTTGGACATGATTGATCCCTAAATGAGGTGTAATCCTCGTGTTGATAAGGGTTGATTCCATGCGATATTATGAAAAGGATTTATATCCTATGATAGTATGATGGTCTTAATGACCTTTGGGCATGGCTGAGCCCTGAATGAGGTGTATTCCTCTTCTGTTGATAAGGGTTGATATCATGTGATATTGTGAAAAGGATTTATATCTTGTGATAATATGATGACTACTGTAGTCTCATGAATGGCAAGTGAATAGTACCATGTGATGATGAGACAATAAATTATGTTTCATACATTTTATATCTTTTCAAGTTTTGATATTTATATGCTTGCTAGAAGTGAATTAGGGTTTGTATGTCCACTTGTTTGATGCAGTCTTAATTCACCCAATTGGCATAACTAATCAAGTGCAACTCTAATCATGTAGTGCCCTGTGTCGTAGACCCATCTTCAGTGTTAGAACTTACTGGATGGTGAAATGAGTATTCCTAAGGGAAACTCAGAGTGCATACTGTTGAGTATGTGGGGGTGGCAGGTTGATGATATATAACCTTGTCATCCACAATGCAGATTGTGGAGGTTGGCTATGGTCATGCCTCATACATCTGATGTGATTGAGAATGATTGCGGTCGTGTCTCGGTGATTATAACATAATGTGATTAGATAACAACTACAGTTGTACCTCAATGATTGGGTTTGAATACCCTGGTTTCTAGTGCCGTGACCTGTACCAAGGTCGGACTAGTGGTTTTCAACTTGACTATATGTTGTTGTGGTGGCAAATTTGACTGATATGTCACTGCCTTTTTACTCGTACAGACTGAGGGGAAGAGATCTTAGGATACCTACACTCCTAGATCTTGTATGGAACTGAATAGCCCTTCACAGGGGTCGGTTGGACTTTGAATGGTACGATTCGAATTCCCCAGGGCGTAATAAAAATTGTAATACATCTGTGTAGCATATTTGTTTAGGGTTATACATGACGTTTCACATTGGATGATAACCCTTATTTGTTATCTTTACATAAAGATGATGCTTAGTGAAATTAAGAGATAGTAGATATACTTAGGTTGTGGATATGCTTAAGATTTTAGATGCATACATACAGTAGCTATGCTTTTGTTGATAACTATGTTGCTACAGTTGATTATAATCATGATGCTAGATATCTCATGTTGTTAGTTATGTTTAGCATGCTAGCCATTCCTTTGTAACTAGATATGCATATACTGCTAATCATGTTTATCTAGGTAGTTGTGCTTATGTTGTTAGCTCTTCTTATGATGTTGATTTGTTCAACCAATTAGACATGCTCATGTTGTTAGCTATGCTATGTTACTAGACTTGCTCATGATGCTAGAATTGCATATGCTATTGAACTTATTATATTTTCAACAAGATAAAGGATGATAGTCTGGTTAATAATGATAGTTATTATCTGCTCCTTTATGTATTTTTTTAATCATCAGTATTATTGATCTTATTTGTTATATCTAATTAAACTGCTTAACTATTTAATTACTTAAAAATATTGTAATCAATAAACGTTGTTGGAGGTTATATCTCTTGTTGGGACATGGGTCTCACCCTTGTGGTTCGCCACATTTTTTTAGGTAATCAAAAGTGACGAAAACAAACATGTGGCAGCAAAGAGGAGCTATAGTAATGAATATTTGATAAAATTTGTACTCTCAGGTCTGGGCAGGAAAAGTTTGTATATGGTATTTCAAATGAATCAAACTTTTGTTAACATATTAATGCTTCTTTGTGTGGCATATATAAATATTGCTCTCATGTGTATATATGTTGTGGCTAAGGCAATAAAACAATTTGTATCAAATTCTTAGCATAGTATGGATATAAGAGATGTTGGTCTCTCATGCGGATGTTTTTGAGTGAGTGTTGACGTTAAAATTGGTTTTAATTTACCCATATTTTTGGGTATGTGATTAATTAGTGATTTATTGTGTTTTATGTTTTGAGTGATCTCATTTAGTATAACGGGTCTTGACAGTTAAAGGAAGAGGTGAGATGTAAATAGATGATTTTAGCTACATTCCTGTAGTTTGTTGTTTTCCTGGTGTGAGCGCAACAAATGACAACATAGGTATCATGGATATGTGGTAGTAATCATCCAAAAACTCTTCCACCCTTTTTTCCATACCTGCCAACACTTACATATAGAATATCATGTGAAAATTGTAGTCATTAGATTCAGGTATTTGTTGTGGCACCTATGACAGAATTGTGATTTTTTAAAGTTTCTATCTTATGTTAAATATCCCCTGCCATATGTCTTTGTTAGGTCAGTTATGTCTTTTACGCACTTCTCAACCTTATGTTTACCTTCATTAGTAGGTTTTGCAATTTTTGTGTGTTTTCTCATGTTGAAGAGAGCATCAAAGTTGTTATATAAGATAGATGTTTTGTCTATAGGAGTATCTAATGTCTGTCATGAATAATAGGTAGAAAAATAAATCAACAGATATGTATATTTAGTTTCTCAATTAGTATTTCCTCTTATTCAAGTCCTTTTGTAAGATCGTGTCCCCATGGAGGACGTACCTAGCCATATAAATATCTTCCAACTTGTCCCATAACAGTAGTTGGCAAGTTTTCACGGTGTCTAATGTCATATACCTTCTAACGGTATGGATATATTACAGATTTGGTTTTAGGATTTGTACATCATTATGTTAAATGATGACTACAATATTGTCATCCTCTAGTTTGAGCCTCTCCATGATGAGATCCAAGTTGTCTTGTGCCATTCCATAGCATGCATCCTTGTCAAAGTTATCAAATGTTGCTATTACCATATCACCAAGTGGTCTTTCATCTTTTGTGGTGACATGCTCATGGGTGCTCTCTTGTGATGTGTCTACCACATGGTTAGTTAGTGATGCCCCCAAATGACATTTTGTGTTCTTGTACATGTTGACCATGTTACTTTCATAGAGTTTTGAGTTATTTACTCCATGGCTTCTTTTCTAGAAGGGTGATTGTTACATATATCCTCCTAGTCAGGCAAGGAACTAGAAAATTATAATAGGAGGGGCTGAGTAAGAGGAAAATGAGTTGGAAAAACATGTTCCAGGTAAGATTTGAACCTTGGTGAATTGTCTATAAATAGCACCTTAGTACCAATTCAACTACAAATTTTGCTTATGTTTATAATAGAAAACAAACTATATATGCAGTCTTTGTCCATGTTATAGATGTATAAATACATACATTTTGATTATGTACGGGAGGCTTCAGCACCAGTTGCCCCCTAGACCAGCACCTGCTCTTGGTAATAGAATTCATGTACAAGGTCATAGAATAATCTTTTATCATTTATCATAGATGATTTTCATGTGTACTTTTCTCATAGTCCATGGAAGTTTTAATTTGCAAGGTCTTCTATTAGGGATTCTTACAGTTTAGCACCTCCATCATATGCATATTGATAAGGATGAACACGGGTTGTCCGACAAGAGTAGTCCAGGTGGTAAGAGCTCGGTAAGTCTCAATGAAGGATCTGGGTTTGAACCACACCGAAGGCACTTTGCAAATGACAATCTACACTGATTTGATGCGAGATGGGAGTGACTGGACCACACCCTCTCATGCCTTAAGAGTTTACCATGTAGGACTCACCCGGAGTGGATCCTCTTGATCACCAAAAAAAAGATGAACACGGGTTTGAATCATTTGTATGTTAATAAGGATGAGCATGGGGTTGATGGACGGTTGGATGTAGATGCAATGCGTGCAAGGTGGTAGGACATGTTGTGTCCTTGGCTTCAAGTCACAGCCGAATCTAAGTTGACATACTTCGGATGCAACTGTGAGAAGTTAGACAAGGTTAGCATAACTTAAAATACCAACACGGGTGATAGGAATCAGGCTAGAATACACTCGAGTGTACATATCACACAAATACACTCAAGTGTGTTTTCATATCAAGACTCTTTTTTGCAAACTATAAACCATTGGTCTTCACCGTCATACTATAACTAGGCTACATATAAATTTTGAGCCCATTTGGATGAGTGTAAGTCACTCATCCAAGGGCAACAAAATCGACGCGTGAAACTAATTTGAAATGCATAATTTTTGCGGTCTTTATAACATGACCTATAAATGTCCAAATGTGTTCAAATTTTACGTATGAGCTATTCACAAGATGTTTAAGAAGATCAATGGATTAGATTTTTGAAAAAAAATATTACATCATGAAAAACTACTTGAGTGTATTCTGCTCTCAATACACTCGAGTATATTCTAGCCGGACTTCGGGTGATAGACATATATAGTTTTTGGAGTGTATTGTAGTCGGACTCTGGGTGATAGACATATATAGTTTTTGTAGTTTTTAAACTTATTGTTAATTATAAAATACACATATTCTCTCATTAGATGATCTATCAATATCAGATTACAATGATGTTTGATACATATCTTATCCAAGGGATGTAATGTAGCTACCTGCTCCAAAAAATAATTACTTTTTTTATATATTTTTTACTTTACACGTATATAGAGTTAGATTACCTTCCAAATAATTCAATACATACAGTTGTAACAAGTGTACGATTACATATTTAGTCTATAATATTTATTACGAGTTTTTTCCGTTTTCATATTTTTAGTGAATGATTAATTTTTTTACGACATTATTACTTTTTATCCAAATTGTTACTTTTTTTACCAAAAAAATACTTTTTTTGATGTGGGTAGCGAATTCCTAGATACATGTGCGGTCAACGAATAAACCCCTATATATGTGTGTGTATATAAGCATCAACTGTAGTTATAGAAAAATATATATATATTAGATACAAATAGTAATACCAAGTGAAAAACTATTTTCAGAATATAATAATAAAAACATTTACAATAAAAATTAACATCCCAAATATATTAATAATAAAAACTATGCTAATTTTAAAAAGGTGGTAACCAAATCATAATAATTTTATCCAAACTGCATAGTTATAATACCCAAACATGTATTTAAACTATCCTAATGAAATATTAATATTGAAATCTTGTGAAAATCAACAAAGAAACCATTCTTGCATTGCACAACTAAAATTTGGCCAGACAATTGGTCCCGGACCGAATCTTTGGTTGCGCACGGCATCCTTATTTGAATGGTTCGATTACTGATGGTTGCACAACGGCAGAATTAATAATCCAGACATGGGGTGAGCAAACTGGACAACAACTGTGAGCTATGACAAACGAAGAACCTTCTAGTAACACACTTTAGATAAGATATATAGCAAAAAACGCAAACGACAAGAAATGATTTACGTGGAGCTGTCAACCATGGACCAAATCTGTCCTTCGACACAGAAAGTGCTCGTTATAGCGCAGGAAATTCATACAGGTATAGTTGATGGACTTTAATGAATATGTTGACCCTATAGCAGACGTAGGAATCGTGGAGTTTTCTCGAAATCCACAATTGGACGATTGCATGTGCATCAAAAATTTGTGTGGTTCAGATATAGATTTCAAGGAAACGTATCTGAATATTTCCTTTAAAAAATGAAAAGTCATGATTCTGCATGTCATTCGTATAGTTCTTTACGTGCGTTTCCCAACATGAGTGGAGGTAACGGATGATATGTTAGCCCCTGTTTGGTTCGGGACTGGCTTTATGCAAGCCTGCCTGGCTTGGACGGGTTTAGGCTTGTTGGAGTCTGATTCTGTTTGACAAACCAGTCTGATTCTGTTTGGCAAACCAGTCTCATTCTGGGGGGCTGGACTCGTTTCAGACTCGTTTCAAGCTGATTCTGTTTGGCTGTGCAGGCTGGGTTTAGTCTGATTCTGTTTGGCAACTGTAGGCAGGATTAGCTGAATTTGTCCTATTCTCGCAGAACTGTTGTTAGAAATGTGGCCTTGTGACGCCGTTTTTAACAGAAGTTTTTAAAAAAAAGTAACTTAAAAATAACTTAATTGTTATCTATATCACTTTGGTTTAAGAACTTTCATTTTGTTGTTGAGATGTGAGTCAGGCGTGTTACCCTTTTGTGGGGTGTTTATGTGGGTGTTTTGGTTGTTTCATTGAGGTTGAATATGCCTAACATGCTATGTTTAATACCCCAAGATATGAGGTAACCCCGTCAGACCAAGAAACACGTTCAAAAAATAGCCAAACATGAACATCATTTTTAAAGTAAAACAGATTCAGCTACATTCGATAAATATAAATTGTCTTAGTGGGCAGACACCCATAACAAGCATGTAATGCTATATAAACAAAATAAAGATAATACACAAAAAAAACTAATAATTGTTTGTTGATGCAACAGATTCAAGATCAGTTTCTTCATCAGTTTCTTCATCACTAGATGATATATAACCCTCTGGTCTCGGGTAAATATACCTAAGCAATTCAGAGTTGTCCCCATCACCACGAATCCACAAATAAAAGCTTGTAGGGTGAGTGTCGTCCTTGGGTTTTGGTTGTAGGGTCACGGTCCATTCTGGTTTGGCTTTTAGTCTGTCCAACATTTCAGCCCAACCTTCATCCATGATTAAATATTTAACTTTCTTATTCCATATTCTTTCTTCAAGTGTAGACCACCTGATGTGTACATCAAAGTTGATTCTGCCTACCCCCACCATAGCATAGCCAGGAGTTATCTTAAATGGCTCGCACATCCAGGTTAGGGGAAGGGAGACGCGTCTCATAAACTCCCTGTTTGAGAGATCATACTCCTTTACAGGGAAACGATATCTCATGTTACCTGTAATAAACAAGAAGAACAAGAACAACAAGAAGATAAGAAGAAGAACAGAAGAAGAAAAATAACAAGAAGATAAGAAGAACAAAAATAACAAGAAGATAAGAAGAACAAATATAACAAGAAGAACAATAATAACTGTTATGTTCACCTAAGTTCACTACTATCATGTATTAGGTTTATTATCATTCTATGATTTTGCCTCCATCCAAGCCTCTGTCGTATACACTCCATCAACACACCTTCCAAAATCATATTGGGTTCTCATCCTACCTTTGAGATCCATATCATGTTCCGAACACCACACAAAATGAGGAGGCGTCGAATGACTAAGCATATTAGTTAATATGTAAGTTCCAAACAACAGAGCATGGCATATCCGTTTTCAAAAAACAATCAACAACACTTAACACGGGAACTTCCAAACAACAAAAATAAAATGGAAAACCGATGACGCGAATGAAAGGTATGGCCGCCATTCGACGTTACGGCGTTGTCGGGGGTGAAGGAGTGTCCAACAGAAGCCTACATTGTTCCTCCAGTTCTTCTACATAGCGTTCTAGATACTCATGCTCATACTTTTTGTTGGTGTAAACATCATGGTGGTTGTGATGAATTTCAACAAAATCTTTCAAGTTCATTGTCTGACCCCACAATGACTTGCACTCGAGCGTGAGTAACGCAATCTCAGCTTTCAGAGAATCAATTGTAGGACTGAGATCGATTGCCCAGTAAAAGTATCTGCATCGATCTTTTCCCTAAAAAATATTATGAAGTTTACGTAAATGACAATGAATGTGTAACGTACACAGTGGCTACATAATATGTGTGTACAAGCGCACCTCACGAGAAGGACATATGTAATACATTTCACCTGGTCTTTCACTGAGAATTCCAAAGTCATACAACCCTGCATCGTCAGTGTTAAGTCGCAAGCCTGCCTCTAACCCACAGTCACACCGCACAACTTCAGTTGTATTAATAGACATCTACACCATGCATTTGAATCAGTCAAACGATTTATGGTAATGAAGTTAGATTGAAAATCAAAACAATAACATACAAGACAGACCCCATTGTTTGTTAAATCTATTACAGATAAACTTATGTTATGAATGTTGGACAGACATCAATGATGTTATACATCTATGATGTATTGTAACCGTCCTCATTGGAAGTGTTGTCGTCGCTAGTTATGTGAAGACGTTGGCAAAGATATTGGAACCGCGATCGTAGATCTGTAATTTCTACTTGTAGCCTATCAGTGTCTGCTCTGCTGGAACAGACAAAGGCACACTGGGAAGACCATAGTTGACGTTCACTGCGTGCATATGCAAGTTGTGAAAGCATTGCAGCCCTAACGACGGCTACATAATATGTGTGTACAAGCGCACCTCGCGAGAAGGACATATGTAATACATTTCACCTGGTCTTTCACTGAGAATTCCAAAGTCATACAACCCTGCATCGTCAGTGTTAAGTCGCAAGCCTGCCTCTAACCCACAATCACACCGCACAACTTCAGTTGTATTAATAGACATCTACACCATGCATTTGAATCAGTCAAACGATTTATGGCAATGAAGTTAGATTGAAAATCAAAACAATAACATACAAGACAGACCCCATTGTTTGTTAAATCTATTACAAATAAACTTATGTTATGAATGTTGGACAGACATCAATGATGTTATACATCTATGATGTATTGTAATCGTCCTCATTGGAAGTGTTGTCGTCGCTAGTTATGTGAAGACGTTGGCGAAGATATTGGGACCGCGATTGTAGATCTGTAATTTCTACTTGTAGCCTATCAGTGTCTGCTCTGCTGGAACAGACAAAGGCACACTGGGAAGACCATAGTTGACGTTCACTGCGTGCATATGCAAGTTGTGAAAGCATTGCAGCCCTAACGGCGGTTAGTGTGGCAATTGTGGGTACAACCCGTTGCGCGGGCAACCTTATATGACATCTATTTTGATTTTGAACCCTACCGCACGTAAAATATGGCATGTGTGGGTTCTTGTCTTCAAAACGTCCGTTTTGTGCATCCTTGGCATCCATATATATGCGCACAGTGGATTGAAGGCCGCATTGACAACGAGGCATTCCGTTCTCCATTTGAAGACAACCTATATTGACACAATGTGATGATTCTGATCAGGTTCGAAATAAACAATCTGGGAATCAATCTATTACAGATACTCTACTAACGAGTTTCCCAAATGAGATTAGCAATGGATTCACGTAACACTTCGCCCTCCCTTGAATCGGCCTGAGTTGAACCTTGACCTGAACTCGGGGGAACGGCGGCTGGGGGAATGGCAGACGATGAATTCTCATCTGGGAGTTCATCCATTATGGTGTCGCCGTCATTTTTCCATCGGATGAAATTGTGTAGGATACAACAAGCAAATACGATGCGACACTGCGAATGAATAGGATATGTCGGCCCCTTCTTAAGGTATGCAAACCGTCTCTTCAGCACCCCAAATGCTCTTTCTACAATATTACGTAGTTGAGCATGTCTGTGGTTGAACATCTCTTTCTTGCTTGTGTAGGCATGTCTGTTTCCTCGATACTCAGCAATATGGTATGTTGTGTTGCGATAGGGTGCAACAAATTCATGAGTGTTGGCATACCCTGCATCTACCAGGTAAAACTTCCCCGGCGGAACTGTAAACCCGCTATGGGTCCTTGCCAATTGCAGGACCCTTTGGTCGGCAGCCGACCCCTCCCACCCAGTGAGGACATATGTAAACTCCATGGAGAAGTCTACTGCAGCCATGACATTGAGAGAGACATTCCCTTTTCTGTCACGGTATCGATTTTGTTTGTCTCTGCTGACCAAGATAGGGATGTGTGTTCCGTCAATAGCCCCTATGGCATTCTATAAACCAAAATAATGTTGTAAACATACAGAATGTTTGAAAATTAATTAAATTTATTAGAGGGTTAACTATTACCTTGAAGTATGGGTAGAACCTTGCGTTATGTAAAATGCGAGTATGTGTTGTTGTGCATGTAGTTGCGGTTTGCATGACAATGTAGTCATGGGTCAACGCACAAACAACGTCCAAGACTTCGTTGAACTTTCTGCTAATGGTCTCACCGGAGTGAATGTAGTCCTCCACCAAAGCACGATTTGTGTGTCCATGGCCAACCATCTGCAGGAAATAGCATACGGCCTCAACTGAGGTGACGCCTCTAATACCTCGCAACAAGCCACGACTCTCAAGCTTGTCGACAAAGGTCATTATAGTTTGTGGACGCATCCGGTATAGGTCATAAGCCCTTTGTTCGTGACCGGTCAATATTTCTAAGACCTTTATGTGGCCACTCCTGATGCTAACTGACCTAGGGATACGAGGTGGTGTGGAGGCATCAACGTCTACTGCGTCCATGATTGAGTATGCAATAGAGTCTCCAATTAAATCACCAACGTGAATCACTGGCCACAACAAGGTATCTAATAAAAGGTTGTTGAGCATGTCTTGTGTTTGCGGTTGGTCATTGCCAGACATGATGCCTACATGTACAATGAAAACAAGTACATAATAATTGCTACAACATAAGACAATCCAATTAACGTGCGAAAAATAAATTATTACAACACTCAATCAAATGAAATTGTACGGATATGTAATGTGTGTGCGGAAAGTAAATTATTACAACAGTCAATGAAATATAAATGTTTGGACGGAAAATAATTAACATCAAATGCATACGAAATAACCCGTGCAATTATGTTCCCGATGGGCCAGCATCACTGGATGAAGGAAACCACATCGGTGGCACGCCTGGGAAGTTGGGTGGCGGGATAAATGGTGGCTGAGACGATGTGCCTAGGAAGTTGGGTGAAGAGGAAGACGACATAAATGGTGGGTGAGACGACGTGCTGTTGAAGTTGGGTGAAGGGAATGGTGGCACAAATGATTGTTGAGATGACGTGTTGTTGAAGTTGGGTGAAGGGAATGGTTGCGGAGACGGGAAATAATATGAAGGCATTGGAGGTACAGATGTGGCAAAACCGAATTGTGACCTTTCACAAAGGTCGTTTAACCACAAGGTAATCTTTGCAGGGGTGTTTTTGAGGCTAAGGTAGATGTTGCGGTTGGTAGAGTCCTTGATGGCATTCATAAGTGTAGTAAAAACAGCGGTGGGGCATTGGGGAAATTGGCATTAAAATGTTCTAAAATGTTTGACAACTCTTCTTTTTCATAGGCTTTGGTCATCATGGATGTGCCTAACTCGTGAACCTTTGTGTAAACCTGTGTGAACTCAGCCAGAACTTCATTGGAAAGACTACAACGCTCTTGCGGCGTTGATTGGCGTCTCCTGCGCGTATGGGTAGAAGGACTCCTGCCCCCAACTGGCGGGTTATCTGTTCCCACAGGCCGCGCGCTTTCACCCTCACTTTGCCCGGTAGTTGCGGGTACGCTATGCTCGTCTGGTACGCTACGCTCGTCTGTTGCCGAGTGTGTGTACATGGGTGTATAAGGCGTGCCTAGGTCGACACTTACATCATCCTCAAACGCAACATCTGTAGGAATCTGAGTGTCCGCCGAAGACATTGCATGGTGTCCTCTAGCAATGTTCCTCCCCGCCATTAGCTCTATGTCGTAGTAGTGGGGAAACGGGCGCCTAAGCAACCTAGTCAGGTCCCTGTCTGCCTACGCTTAAAAAAAATGTGTATTAAGATAATCATGTTTACATGTACAGTTACAATTTGTTAGGATAAAAGTTATGTATAGTGTGTGTACCGCAATGGCCTCTTTCCACTCAGGGGTGTCCGGTACAATGGGCTTGTGCCTTTCTTCATCCCATCCAACGCCACTCTTGTTGGTCAAACCCTTCAAATGGACGTAGTCCTTTTTAAGGTTCTTCCAGCGACATCTTATTTGGTCTAACTTAAACACGACGCCAACCCTATTATTGACATCAGAAGTTATTTCCCTCCAAGAGTCCCTAGTAAAATTACCATCAATACACCTGCCTAGGTCATATTGTCTACGCAATGTTGTCACCACAGCGGCATCATACTCTCTTGTCCATACCATATGGTTGTTAGGGTCGACGGGAGGCATACTCGTGTAGTTGCTGCAATATTTGATGACATAATCAGTGTAAATGTTTAATACAATTCAGCCACAACAGAAACCATTTATGAAGGGAATGTCCCTGATTTATAAAATGAATATGGTCAGTCCCTGATATCAATGAATGAGAATGGACCTGGTTTTGGGTCAGCAGAGACAAATAAAATGGACCCAAATTCAGCTATTGCTTGTTTATAAAATGAATCTGGTCAGTCCCTGATTTATGAATGAATGAGAATGGACCTGGTACCACATGTATGTGAACCGGTATAGACGCAAAATCTTGCTACAGTTCTAGTACTTATTCAGTTGAAGTCATAGAAGGAAATACAACAATAAATGAACTGAAGCATGAACAATCAGAAATTATTTGAATGACATAAGTTACAAGGACTATAGAAACACACTAAGTAATTAAAGGAACTGAACCAAGCTACTAAACATGAAGTGGACCAAGCTACATAACATGAACGACCATGATCCTTGTTTGGTGGTTATGGAAAGCCTCCTATTCAGTTGGAGTCATAGAAGGAAATAGAGCAATAAATGAATAGAAGGATGAACAATCATGATTTGCAGAATAAGTGTAGACTTCTAATACAATTATCAATGATTGCAAAGTATGTAATGAAATTTGATTGACACATGAAAGAGACCCATGTTCAGGTGTATATGTACCTGCCGGGAAGCAAACCCCATTAGGGAACAGTCTAAATCCAACTCATGAGCATAGTTTGGAAAACAACTAGGCTATAACTGAACTAGACATACATAATTTCATCATGATTGAATGTTCAGGATGATGAGATCAAACTGACCCAAATTAAGAAAAGTGTGGCATGTAACAAAGTGGTGGCATCAATTACATAATGAAGAAGTAAACTATGTGTTTGACAATCAAAGAGATATGTAAGTTGGAATCAGAGGTATAATAACATTGTCATATTATTATTGTGTGACTCATTGTCACTTATCAGGCATCCTACATTACTAACTCCACCTCTATAAAATATGGTCACCTACTATGTGTCATTATTTCTAGCACATGATCATTTAAAATTAAAATTGTCTCACTTCTATATAATCTGGTACCAGTTTACAAAATGGGTTTCTTCAAGACCACCTGTTGGCTCATAGAATTTCTTCATATTGGTAGAACTATAATTTTATCTGACCCCACTTTAACTTTACCAGCTGCACAATGTGAGATAGAATGATGTAACAAGTTGTTGCATAATATCTACTTAATCTTGTCATCTACATATGTGCAAAGAAATGTATATTTCTGACTGTTAACCATACAAACTATGAAAGATACTTAAAACACAACACAATAATCTTGTTATTTGTTAGTACGACTGTCTGTTTATAATGATCAATAAACTTATGAACAACTCTGGTCACACAAATATATTGTATCTCCCCATGTCTCTCACTTAACACATATATACTAATGTGAAATTGTTTCATATGAAATTGGAAATGAATGAACAATACATTTCAACTATATAAGTTTATTTTAGGAACTATTCCACCCCTTACTGTCACTTGATTTTGCACTATTACTAGTACAATTAAGTTTATTATGTAGATAGCCACGCCTACTATGCAACTCATGTATATCTGTAAGGATCCTTGTAGTGTCTGATTTTGTAGAAGTAAGGTGATTGGAAAATGCACTATAAGGAGCTAAGGGCATATTTAGCAGCATACTTCTATAATCCCAGAAAATTAAACATGGGAAGGATTTTTAAGCAGTATAGCAATTATAGCTGATATGTGCATGATTGAAATCGAGATTCTGGACTGTCGAGTATGCTCTAGTGTGTAAAATAAAGATATGATACTCACTAATATTAAACTTTAAACACAGTATCTTGTGTGCATTTGTTTTGATCATAGCTATAAATCTCAAAGTGAGGGCCATGTCGAGTACCAAAAAATGAAGAACCAAAAAATAGGATTCTTCACCATGAAGAGAAAGTGATCTTACAAAAAAATGAAACCACAATATGTTTGTGAATGAGAATGCATTCAATTTCTATTGAGAAACCCATGGCATTTTGAGAAAAGTCAAACAAAATTTGTTTGCTATGATTTTAGGCATGTATATAGTTTGATTCATTTTTTTTTCACTCTATTTTTTCTTACTCTTGTGTAATTAGATATGTGAAACAAGATGGGCCTACAATGATACAACCATATATAGAAGGAAAAGAAAAACCAAAAATGTTACTTTTGATAGTTGGAATAGTATCAATCTCTACACAGGAAAACTATATCACATTATACACTATCATGATTCAAGGAGATCCCAATTTAGTGAGTGATGATAGTAATCACTAGGTGGGTGTACAAACCAAGCTTAAAACTACACTAATTCTAGTGGTTGAGTGTTTTCCTAACCGAACATGTTGCTGACAAGTTGTAGGTGAACAAAAAAGTGTTGCCAAATTCGGTCCAAAGTAAGAAACTACTTGCATATTAAAAAGTAAGTCAATTTTTATAATGGTATTAGCCTGAGTTTGAGGACAATATTGATGTTATTTAATTAAAATACCTAATATAGTTTGACAATAAAATATTATTTGCATATACACAAAATGGACAATCTTATTATTTGAACAAAAAGAAACATGTTTTGAATAAGATACAGTTGTATACAAAATAGAATCATAGTTAAGATGTACACAGTATGTTAAAAGCATGTTTACTAACAATTCAGACACTGATTAAAATCTCTGGTTGATCTAAGAATTTTTAGTCCAATCTTGCCCATACTACCTATCCAAATTAGAAGAAGCTCAATAATCGAGTAAGGGTCACATTTATACCCACCACTAACAAGACCAGGGGAGTTGAATAGTAAACCTCCATGCATGGAACTCATCATCCAATGATCAAAAGTGCCCTATATTTGGTGGTTTGAGTTACCTTTATTATAATTTTGAAATAATAATCTAATATGTGGCTATTTAAGTAACAAAGTGATGTTTGCATATAACTATATAATGTTTATGACATACATCTTATAGATTCCTATTTTTAGTATATTATATTTAATCTATTTAAATTTTAACAAATACTAGAAATACAAGCATACACATTATATAGTAAATTTTCTTCTCTTACCATTGGAAACAAAATAGAAACACACTAGGGATTCAATTTTCTTAAGTAATAACCTTTTACTTACATATTCATATGTAATATAACCGACAATATAAATAAGCCTGTACTCGAACTCCTTAAAATTCAACATTTCTACAAGCATTCACAACAATCCAATTTGAACATAAGATTTGAGTAAAAGATTGAGCAGTTCTGCTCATACAGTGCAAACAAATCACTAATTAGCTAATCAGGAGCATGTGTCGTGATATATAGAAGGTAATATACAGAGAAGCTAAACAATGCACTATAAGGAGCTAAGGGCATATTTGGCAGCATACTTCTATAATCCCAGAAAATTAAACATGGGAAGGATTATTAAGCAGTATAGCAAGTATAACTGATATGTGCATGATTGAAATCGAGATTCTGGACTGGAATAATTTTTGAGTTCATTCATACAGGTCCTAAGGTATTTTCTATCATCATCACCACAGTAGCTTTGAGGCTCACGTTTTTTCAGTTCATTCAAGCTGGCTCCTTGCAGCCTTTTTGACAATGGAAGTCGAAGATACCATTTTGTCCCAGAAATTAGTGTAATTACGAGGTACTCTAAAGTAGTCTATCATCATCACCTTGATACTTTGAAATGTTACTGAAAAGAAGGTCGACAGAGACCATGCTACAGACCACATCAGTTCAGAGACCATGCTCGTCCAGAGCATCAAACCAATAACAAATATGTTCTGTGCAGAGTAAACAACGGGAAAGGGAAAAGCATCAAACCAATAACAAATATGTTCTGTGCCCTAAAACCGTACATGTTTCCATAAAGAACATCATTTCACAAATGTTTTACTACTTAATTCGACATTGTCCTATTCCACATTGTGCCCTAAAACCGAAATAACCCTATTCAACATTGTGCCCTAAAACCGAAATAACCCTCTACCCTAGACAGAGACCAACCTGAGCAGAATCTCTCCTTGGAGTGACGACGGAAGCGGCGGAAGCTGGGCACAAGCGTCGACCTGGGCAGCGCCGGCAGACCACGAGCAAGCAGCAATGATCTTCTGCGGAAGTCCAGCACCTCGCAACACTTGGACGAACAAGCTTGTGTAGAAGTCCAGCACCTCGCAGCACCACACCGCCAATTTAAAGCCACAACACTGACTAGGGTTTCGGGTTCCTCTTCTGTGCCGCCTACTCCTTCCTCCTCTGTAGACGACTTGACCAGGCATGGCAGACCATGCTTTTGACCGCCCTAGCTCGGCTGTGGCAGGTGGCAGGAAGCAGCTACGCCGAAGGTAGCTGCGTCGGGAGCAGATGCCTCACATTTACTTCACGGGCTGCTTTGCCAGGAAGAGGGAGGGAAGACATCGCGAGGGACGAAGCGAGAGACACGAGACGCGAGTCGGGGTAATCTCAAACCGGGTTTGAGATTCCAAACCTGCCTCTACCTGTACTGCGTCAAGCTCGAAAATGGGACTGACTAAACCCAAAATGGGGTCCGAACGAGTCTCATTGCCAAACGGAAACACAGCGCCCAAACCCGGTCCAGACCGTTTCCAAACAGGGGCTTAGTGCCCAAACATTGCCAGGTTATATGGAAACGAAAAAGTAGCTGCCTTTTTTTATAACAATATAAGACGTTTTCGTGTTCTTCTTCTAAATGTGGTCTTCATTGCTGAAACCATGGAGGATCTCCACCAAACATGTCGAAGTCCAACAGGTTCCCTCCGACTCCAACGTAGGTGACAAAATTGAGGTGGGTTTTTCCTAATGTAATGAAAAGCTGAGGTCTTTAGAGGGCACGTTTGGTTGCCCGGATCCGTCTGGATTTTGGATAATACAGGATTTTTGGAATTCTGGGATAATGAATTCTGGGACTTCTGCAATCCTGAACGCATAGTCTGCTATGTTTGGTTTGATGGATGTAGTAAATCTTGTATTATCTAAATTTATGTTTGGTTTGATGGAGTCAGTGAATTATGTATTATCTAAATTTATGTTTGGTTTGCTGGGTTTTGTTAAGGGATGTATTCTTTGAATTTCTGTTGTTTTTAAGGCTATTTGGATGCAAAACTTTGCATAATACTTGGACTCAAACAGAACTTATTCATAAATTTGAGGAATATTTTTATTTCGAAATATATATTTCATCAAATTTATGACAAATAATCATTTTCAAAATATACAAGGGATCAAGTGCCTAGATTGTGACCATCCATTTGTAAGAAACACAAAGATCTAGAAAAATCAGAGCTAGTAGTTCTATTGCTTATCAAAATAAGTAAATTTTTATTAGGTAATGTATGCAATATTAGTAAACAAACATACATACAAGTAAATTTGGCACACAATACATACAAGTAAATTTGGCACACAATATTTAAATAGGGCCATACAAGTAAATTTTTATTGGGTAATGTATGCAATATTAGTAAACAAACATACATACAAGTAAATTTGGCATACATACAAGTAAATTTGGCACACAAGCTAGTAGTTCTATTGCTTATCAAAATAAGTAAATTTTTATTAGGTAATGTATGCAATATTAGTAAACAAACATACATATAAGTAAATTTGGCACACAATATTTAAATAGGGCCATACAAGTAAATTTTTATTAGGTAATGTATGCAATATTAGTAAACAAACATACATACAAGTAAAATTTTATTAGGTAATGTATGCAATATTAGTAAACAAACATACATACAAGTAAATTTGGTACACAATACATACGAATCCATACTTAAATCCCACCATGAATAAAATATAATCCAACGACCACACAAACAAGGCTTAGTACTTATAGCCTCGACTAATCAAACAAACATACATTAAATTTGGCACACAATATTTAAATAAGGCCAAAGCATCATGAAAATTAGCAATAAAAGATAATCTAATCAGATCTCATCATGAATATCCAATCATATGGCACATACGAATCCATATTTAAATCCCACCATGAATAAAACATTATCCAACGACCACACAAACAAGGCTAGTATTTATAGACTTGACTAATCAAACAACCACAAACAGAGAGCTGCTGCTAGCTGCTCTGTATACTACAGAAATGTACAAATCATGGTCCAATAATAGTTTTATCCTATGAAAACAGAGAAGGTATAGCTGGTCTTCCACCTCTCTTCCACCATGTCCCAGTCTTCTTAATCTGTCATCAAAACGAAAGAAGTTAGATATGACAACAATTTATTAATAGTTCTATCCTATCAATACTGAACTACAGCTACATTACTACCATTTCTGAGTGGATACAATATACGCATTAATATTGATACAGAAATACAGAATTTATTAATTGATATATCCTATCAGTACAGAAATTTACATACTAGTTCAAAACAGAAATACAGTTGTGTACATTGCAATATATGTTTGTTTTATACAGTAATATCCTATCAATAGAGAAATTTATTAATAGCTAATATAATAGTTGTGTACATTGATATGTTCTAGCAGCAATACGGAAACACAGCTATATCCTATCAATACAAAAATTTGGCACAAATATCTCTGTATTTCTGTATGCATTTGATTCAAACTTCGTGGAGGCGATGTTTGGTAGAAAGGTTCAAGAAAAAATGGGGGGTCGTACCTTTCTGTTGATAAAGGTGAACTGCTGCGGACAGCCCTGGCAGTGCGACGCATCGACCACCCAGTTTCCGCCCCGAACGGACGGCTTCGACCCAAGTGCAGATCTGGAAGTAAGGGGAGAAAATGGACGCTGATCCGGATCAGTCGAGCATCCTTGCTGTAGGAGCTTCTCCTTGCCACATCGCGAGAGGAAGACAAGTGCTGGTGTGCGGAGCAACTAGGGGAAAGAGACCATGCTTAGGGGGAGGATAGGATGCGAGAGAGAAGAGCCCAACCTCGAATAAACCGGACAAACGAAAACGGAAGAGGGGGAGAACTGGAATAGGAAGCGGATATACCTGTAAACTGGCGAAGAAGATGGATCGATGGCGAGATCTACTCCGCAGACACCGCGACGAGCAGCTCTAGCTGGAAGGAAGGAGGAGCGGGAGCATCCATGCTGAAGACTCCTTGCCGGCGCGCGTGCTGGCGGGCGAAGCAGGAGGGCGACCTCGTTTGGGGGAGGAAAGGAAGCGAGAGAGAGAGAAGAGTCGGGGGTCGCGAGGGTACGCCGGGGAGCCAGGAGAGAGTCGGGGAGGGAGTCGGGAACTCAGCCGCAATCGCCCGGTCTCTGGGATTGCGGCGTCCGGCTATTTCGAAATGGAAGCCCTAATCCCGCACGGGCTGTATATCTCAGGTCTCCAGGATTTTTGCACTTTTACCGCTCCCACAAAACAAACATAAAATTTGGCCTCTGGACTCTGAAATGCAATCCAATCCCACAAAACCCTACAAACCAAACGTGCCCAGAGTGGAAACGTCCAGCATCCGAGTGGGCATTAAAACGACCCCTGATTTGACGCATTTGTCTGCATTATTGTAATAGTGACCCCTGATTCATTAATATTATATATTAATAGTATATTGAGATTGAACGGTGCGGCATTAAAACGACCGTGTCCGTTACGGAAGTCACAATCTAGAAGGGCCGCAAGTGAGTGAAGAATCAACCAATCGGCGCAGCCAGGCCAGATACGGAGGGAGGGTTGGATGGCATAGCAACAACTGCTGGCCCACGTCAACGTTTACAGCCACTCGTATTGGTTGGGAGTCATTTTCCTTTCCTCACTTCCCTTCCCTGAAGGAGTAGTTGACATTGATTGCAGATTTCTTAATGTACTCAATAAACCCACTGCCTTCCCCCGCCACTAAAGAAAAACTCATAACCCTCGTCCACAAAAGAAAATGATTACACAAAACAAAAATGACTTATTTTGTTACGACTCATTGTTGTATACGGTCTTTTGCTAAGAATTAAAAGTATATTTTATCTTTTTATCGTGAGGAAGACAAGTCCAGTCTCGTCTGTTGTGTGGAATAAAAATCTTAGTTGTTGCTATGATCCATTTTTACGGATTTTTTAGTTGGCATCAACCCGTAGCTAATTAAATCACCAAGGATTGTCAGTTGAATCAAATTACAAATAGGGGTGGCAATTCAGTTTTTCGAGTCATTTTCAGGCCGATTGTTGGTTTAATGTTTAGAAGTGCGGGCTTGATGTTCGGAAGTCATGAAATTAAATATTATGATGGAATCTATGAGAAAAATTAATTTCAGATGATTTCCAATTGGGTCAAAAAACTATACTGTATCGGATCTGTCTGGTCAAGATTTGCCAACTCTACTTACAAGTGCAGAAAAAATCATCATGAACTAGGCCATGGCGAGTCGCAGCTTATGATCCCCAATTCTATGATGTATTGTTTCAGAAAATTATTTTTTCCATTAAAAAACATTGATCCTGAAGTAATAGATCAACATGTAATCAATCTAATATAAACTGGCCAAAATATAAGTTTGGATTAGTCCTGGATACTAATTTTCACAATCTATGTATATTTCGGGTTTTGACGAATTGGGTCAACGTTGGATTTCGGTTCAAAAATTCAAAGATCTTGATGCTAAAATTTTGATACACCTATTAGGGTTGTGAATGATGCGCACAAATGTATGGACACAATTTTGTTCGACCAAGAGAAATCTAGTTTAGGGATCTAGTTTTACAATCAAGGTTGGTTTTGGGTTTAGGCAATTTATAAAATTCAAGTATGGGTCGGTTCCGGTCTTTATATTTTCACAATCTGGTTCACTAGTGAAATTGGGTAAATCCATGTCTGAGTCGATTGTAAGTTATACTAGTTAAAGTCTAGTTTATACATAACTAGAATTGTGAGACGCCTAGACAACTAATGAAAAACTAAGTCTAGGTCGGTTCCAGGTTCCAAATTAAACAAACCATGTCAGCCCGTATTTTAAATTTTACAATCGAGGTAGTTTCGAGTTTGGACGAGCAATCTAGATTTTGTTTGTTACAGGCTTTACTGTCGGGAGATCCAATAAACCTTTTGTGACCTTAACTGGAATTTTGACAGCCATAATCGAGCTTAAAAGTTCTGATTTTAATTATTTTTTTTGGTTCAGTTACGAATTGATTAAAATCTAGGCTTGCGTTTTCCTTGAGTTACAAATTTCATTATGATGGTCAATTCGAAATTGGACAAAGTGACTAAAACCTGGTCCGGAGAGTTTCTTATTTTATTCTGTTTTTTTTTTCTGACCCAAAACTGGCCCGGAGTCAGTAGAACTATACCTTTGTTGATTACACGTCTAGTTAAAAGGCATAGGGCTCCACTTCTTTTCTTTTAGATTCAGCAACCAATTTAACATGATGTTTGATCTCAAATAAAAGTTTGAGTGAGGCATATGCATCACCATGGCTTTTAGTGGCTCCGACACCGATACAAAAGTTGGCGCCTTGAAGGATGAGCCATAGCAAAGCTAAATGAGAAGATGAATGTCCCAAAACGTGAAAATGTTATCGTGTCATTTTTTTATAATTGCAAACTATAAAGAAGTAGTCAATCCGCTTTCCCCACTTAAGATTTGAGGACGACTCCGTGTAGGGTTGGTTTTCAGCATATGTCACTCGTGGGTTTGGTTGGAACTATCTAGAGCGAATTCCTCCAACTGCTGACTTATCGGTATGCCGAAGAGGTGATCCAGGGCTTTTAAGTAGGCCGGGAAGACTGCTAATATCCCATTAAGAAATCCGTTTTCCTTGAAAAATTAGTAGTAGTTTTTATTTATTTATTTTGGAGCGTCCATCCACTTCTTGACGTTGTAGGATCCCTCGTGAACCAAAAGAAACCGTCCGTGCCTATAACACGGGAAAGAAGCAACCAACCAACCAGGCAACAGCTACGATACGAGGACGACACGGCTACGAAGGAGGAAGAGTCGAAGACCGACTCTCTCTCTATTTTCAGTACCCTACTCCATCATATTCTCTGTCTCTCTTGCTTGCTTGCTCGCTCTTTGTCAGCACAGGCAGTCGTCCAGCCGGTGTTCCCCTAATTAAACCCTCCTCTCTTGTTCTTCTCCATCTGTCCCCTCCTCCCTCTCTTGACACGGATACCAGAGCAAACAACTCCTTCCTAATCCGGTCGTCTGCCTCGATCAATTCTGTCTGACTGACCGACCGAAACAAGAAGGAAATCCAAAGGTATACCTTAATTTTCAATACGATCGCATCCCGAAACAAAGCCGGCGGGTAAACTCGTCCAAGGATGGGTACGCTGCCGTCCACAGCGGCTCCTATCGACACAATCCCGATTCATAGCCACTGACGAAAACGGCAAGGCATGAGCCGGCGGCGACAGCTTGACCCTACGCCGGCACAACCCCCGGCCGTATCGCCCGCCGATACCAGCCCGAACACGGCAGCCATCATCCTGGCGCACCACCCTGCGTCGCCACTTCCGTCGCCCACCCCACTCCGCCGACTTCGAGTCCCGTCGTCTCACCACCAGGAGACCGCTGCCACAAACAGGGACGATCAGCCGTCGGCCCCGCGGCGCGCGCGCTTCGCGGAGGTCGCGGGCGGCGCCGCGGCGTCGTGCACGGCCGTATGCTGCTGCTGCCCGTGCGGACTCCTCAACCTCCTCGTCCTCGTCTTCGTCCGCCTCCCCGCGGGACTATGCAAGAAAGCGATAAAGAAGCGACGACGCAATAAGAAGGCCAAGATGAAGAGAAAGATGCGGGCTTTATCCCCTGCCCTTTCCGACGGCGGTGCAGCTGCCGCTGACAGGGCCCGCAACAAGCGACGATCCGGTTCGCGGTTCTACGACGGCGAGGACGACGCCCAAGGGGGAGCAGGAACGCCGGGACCCGCCGTTTATACCGAAGACATGCGCGAGCTAGAGAGGGAGATGTGGGACCGATTCCACAAGGCCGGCTTCTGGCGGTCCCAATCCCTCGAAACCTGATAGCGCCGCTTCCCTCTTGCCCCTCGTCGTCAAATTGACGGCCCAATTTATCATTATTTAATGTTTATTCATCTTTATTCCAAACGAAGTATCCAACATCTGTAATCCCCCCTCCACCTCCTCCCATTCTATACAGGAGATCCGTCTTGTTCTTTTGGAATGTGAGTTCGGAACGTGCTTAAGGTGCCCTTTTTGGAATGCTGGTTCATCGATGACTGACCAGTGTATACTTTTTACAAGCAAGAAAGTATATTATATAAAAATGTGGCTTGTAAACGACATGTGCCATTAGGCATATGAGTATATGACGAATCTGTTGTGTTCAGGTTGAGCTTTCTTTTTTGTGTGTGCTGTTGTTGTCGTTTTGCCCATCAATGGGTTCCAATTGAACGAACCAACTGGGAAGAAACGTTCTGGCCACATTAATAAGCACGTGTTTCGTACGAGTATAGAAATTGGAACCCACCAACTGGGAAGAAACGTTCTGGGCACATTAATAAGCACGTGTTTCGTACGAGTATAGAAACGAGGAAGGGAGATTTGAAAATGTTGTTTGGTTACTAAGATAGATTGATTGAGAAGCTAAAATCATTGATGGGGAAGTAGTGGGGATCATCTTACATGACTTCGTCCTCTAAACTAGGGCAGGGTATGGAACAAGGTAAACAATTTTACTAGAAATTTACCACTTCACTAAGAACATTGTTCCAAATATTAACATTTCATCAACATCTTGCCTCCATCCAAAACTAGTTATCCCCTACCGTGGATTTGTACCTTTGAATAAGTTTTAACTGCTATCAAGTAAAAGCATCAAAATATTAATTTCATGTAGGAAAAGAATTTCCTCTCAATTATAAAGTAATCTTTTTCTTATCAACAAGTTTGTTCCTATAGGAGATGTATAAATCTAGATATGAAGTTAGTTGGGTCCTATAGCAGCTTTGCCCAAATTTAGAGATGATGCAATTTTTCATAGATACAAACAAACAAAGAAAGATGCTAAGAAGACAGTTCAAGAGGCAAGGTCCGTATATTTTAATGAGATGTATAAGAAGATGGACACTACAGGGGAAAATATATTTATAAAATAGCCCGTATAAGAGAAAGAAAAGGAAGAGACTTGAGTCAAGTTAAGTGTGTCAAGAATGAAGATGGCAAAGTGTTGGTGAAGGATGATGATATACATAACAAATGGAGAAACTACTTTCATAAGCTTTTCAATGGAGATATTAGGAACAAAGTTAGAGACTCGAATGACATGAATGTCAGATATATCACTTACAAGCAATGAGTTTCACTATCTGAGGTCAAGAATGCTTTGAAAAAGATGAAAATGAATAAGGCATGCGGTCCAGACGGTATTCCAATTGATGTATAGAAGAGTATGAGGGGTGAAGGAGCTATGTGGTTAAAAAATATTCTTCAATGAGATTATCAAGACAAAGAAGATACCAAATGAATGGAGAAATAGTACTATGGTCCCAATCTATAAGAATAAAGGAGATGTGTAGAGTTACAAAAACTATAGAGGTATCAATCTAATGAGTCTTACTATGAAGCTTTGGGAAAGGATTATTGAGAAAAGGCTAAGATCAATAACATAGACATTGGACAACCAGTTTGGTTTTATTCCAGGAAGATCAACAACAGTTGCTATTTTTAGATCATGAGACTTATGGAGAAGTACAGAGAAAACAAAAGATATCTTCATATGGTATTTATTGATCTGGAAAAAGCCTATAGCCGAGTACCTAGGGAAGTGGTGTGGAGGGTTTTGCATCAAAAGGGTGTTCCTATTCAATACATTGACCTCATTAAAGACAAGTAGGATGACTCAACTACAAGTGTTAGGACTCCTGGAGGAGTGACACATACTTTTCCTATCATTGTTGGGGTACATCAAGGGTTGAAACTCAACCCATATCTATTTGTTCTTGTTGTGGACGAGTTGACAAATCATGTTCAAGGTAATATCCCTGAATGCATGTTATTTGCTGATGATATTATGTTAGTTGATGAAAGAAAAGAAACATTGAATGATAAAGTTGAATAATGGAGAAATGCATTGTAATCTAGCATATTTATGCTCAATAGAAGACAAACTGAATATATGGATTGCAACTTTAGCCAATTTAGAATTGTGAATGGTGGAGTCAAGTTGGATGGAATGAATGTACTGGTATGTGATAGATTTTGTTACTTGGGTCTTATTATTGAACAGGAGGGTGAGGTCCAAGATGATGTGTGTGTGTGTGTGTGTGTATATATATATATATATATATATATATATATATATATATATATATATATATATATATTATCACAAGATCCCAGCAGGATGGTTGAAGTAGAGGAGTGAAATTGGAGTAGTATGTGACCAGAAGGTCCCACTCAGATTAAAAAAGCAAGTTTTATAGAACATATATACGGCCAGCCATGCTATATGGGAAAGAATCTTGTGCAATGAAGAAACAAGGTTTCAACAAGATGAATGTGACACAAATGTATATGTTGAGATGTATGTGTGGAAAGACAAGAAAAGATCATTTGAGGAATGACCATACTGGGAACAAAATGGGGGGGGGTGGTGAGCATCGAGGACAAGTTGTGTGAAAGCTGTCTAGGATGGTATGGACATGTGATGTTCTATCCTCAATTTTAGTAAAATTGAATGGTATAAATACAAAGCATGTTCTGATAAATAATATTGACCAACGATATTATTTATGGAATAATATTGTCCTTATGACAAGTTAAACAAATAAAAGGGCTTTCGTTTGCAATAATCCATTAATATTGTTGGCAAAAGATAGAGTGGAAAATCTAATAAGAAAGAGATTTGTAAAGGTAATGGACAATTAGTGTGTTAAATATAGAATTGTGTGGAATACTCTAGAAAAGAGAGTTTTGTGCAATAAATAAAGAATGGTGACTTTGTTAATTATTGGACAAATGAAATGTAAAATAATATACAAGTTTCCAAAAGAAAAACAAAGTATATGGTGTGTTAGGTAATTAAAAGAGTAAATATCTAACTAGGTTGGCAACAAACATTTTGGGATAACATTAATAAGTTCCTATATTTATTTTAAGGAATATATCAAGTGAGAGAAAAAAAGAATAATCAATTTATCCCATAGAGTGACATGTAATTCTGTGCTTTTCATTGATAGATTTTGTTGCCAAAATTAAGTCTTAACAAGAAAGAGGTGTTTCCTTTATAATTTATGATAAAGCCTAAGAGATTTCATATAAGGGAAAGTAAGGATTGTATGGATATGTGTCATCTATCTAATATGCCAATAGTGACAATTGTATATGATTTTTCCATAGAGGCTTTCCATAACTGTGAGAGAGGGAGAGAAATTAGCAAGAGGTAATGAGGGTGTTGTAGTTGTGGGTATAGCAATGAACCATCACGATGGAAAGTAACTGATATTAGGATGGAACTTGACCCTCTCCCTCTCTCTTCCTTTCTTCACATCCTTGAAACCATTAGGTTCCTTCTGGAGTCTTTATAAATAGGATCCCCTTGAGCCTTCATCTCCACACGATGGTACCTGACCCTCATGGACCACAAAGGGACCTACAGACTGTTCTTGTTCTTTATACATGGGCATGTACATGCCAGAACGACTGAACTCTCCCTCATAGCCAGCCTTTCCATTCTCTTTCTTCCATCCTAGGACCTGGAGGCAGTAGCGATGCTGCATTGCCCTGAACCAGGGATGTCTAGCCATCTTCCATATCTAGATGAGAAGGATGGAGTTCTAAGAATCAAGATGTTGATAAAAGGCAAGATCGTTGTGGAGGGAAACGAACTAAGGTTAGAGATTGAGCTTCACCGTACTACCATCCTTCTACCAGGCATTCAAAGTCCTAGTTGAGGTCTTCATGGAAGGAGCTCGGGGTGATGTCTGGATCATGTTGCTCTAGTAGAATGGGTGAGGGTCCACACTGGAGGGGCGTTGAGCCAAAGGTCAATTTCTTGCCAGCCTCATATGGGAAGAAGAAGGGGGATTCATCTTGGGACTCCTACTAGAGGCACAGTGTGACGAACCTCTCACATAGATTATTGTGGTTACACCTTACCGAAGCAGGCTCAACACGATTGATAGCATTAGTTGATGGGAGGAAGGTAGAGACGGGCTTTACTAATGCGTATGCAGGTTTGCAAGGAGCCATCTAGGTCGAGCACAACTACTATACTCATCCGCTAGCTGCTCAATAGAGGGTGGGAAGGTGACAACATCGAACCCAGGCACAACGGACGTTGAGGCCTCATGTTGTACCAAAACGGGAGCAACACTCGCACCATGCGTGAGGAAGAAATGGGATATAGTCAAATGACACTATTTCCCCACCCACATGTTCAAGACTTAAGGGTCGCGTTGTCCTTTCCCCTAACTAAGAGATGAAATCTGGTAAGTTTTTAATAAATTGGTTTTGCTGACATGGCAATGCGGGAATGGCCCAAGAATGATTTATTTTGCAAAAATTACAACTGATTATTGGTAACTCAAATATAGACATATAATATATGAAAACTGGTCAGAAAAATGTAAGGAACACACATAAAATATCAATGAGTCTAAATATGCTTCCTATTTCAAAAGTAGTGCTAATATGTGATAAAGTGGTGATTAGAGCATTATAACCCTAGTATTGGGTACTAATATGTTGAAAACATTAGAAGGTTATTCTTTTTATATTGTTGATTATGATGAAGAAATCAAAATAATCATGATGAGGAAGTAGGACTTCCAGAGTGGATGATCCTTAATATGTGTAATTAGGATCTTGAACATCAATTAATGATGTAACTTGCTATAACCTTAATGTACCTAATATGATCTTAGTGATCATGATGTAATAACAAGGTAGATATGCTAATCATGGCAACACTTAATATGAATCAGGGTTCTTGAGTCATTAAATCAATGAATATGAAAATTGGAATATCAAACATGACTCTAATGATAGATCGAGACCAAGGAAACCTAAACCCTAGATTTGGATTGAGTAGGGTTTAGTGTGATTAATATGTTATGATGAAACTTTAGGATTTATATTCATGTATACAAAAATGTGGATTTCTTAATTGTCTTGTTGATTGGATAATATGCTTGAAGTGTATTCTACATGGTGATCTGCATGTCTCACCATCCAGCTATGTTGTTACACCTAAGAATAATTTCTTTAGTTTCACATGACTTTCTTAGAGTTTTTCCGCATGGATTGGAAATAAATGCATGCTTGTTTATTTATTTCTGCAATCTATAATGCCACTATGACTAGCACATAAAGGAAGACTATATGAAGAAAATGACAGTTTATATTTGCAAATATTTGTTGGAATATATATTGTTAATTACTTGCATATTTTTGGATGCACCCCATGTACCAGTATGGCAACATACTGGTCATGTGTTTGTTTCATGCAATTTTAGGTATAAGTCGATATACATGGTAGAGGACATGAAGCAAAAGGTCGAAATGTCATGAAATCATTAAAGATTTAAAAAGAGGATTAACTAGTTATCTCTTCTCAAATGTACATTCCTAATGATAGAAAGTTCATGTAAGCTACTTGTTTATAATCTTTTGAAGTGAATAAAATTATCTGATATTTTATATTGTTTGATTAAAATGTGGATCATTGGGTAATTTTGTTAGGTAATGGCTCTCATCTTTTTGGCCTGTCTTAATTGGGGGTTGTTGAAAAGTGAGGTCATTACATGTGAAGTGTCGACTAACAAATGCACCTATTTTTCAAGCAAGGTTATTGAGTCTATCTCAATGAAAAGAAGCAAAGGCAGACCTAAAAAGAAGCAGAGGAAGACCTAAATTAACTTGGGAAGAACTTATAAAGTGATATTTTGAATCTATACATCTTGACCAAAGTACGACCCATAACAGAGATGGTTGGCAAAGAAGGATCCATGTAGCCAAACCCACATGGTTGGGATTGATGCTTAGATGATGATGATGATGATGATGAAGTTGGTTCCTTCCATAAAGGGCTTGTGTACACACAAAGACAAGCATGATGATGAAAAAGAAAAAGAAAAAGAAAGAGGGGAGCATGCCAATCAGATCAATGAATGATAGTTGCCTCTTTATTACCATAAGAGTTACGAAATCAAGATTTGTCATGCTTATTTGTTGGAAAGCACGTGAAAAAAACAAAATCAAGTTGGGACAAGAATGTGACAGTAATTATGGTTCTAACATAATTTGTGACATATTGTATCATATAGTCATTGACCAAGTTAGGGAATCCATTAATGATAATGTGCATACGAATTATGTATTATTAGGCTCATCATATTTTGTAATTTATTGTGCTTGATTTTGATCCAAATCTTGCTCAAGAAGTGCAAAGTGTATACCTGAAGCTGCTATATATTTTAAGCAAATATGAATGCCATGTAATACTTGTTTGAATTCCAATTCACTACCTTAATATGAATGTATGTATGTATTAAATACCACAAGGACATCAGTAGGCATATAATGGTTCTTATGTTCACTTGATAAGGAACATGATGTCCTTATAGTCCAATTCTAGACTAAACGATAATTCTATTATTATAAAATCCTTAATCTCAATTTATGTTTATGTCGGTTGTTTCCCATTATATATATGTAGTATTAATGATTTATTTTTACAATGCTTTTATAGACTCAAGTCAAAAATATGCTTTTGTGTACATTAAAGTTTAAGCCTTCATGGGGGCAAAAATATATACCAAAAGTATGCACATGCTTGTTGTAAATATTTTTAAAATCATATAATGAACTAATAAATTATCATGTTAAATTATATTGAACTTTTAGTGAATTCATAAAAAATGATTAATAATGACCAACATAAGAGAATGGGTGCAAGTAGGTTCAAACGAGAATGATATTACATTTTTAGTAAATCATGTACAAAGCCCCTTCGACCAATGCAATTGCATTGCCCGATGGGCCATACCTGATGCAACGACCCTATCTAACAACCCAATGTAGTTGTTGCACCCAAACCAAGATTGTAGCCAGTGAGTGTAGCCAACCACTTAAATGTCCATAACTTTAGATTAACTTTTGATGAAATTAGACAAACTTTGAAACAACTTATAGAAGCTACCTATGAAGAATCCTAAATCATAAGGAGTGGATATTAAGAGTGAGATTAAGTGTAAAAAGGAGAAAGATTAAAGAATAGGACAAGAACTAGAAAACCTAGATGTAAATCCAGCATCATAAACCATTTTAATTGGCTTCTTCTTCCTTTTACTTCCTCTTTCATGGGAGAAAATTTGTATAAGGATTGATTCAATCTTCTCTATTTCTCCCCATCTTACCTTGATCCAAAATAGGCTATATACGGATGGGAAGATTCAACATAGACATATTTGGAGGTCTTTCTCCAAGTTTCATGCTATCTTAGTCTAGATTTGAGCTCTATAGATAGAATTCAAGCTGAGATGGGCATAAATTCGTCTTGTAGCCATGATTTTATATGTAAGGACCCTGACCTATGTTTAGGGTTTACCATATTTGTTTTGCTTTTATCTTGGTGCTTTGGTGCTTGCTAATCACCTATTGGTGGTGATTAGGGTTATGTTGCGCTTTGTTGAGTGTTTGAGGGGCTACTTGCAAATAACCCAAGTCTAGGGTTTTGTGTGCAAGTTTGCCATCTTGTGAGATGTTTTCCCCTCTTGGCTTCCTCTAGGGTTGAGAGGAAGGCTTGGGCTTGTTGTTTGAGTTGTTTGGGCCTTGAGATGCTTTGTTTGGGCTTGGTTGAGACTTGTGTCAGCCAAGACTTGCCTTGTGTCGGCCAAGACTTGTTTGTGTCGTCCAAGGTGAAGTTTGTGTGGACCTAGAGTAGCTTGTGTCGCCCAACATGGTGGTGTGTCGCCCAGCAGAGCTGATGCATGTGTCACCCATGTTGCTTGGTCTTGGTTAGCAGACACTTGGTGCATATCTTGGACAAGTGTCTCTTGGTGTGCTAGTGTGTTGGCTTGAACCCTATAACAAGTGTCCCTTGGGTGGACGACACTTAGCATGGACCTACCTTGGTTTCTCCTCCCCTCCATTCTATATAAGTAGCTCTTTTCCTTGCCTTAGCTTCCTTTTCTCTTTTGGTCTCTCCTCCACCTTGAGTGCACGACACTCCTCTCCTTCCTTGCTTGTGTTGGCCGATACACTCTCCTGGAGTAGCAGTGGTGGCCGATACCCTCTCTTGGAGAAGCTTTGGTGAACGACAAACCTTGGACCTTGGAGTGCTTCTTCTTCCTTGGAGCTTGGAGCTTAAGGCGGGTTGCATAACTTCTAACCCTAACTTCTTTACCTCTTGTTCTTGTTCTTGTTCATAGATTAGTAGCTTAGACTTCTACCTTGCTTGAGTTTCCTTTGGTGGCTGATATCCCCTTAAGGTTTAGGGTTTCTAGTGTGCCTTGTGATCTAGGGTTTGTGTTCCTTTGAGTTGGAGATTGATGGTGACCTAGGGTTGGGCGATATCCCTTCTTTGTTGGTGTTGGACGATATCCTTTTGAGTTGGACGACATGGCACCTTTGTCTTTGAGTTGGACGATATGGTATCCCCTTTGATGGACGATATGTATGCCTTTGGTGGACGACATGATGTGTTCTTGAGGTTGGTTGATACCCTTGTCCATGTGTTGGGTGATAGGGTGAGCTAGGGTCATGTTGGCCGATATGTTGGTGACCTTGGTGAACGATAGATGAGCAATGCTCTTGTTCTTCTCTTGGATGATAGGCCTTTGTATCTTGATGGACGACAGGGCCTAGTTTGGTGAGTTGGTTTGGGTTGCACAATATGCAACATGGTTGGTTGGCCGATAGCCCTGACGGGCGATACACTCCTGGGTTGTGACGACCGTCATGGATGGGTTGTGTCGGGCATTACACCCCTCTTTCTTAGGTGTGTGTTGGACGTTAGACCCTGAGTTGTTGTTGCACGATATGTGGGAGTTCCTCTCCTTCTTTCCCTCTCTCTCCTAGTCGTTGTGAGCTGGTTGTTAGCCTTGAGTGTCGGGCGTTGTGGATGGCTGTGACGGGGCGTCGCGGCAGGGTGCATGGGCGTTGCCCGATAGGGCTGACGCGTGACACCCCTGACCTGCGGTACCTTGTGACGCAACATCGTGGGCTGAGTGCTGGGTGCAACGCAGCATTGCTGCCTTCCCATGCTCTAGCCGTGTGAGCTTTCTTTGGTGAGGGTTGTGAGGAGTTGTTGTGAGGGTTATGTGGACCTATAGTGACGGTCTCAAGGGCCATAGAAGTGGATGCTTATGCACAAACAAATGATGGTGATGCCCTTATAATAATAGAGATAATGTTGATGATAGAAATAATGTGAATGATAGTTGTGATGATAATAAGGAAGGTAGTGGTAACGATATGATCTTTATGCTTAAAGGTTAAAGTTGATGCTAAGTGACAGTTACACTAATAACTTGCTTAATGACATAACAATAACGATAATAGTGGATGATGATAGTCATAATACTGATAATAGTAGTGAAGGAAATAATGGTAGTAATGATAAACATGATGCAAGTCTTATGCTTATTTGTTAATAACAATGTTAAGTGATAGTTACACTGGTAGCTTGCATAATGATAATGGTAATGATAGTGATACCATAATGATGACAGTAATGACAGTGGTAATAATAGTGCTTATTCTGTATTCTCATCATGACATCTTACTTGATGTGAGCATCTTGTTTATTTATATAATCCTGAGATAAGGGTAAGCATGAATATGGCTTGTTAATGATGTGTTTAATATGCTTGATCACCAAATAGTGTAAGAATGATAAGTAGAGTATCTTGTATGATGTTTCATGATAGTGAGCATATCCCTTATGTTGAAACTATGATTATTGTGTATCCTAACCATGCAGGTGATGATTAGCCATGAGAGGGCTATGAGACACATGTGATGAGTAACATCACTTTGATAATTATCTATGAGTTCGTATGCATGATGTGTTTGTCCCATGATGATGATGTGAGCCTTGAGAGGTAGTGACAATACATGATGAGGGATTGAGATCCCATGGTATGTGGTAATCCTTGAGATAAATCTGGATGATTGGCAAGAGGCCAAGTGGTAACATGTGATGATTGGATCCTTGTGATGGATCAGGTTGATGTGGTTTCAATAATAATATGATGTTGTTTACTTTCTATTATATCTTGCATGATTATACAACTTGATTGAATCTTGCAATCCATCTAAAAGATACTAATTAATCACAGTGAAATATATCATGTAGTTTTCCCTGGCCATAGATCCATCATCGTCAGGACTTGGTGATGGTGAAACGGGTTCTCCTACGGGTTAACCTGGAAGCGCATATTGTTGAATATGTGTAGGTTGCTCCTAGCCTAAAAATGAGGAGGTAAGAGTGTAACTTCGGTTGCAGACTCAGATACGAATATAGAGCATGGTGAACAAGCCCATGGCTCAGGATATGTGATGTGAAGAGCATGAATGCATTCATGGCTCAGAGCACGGTGAACAGGCCCGTGGCTCAGTTTTACTAGAGTCGAGACTTGTACCAAGGTGGGCTAGAGTGAGGGTAGCCTATGGAGCTGACCCTGTGGCTTAGACCACTTCAGCATGTGACTGCGGTCCTGCTTATGTTGTACTCGTGTACTGACCACGAGGTGGGAGGTCGTGGAGTCCGGCTCTTCCAATTGACCTTGTATGGCACCGGCTTGGGTTTCGTAACTGAAGGTTGGATTTGAACGGTACGGTCCAAATCCTCAGGGCATAATAATACATAATACAACCGTTTAGTATTTACTGCTTAAGATAAACACGAAACATTGATTGAGGCCTTGTTTGTGTAGCTAATTCTGTTATATCTGCGGTTACTTCTATATCCATCAGGTATGTGGTAATATGCTTTGTTCTGATAATCATGTTACATAGCGATATATCTTATCTTGTCAATCATGTTCCTTTGAGAGATATCTGTTTATATACTTTTGAACAGCTGGTAAGCTTGTCGATAAGAATAGCGTTGCTTTATATAAACTACTCGTGTTGTATCTGATAAATAGTTATCTGCTGTTATAGTTTATCTTGCTAAGGTTCTGTAGTTGCGGTGGGGAGTTATGTTTCCCGCTGGGACAATTGTTCAATTGTCTCACCCCGATGGTTTAACCCCTTTTTAGGTGGTCGAGGTAGACATGGTCGTGGTCGTGGTGTTGCGGCCGAGCAGCTTGAGGAGAAGTAGAAGGCAAGCGTTGGACATGCTGCTGTTTTGGATGTTTTGTAGTAGAGTCTAGAGTCATCCCTGTACTCTCAGGTCCTTGGCAGTGTTTTGACGATGTTTCACGATGAACGATCGATGATGTTTGCATATCCTGCTGTTGGCCGGATGCGGGCCTTTATGTATATGAATAGGTGGTGAACTCATGTGATGAATGAACAACTGTTCCTGAGCTGTGGACACGTATCAGATCTCGTGTATGTATATATATGTGACATGTTTCTGTGCAGGATGAGGACTGGAAAGTAATAGTTTCACAGTTTATCAGTTTTCCACAATCGGTTTTAATTAACCTATGTTTTCATAAGCTGTGGTTATGGTGATTTCCGCATGTTTTTGCGTAACACCTCGTTATCTGTGTGATAACAGGATGTGTTGCCACAAGTTTTGGTATCAGAGCTTTAGGTTCGCTGAGTCTACATGGATTTAGGACTAGGGTGAGTCTGTTCTTATGAGTTTTCCAGGTATTCTTACAACATCTTCTGCCCTCAGCGGAAGAAAAGTCAAGATGTCTGGAAACCATGAAGAACACTCTGCTGAGTACAGTGATGCTGCATCGGTTGATGGAGCAGATGGACAGGCACATGCAGATCGGGTGCCTGAGGTTCCCCAATTTAACCCAACCATACTTGAACATCCTGCTTACCAACAACTTATGGGGCAGTTAATGGCTACGATGAATCTCATGGTTGAGCGATTACCAGTGCCTCCTCTGTGAGCACGGGTTCCCTATGGAGAAGCATCGGGTATTGGGAAGACCTTCGAGCGGCTTCAACGAGTCGGAGCTTCAGATTATGCTGGAACGGCTGATCCAGCAGATGCAGATCTGTGGCTGACAAGTCTCGAGAAGGCTTTCCGGATCCTTGACATCCCCGAAGCAGACAAGGTAAAGCATGTTGTCTACCTTCTGAAGGGTAGTGCTGGTCACTGGTGGACCATCGAAGGGGAGAAGCGGTCGGGTGAGGTAATCTGTTGGGAAGTGTTCCGACGCGAATTCATCACCAGATACTTTCCAAAGACGTACTTGGATGAGAAGGTGAGTCAGTTCGATAATCTGAGGCAAGGAACGATGAACATCACTGAGTATGAAGCCAAGTTTATGGATTTGTTGAGGTTTTGTCCTCACATGGCGATGACAGATGAGGAACGGATCAGACGTTTCGAGAAGGGTTTGAGTGCTGAGTTGAAGACCCCGGTATCTGCGTTGGAAAACCGAGAGCGGTTTGCTACGTTCGTGGAATCTGTTCGATGGATCAAGAGGACGGTACGGGAGAAAAGAGAGTCTATGTCCCTTAAAAGACCTGCTCAGTTTCAAAGACGTAGGTTTGGTAGCTTTAAGAAGCCCATGTTTTCAGCACCGTCAGCAATGAGAAGCTCTGGTGTACCATCTCAGTGGTCTCCGAGTAAGGGGAAAGGTTATGTTTCTTCACCATCTAAGGTGCACAGTTCAGCTTCTGTGGCAGTGACAGGGCCAGCTAGGCCACGGTTTGAGGACAAGGGATGTCATCTTTGTGGATAGGTCGGGCATTGGAAGTCCAATTGCCCGAATAGAGACGTTGAAGTGACGCAGCAGCCGAGACAGAGTTTTCAGAGGTCAGAGAGACCACAGGCCAGTGGTAGCAGAGGACGAGGATGTGGTCAAGCATCTCAGGCAAGATCGTCTGCTCAAGGAAGCAGAGGTCATGGACAGCAAGCAACGACTCGATTCTATGCCATGAGTCAGCCGGAGGCGATAGTCAACCCGCGAGTGGTGACAGGTCAGATGAAGTTATTTCATTCTGATATGTCTTCTTCTTGCTTTATATCTGTTCTGGTTGACCCGGGTGCTACACACTCTTTTATCGCCTATAGTATGGTTAAAACCTGTCGTTTACCTGTTAGCTGTAAGAAGGATAGCTTGTTGTTAGAAACCCCTCTTGATGGTTCCTCTTTCCTTCGAGAAGAGTGTCCATCTTGTGTCTTGTCTTTTTCGGGACACTGTATCCAAGTGGATCTTATACCACTCGATATGCATGGTTTCGATGTTATCCTTGGGATGGATATCTTAGAGAAGTATAAGGTTGTTTTGGACTGTGGTTCCAAGCAGGCAGTGTTTGATGTCGCTGGAGAGAAGTGGACCTTCCAGGGAGATAGGAAGATTCTTCCGACATGCTTGGTATCAGCTATGGTGGCAGATAAGTTGTTACGACAAGGATGTGAGGCATTCTTAGCTCACGTGGTGGATACCGTTGTGGTTACCAAGGCGATAGGTCCTAGTCTTGAGGAGGTGTCAGTTGTTCGAGAGTTTGCAGACGTGTTTCCTGAGGAGTTTCCTGGTGTTCCTCCACCCCGAGAGATTGATTTCGAGTTCAATCTAGTTCCTAGAACACAGCCTATGGCACAATCAGCGTATAGGATGGCTCCAACAGAGATGTCAGAGTTGAAGAAGCAGTTGCAAGAGTTTTTGGGGAAAGGTTTTATCCGACCGAGTACATCGCCGTGGGGTGCTCCCTTGTTGTTCGTTAAGAAGAAGGATGGTTCGATGCGGTTGTGTATAAACTACCGACAGTTGAACAAGGTCACGATCAAGAATAAGTACCAGTTGCCGAGGATAGATGATCTGTTTGATCAGTTGCGTGGTGCTACAATGTTTTCGAAGATAGATCTACGGTCTGGATATCATCAGTTGAGGATAAAGGCAGATGACATACCAAAGTCAGCCTTCAGGACGAGGTATGGTCATTTTGAGTTCGTGGTTATGTCGTTTGGGTTAACCAATGCGCCTACAGCTTTCATGGATCTGATGAACATAGTGTTTCGTCTGTTCTTAGATCAGTTTGTTGTAGTCTTTATAGATGACATCTTGATCTATAGTCGGGACAGGCTAGCACATGAGCAACATCTTCGTCGAGCGTTGACTCTTCTTCGTCAACATCAGTTGTATGCCAAGTTCAGTAAGTGTGAGTTCTGGTTGGATGAAGTGACTTTTTTGGGTCATGTGATATCCGCTGAAGGAGTCAAAGTAGATCTGAAGAAGGTGGAATCCGTTGTGGATTGGGAACAACCGAAGACACCGACAGAAGTTCGTAGTTTCCTAGGTTTGGCAGGATACTACCGGAGGTTTATCAAGGACTTCAGTGTGATCGCGTTGCCGATGACGAAGTTGACCAGGAAGGATGTACCTTTTGTTTGGGATGATCGATGTCAGCAAGCTTTCCAGAGTTTGAAGGAGAAGCTGACCAGTGCTCCAGTGTTGATCTTGCCAGAGCCTGGGAAAGGCTATATTGTCTTCTGTGATGCTTCCAAGAAGGGTTTAGGTTGTGTGTTGATGCAGGAAGATCATGTGGTTTCTTTTGCCTCGTGACAGCTCAAGAAACATGAGGAGAACTATCCGACTCATGATCTGGAATTGGTAGCAGTGGTTCATGCGTTAAAGATTTGGAGACACTATCTGTATGGGGAAGTATGTCAGATCTTTACGGATCATAAGAATCTGAAGTATACCTTTACACAGTAAGAGTTGAACATGCGACAATGATGATGGATGGAGTTGATCAATGATTACGACTGCACGATCGAGTATCATCCTGGTAAGGCAAACGTGGTAGCTGATGCGCTTAGCAGGAACTCTTCTTCTCTTTCTTCAAAGAAGGCACAGTTGAGTTCTCTGGTATGCCATAAGCGAGATATGTTTGTTTCTCTTCGACAGATGAATGTGCAGATGGAAGTCTCTTTGTTGTCTAGTCTTTTCACACAGATGCAAGTTAAGCCTACGTTGAGACAGCAGATCAAGGATGCACAACAAATAGATGATGCGGTACAGTTGATCAGATCAGAGTTCGGCAGCGACAAGCGTGATGGGTTTCGTGAGTCCGAGGATGGACTAGTTTGCTATCGTGATAGGATGGTGGTTCCAGATACTGATAATCTAAGGGAGTTGGTGCTTGAGGAAGCACATACGTCGATGTATGCGATGCATACAGGTGTCACCAAGATGTACCATAGTCTAAAGGACTTGTATTGGTGGCCCAGTTTGAAAAGAGATGTAGTCGAGTTCGTGGCAAGATGTGCAGTGTGTCAACAAGTGAAGGCTGAACATCAGAAGCCGGCAGGTACGTTGCAACCTTTGCCGATACCGCAGTGGAAATGGGATCATATAAGCATGGATTTCATAGTTGGTCTACCCCGGACAACTAGGAATCATGATTCCATTTGGGTGATAGTGGACATATTGACTAAGTCTACCCATTTTCTACTAGTGAAGACGACATATATAGCTGAGAAGCTTGCTCAAGTATATGTGGATGAGATAGTACGTTTGCATGGTGTGCCAGCAACGATGGTTTCTGATAGAGGTCCTCAGTTTATGAGTCATTTTTGGGAACAGTTGCACAGAGCATTGGGAATGCAGTTAAGGTTCAGTACAACTTTTCACCCACAGACAGATGGACAGTCTGAGAGGACTATTCAGATTTTGGAAGATCTTCTTCGAGCTTGTGTTTTGTAGTTTCTAGGCAACTGGGATGCACATCTGAGTTTGATAGAATTTTCCTACAATAACAGTTATTAGCGGAGCATTGACATGGCTCCTTATGAAGCCTTGTATGGAAGGAAGTGCATATCTCCTTTGTGTTGGTATGAATCAGGTGAGTATCAACTTTTGGGTCCTGAGTTAGTACAACAAACATCCGATAAGATCAAAGTGATACAACAACAGTTGAAAGTGGCACAGGACAGGCAGAAGTCTTATGCAGACAATCGCCGACGACCTTTGGAGTTCCAGGTGGGAGACAAAGTATATCTTAAAGTCTCTCCGTGGAAAGGTGTGCTAAGGTTTGGACGGAAGGGTAAGTTGGCACCCAGGTATATGGGGCCTTACTCAGTCATAGCACGTGTTGGCAAGGTAGCTTATGAGTTAGAGTTGCCTACAGAGTTGCACAGGTTACATCCAGTGTTTCATGTCAGTATGTTGAAGAAAAGTCATCCAGATTCAGGTACAGTGATACAGCCAGTTGAGGTTGAGCTTGATGTAGATGTGACCTATGAGGAGGGTCCTGTGGCGATCTTTGACAAAAGGATCAAGAAGCTAAAGAGGAAGGACCTAGCTCTTGTGAAGGTTCTTTGGCAGCGTCGTGGTGTTGAGGAAGCCACGTGGGAGCTTGAGGAAGAGATGAGGAGGAAGTATCCCTCACTTTTCTCTTCGAATTTCGAGGACGAAATCCCTTAAAGGGGGTTAGCTTGTAAGGACCCTGACCTACGTTTAGGGTTTACCCTGTTTGTTTTGCTTGATCTTGGTGCTTTAGTGCTTGCTAATCACCTATTGGTGGTGATTAGGGTTATGTTGCACTTTGTTGAGTGTTTGAGGGGCTACTTGCAAATAACCCAAGTCTAGGGTTTTGTGTGCAAGTTTGCCATTTTGTGAGATGTTTTCCCCTCTTTGCTTCCTCTAGGGTTGAGAGGAAGGCTTGGGCTTGTTGTTTGAGTTGTTTGGGCCTTGAGATGCTTTGTTTGGGCTTGGTTGAGCCTTGTGTCGGACAAGACTTGCCTTGTGTCGACCAAGACTTGTTTGTGTCGTCCAAGGTGAAGTTTGTGTCAACCTAGAGTAGCTTGTGTCGCCCAACATGGTGGTGTGTCGCCCAACAGAGCTGATGCATGTGTCGCCCATGTTTCTTGGTCTTGGTTGGCGGACACTTGGTGCATATCTTGGACAAGTGTCTCTTAGCGTGCTAGTGTGTTGGCTTGAACCCTAGGACAAGTGTCCCTTGGGTGGACGACACTTAGCATGGACCTACCTTGGTTTCTCCTCCTCTCCTTTCTATATAAGTAGCTCTTTCCCTTGCCTTAGCTTCCTTTGCTCTTTTGGTCTCTCCTCCACCTTGAGTGCACGACACTCCTCTCCTTCCTTGCTTGTGTTGGCCGATACACTCTCCTGGAGTAGCAGTGGTGGATGATACCCTCTCTTGGAGAATCTTTGGTGAACGACAAACCTTGGACCTTGGAGTGCTTCTTCTTCCTTGGAGCTTGGAGCTTAAGGTGGGTTGCATAACTTCTAACCCTAACTTCTTTACCTCTTGTTCTTGTTCTTGTTCATAGATTAGTAGCTTAGACTTGTACCTTGCTTGAGTTTCCTTTGGTGGCCGATATCCCCTTAAGGTTTAGGCTTTCTAGTGTGCCTTGTGATCTAGGGTTTGTGCTCCTTTGAGTTGGAGGTTGATGGTGACCTAGGGTTGGGCGATATCCCTTCTTTGTTGGTGTTGGATGATATCCTTTTGAGTTGGACTACATGGCACCTTTGTCTTTGAGTTGGACGATATGGTATCCCCTTTGATGGACGATATGTATGCCTTTGGTGGACGACATGATGTGTTCTTGAGGTTGGCCGATACCCTTGTCCATGTGTTGGGCGATAGGGTGAGCTAGGGTCATGTTGGCCGATATGTTGGTGACCTTGGTGAACGATAGATGAGCAATGCTCTTGTTCTTCTCTTGGATGATAGGCCTTTGTATCTTGATGGACGACAGGGCCTAGTTTGGTGAGTTGGTTTGGGTTGCACGATATGCAACATGGTTGGTTGGCCGATAGCCCTGACGGGCGATACACTCCTGGGTTGTGACGGCCGTCATGGATGGGTTGTGTCGGGCGTTACGCCCCTCTTTATTAGGTGTGTGCTGGCCGTTAGACCCTGAGTTTTTGTTGCACGATATGTGGGAGTTCCTATCTTTCTTTCCCTCTCTCTCCTGGTCGTTGTGAGCTGGTTGTTAGCCTTGAGTGTCGGGCATTGTGGATGGCTGTGACGGGGCGTCACGGCAGGGTGCACGGGAGTTGCCCGATAGGGCTGACGCGACACCCCTGACGTGCGGTACCTTGTGACGCAGCGTCGTGGGCTGAGTGCTGGGTGCAACGCAGCGTTGCTGCCTTCCCATGCTCTAGCCGTGTGAGCTTTCTTTGGTGAGGGTTGTGAGGAGTTGTTGTGAGGGTTATGTGGACCTATAGTGACGGTCTCAAGGGCCATAGAAGTGGATGCTTATGCACAAACAAATGATGGTGATGCCCTTATAATAATAGAGATAATGTTGATGATAGCAATAATGTGAATGATAGTTGTGATGATAATAAGGAAGGTAGTAGTAACGATATGATCTTTATGCTTAAAGGTTAAAGTTGATGCTAAGTGACAGTTACACTAATAACTTGCTTAATGACATAACAATAACGATAATAGTGGATGATGATAGTCATAATACTGATAATAGTAGTGAAGGAAATAATGGTAGTAATGATAAACATGATGCAAGTGTTATGCTTATCTGTTAATAACAATGTTAAGTGATAGTTACACTGGTAGCTTGCATAATGATAATGGTAATGATAGTGATACCATAATGATGACAGTAATGACAGTGGTAATAATAGTGCTTATTCTGTATTCTCATCATGACATCTTACTTGATGTGAGCATCTTGTTTATTTATATAATCCTGAGATAAGGGTAAGCATGAATATGGCTTGTTAATGATGTGTTTAATATGCTTGATCACCAAATAGTGTAAGAATGATAAGTAGAGTATCTTGTATGATGTTTCATGATAGTGAGCATATCCCTTATGTTGAAACTATGATTATTGTGTATCCTAACCATGCAGGTGATGATTAGCCATGAGAGGGCTATGAGACACATGTGATGAGTAACATTACTTTGATAATTATCTATGAGGTCGTATGTATGATGTGTTTGTCTCATGATGATGATGTGAGCCTTGAGAGGTAGTGACAGTACATGATGAGGGATTGAGATCCCATGGTATGTGGTAATCCTTGAGATAAATCTGGATGATTGGCAAGAGGCCAAGTGGTAACATGTGATGATTGGATCCTTGTGATGGATCAGGTTGATGTGGTTTCAATAATAATATAATGTTGTTTACTTTCTGTTATATCTTGCATGATTATACAACTTGATTGAATCTTACAATCCATCTAAAAGATACTAATTAATCACAGTGAAATATATCATGTAGTTTGCCCTGGCCATAGAGCCATCATCGTCAGGACTTGGTGATGGTGAAACGGGTTCTCCTACGGGTTAACCTAGAAGCACATATTGTTGAATATGTGTAGGTTGCTCCTAGCCTAAAAATGAGGAGGTAAGAGTGTAACTTTGGTTGGAGACTCAGATACGTATATAGAGCATGGTGAACAAGCCCATGGCTCAGGATATGTGATGTGAAGAGCATGAATGCGTTCATGGCTCAGAGCACGGTGAACAGGCCCGTGGCTTAGTTTTACTAGCGCCGAGACCTGTACCAAGGCGGGCTAGAGTGAGGGTAGCCTATGGAGCTGACCTTGTGGCTTAGACCACTTCAACATGTGACTGCGGTCCTGCTTATATTGTACTCGTATACTGACCACGAGGTGGGAGGTCGTGGAGTCCGGATCTTCCATTTGACCTTGTATGGCACCGGCTTGGGTTTCGTAACCGAAGGTTGGATTTGAACGGTACGGTCCAAATCCTCAGGGCATAATAATACATAATACAGCCGTTTAGTATTTACTGCTTAAGATAAACACGAAACATTGATTGAGGCCTTGTTTGTGTAGCTAATTCTGTTATATCTGCGGTTACTTCGATATCCATCAGGTATGTGGTAATATGCTTTGTTATGATAATCATGTTACATAGCGATATATCTTATCTTGTCAATCATGTTCCTTTGAGAGATATCTGGTTATATACTTTTGAACAACTGGTAAGCTTGTCGGTAAGAATAGCGTTGCTTTATATAAACTACTCATGTTGTATCTAATAAATAGTTATCTGCTGTTATAGTTTATCTTGCTGAGGTTCTGTAGTTGTGGTGGGGAGTTATGTTTCCCGCTGGGACAATTGTTCAATTGTCTCACCCTGCTGGTTTAACCCCTTTTTAGGTGGTCGAGGTAGACGTGGTTGTGGTCGTGGTGTTGCGGCCGAGCAGCATGAGGAGCAGTAGAAGGCAAGCGTTGGACATGCTGCTGTTTTGGATGTTTTGTAGTATAGCCTAGAGTCATCCCTGTACTCTCAGGTCCTTGGCAGTGTTTTGACAATGTTTCACGATGAACGATCGATGATGTTTGCATATCCTACTGTTGGCCGGATGCGGGCCTTTATGTATATGAACAGGTGGTGAACTCATGTGATGAATGAACAGTTGTTCCTGAGCTGTAGACACGTATCAGATCTCGTGTATGTATATATATGTGACATGTTTCTGTGCAGGATGAGGACCGGAAAGTAATAGTTTCACAGTTTATCAGTTTTCCACAATCGGTTTTAATTAACCCATGTTTTATAAGCTGTGGTTATGGTGATTTCCGCACATTTTCGCGTAACACCTCGTTATCTGTGTGATAACGGGATGTGTTGCCACATTATAGATTTTAGTTATGATGCGTGAAGAAAATATATTTTCATCCTAACTTCTTACTATTTTTGTCTTAGTAAGCCTAAATTTGATATTTCAATTGTGTGCTTGATTAGCTTAGCAAACTTGTGTTGGAGTATAGCTATTTTTAGTTGAAAATTGCTTAAATATGAATTCCATAAAGTTTTGCAATAATTGAATTATAAGACTGGTAAACTTGGGTTTCCCTAGTTTCATATCTATGGGATAAATATTAGAAACTATATTAAATTGATTGTTCCATTCTTGTTATGATTTCATGTTGAGAATCCAAGAGTATTTCCAATGATTTAAATTAGTTAAGTACATAAAATGTATACTGTAGAACTTAGTAGTTAAGTTATCCAATATGTCGAAGTAGTTTACTATGAGTTGTTACTCTACATATCTTTATAGTATATTAAAATATATACATGTTATATAAAAAAATTACTAATAAAACCAACACAAAGAATTGGTGCAAGTGGAGCTCAAACAAAAATGATATCACATTTTTAGTAAATCATGTATAGAGCATCTTTAGTTGATGCAATTGCATTTCCTGACGAGCCACGCCTGATGGAGGAGCTCAATCCAATGGCCTAATGCAATAGCCCAATCCAACGACTTGATGTATTTGTTGTGGCCAAAGCATGATTGTGGCCGACGAGTGCAATCAATCACTAAATATGCATAACTTGAGATTAACTTAACAAAATAGGATGAAATTTGAAGAGTAAGATATATAAGCTACTTATACAAATTCGAAATCATAAGGAGTGGAGTTCATGAGAGAGATTTTTGAATAAATATGGAGATAGATGGAAGAACATGCCAAGAACCTGAAAGCCTTTATGTAAATCCACTGTTGTAAACCATTTTAATTGATTTTTTCTTCCCTCCAATACCTCTTTCATGGGAGAAAATGTCTATAAGGAATGATTTGAGCTTCTCTCTTCCCTTGAGGCAATGTAGGATACATACGCACGTGAAGACCCAAACCTGACAAGGAAAAATTTGGAGGTCTTCCTCTCATAATTAGTTAATGTTTGTGACAACCCGATGTCGCACGAATGAGATAATTCAAAACAAAGCATGAAATTAAAACTAAACATCCAGATTACCCAAAAAACATGGTAAATTAAAACCGATTTCATACAACCATAAAAGTGGAAACATATTACATCTGAGTCCACAAAATGTGCCACCTATATTATATAACATGCCAAATGATATTACATATCACTGTTCAGTGGCCATCCTGCCACAACCTATTACAAAGGTAACACACACACACACACACACACACACACACACACACACACACACATATATATATATATATACATATATATAAGCCATACATGTACAACCATGGCATACTATCAAAAACCTTATATCAATGTACAACATATACAAAACACCCCCAAGGACCTGAGAGTACAAGGGCGACAAATAGGACTCTACTACAAAAACTAGCAGTATATCGAACCTTCCAACAATTACTGCTCTTCTTGATATTTAGCCTCAACTACACAATCTCTACCACGACATGCATGACCACCTAAAAGATGTGGAAACCCACATTGTTACAACCCCAAATTTTGGGTTCCTTTGGTGAGAAATGTAATTTATCATATTAAAGATATTTGGAAAAATAATGATATAATTTGTTTTGAATAAATGAGTTTCGTTTACAATAGACTTGATGATTGTGTTGTGGGCTTTATTGGATATTGGGCCCAAATAACAAGAAAATTCACTTAGTGAATGAATAATTGAATATTTGAGAAAAGAAAAATGTGGAAACCTCTAGAAGGCAAATCCAAAGAGGGATTTCATGTCTCTTGGGTTCCTTGGGTTCCAAGGAGTCCAAAGTTGCATAAAGAGAGCAATAAGAAAAGAAAATATCAATTAAGTACTTCTTTATTAAGAAAGAAATCGAAAATATTGATGAAATGTGGAAAACAAGTGAAAAGAGGTATAATTGAGTTATCCTTTGTGGAATTTCGTGTCCCAAGGATTTATAATGATAAAAGGAATACCAATGAGGAAAATAAAAGAGAAATAAAGAGAAATCCTCAAAAGGAAATATTTTAATGAGAAATAAAACAAGATAATGTGAAATGATGCATTTAGATGCATCTAGAAGGATAATGAGTATCCAATAAAAAGAATTTTGAATTCTTGGAGTTCTTTGGGGTCAAAGGATCCCCAATGAAGAAAAAGAAAGAGGAAATATCAATAATACAAAATTAAAGGATAATGGGATACATTATTAATGAATTATGTGGTATTGTTTACAAGGAGGTGTTTTCTACTTAAGGAAAACATAATTTTGTGATTAATGAATTAAAAAGCAAGTCAAAAGATAATAAGGGAAAATATTTTTGTATTCCTAAAAATCCAATGAATATGTGGTTTTAAGGAGATGTTTAAAAGAGAGAAACTTGCTTTTTGGTAAAGGAAACACATTCCTAATTGGAAGAGGGCTTGGTTGCTTCGTGGGCAAGCCTACTAGAGCGTGGATACCCACCCTTATATAAAGGGTAGAGCCCTGGTTCGAGTCCAAGAGAGAGAGAGAGATCCCACGCTCTCCTCTTTGTTCTATCCATGAAAAACCTAGCAAGATGGGTAGAGGTACCCTAGATTGTGTGGACGTTATGGCGTGGTCCTACTAGAGGCGCGAAGTACCTACGCAGTCGGAGGGAGGCTTGGCGACTGTCTCTCTGTTGTCACCTGGATGCAGCAGCCCCTGGACGGCTGCAAGGGTCGGCCGCCTAGGCAGACCTGGCCTGCGGAAGCTAGCGGCTTTGGCCGCGAGATCTGGGCAGATAGGGGAGCGCCGAGGAGCTTCAGAGGTGGAGGGATCGTCTCCAGTGGTCGATGGGGTCCAGGAGAGGGTGGAGGAGGAGCGCAAGCTGCAACTAGGGTTGCTGCGGCAGAAGCAGCAGCTAATCGCGAGGTGGAAGAAGGTTAAAGATACGATTGGACAAGTTTGCCCCTCCGCATGCTAAAGGAACCAACCACTTAATGGAGGCGCCAACGTGGCATGGAAGGAGCCTACGTGGCATCCCCTCATTGGCCCAAAGTAAGTGTTTTTGCTAAATTCATAACTAATGATTCGTAGCTTGGATTAGCCCGCATAAAATATGAAATTTGCTCAGAAAAATGAGGGGAATTCATTAAAAATATAATTGAACTCTATTTCCTTTTGAAATTCGAAAAGTAATGGAAGTTATTAGCTTTAGATGTGATAATGTTAAAAGAACCCTATTTTGATATGATTAATGTGATTAGTAGGGTTTAATTGATGGTTAAAGTTGATAACTAGCCTGTTAATGATAAAAAGGAACATTAGGAACAAAAGGGATGAAATTTGCATATAATTATTTAATTTAGAGTTTATGTGCATAAATAGGCTTTAATGGGCCTTGAAACCCTAATGTTGGTAAGTTTGACTCTTAATGGCTTTAATTGACTAATTTCATGATTAATGTTGGAATATGCCGAATCTAAGCTATTTCGAGCATTAAAATCCCTAATTTGTGGATAATTAACCTTAATATAGAAATTAGGGTTTCCGATTGAATCAAGGTAGAATTAATAATAAATAGAGTTCATATGGGAATTAGAACATAATGAATTATGAGTTGTTAATCCGAAAGAAACTAAAGGTGATAATTGAGTCTAATGACCTTGAAATAACTTAAAAGGATAAAGAAGGTAGTTTTGGTGTAAAAGAGAAATAATCAACTTTAATTGGGCTTATGATGTTGAAATTAGGGTTTATGAACTAAGAGAGCATTTAATATGATAAAAGTGTTATGGAGGCAAAAACCCTAATAAAACCCTAATGTGATCTAGAAAGCCTAAGGTGGAATCCAAGTCTAGCTTTAGAATGTATTGGATAAACTATAACACTTGGATCGCATGCATTAATTTCAGGATATGATTGCTTGTTGATTTATTCTTTATCCTTATTGTTTGGACAATCAAGTTGCTCTGGATCAGGTATGTGGTTAATTATGGATAACCGCCTTAGTTTCCCGAGGATTTTCTGGATGATTAATTGCATTAAATGCAAATTATCAGTTTGGATGTTCATACTTGCAAATTCTAAAGTCACTATGATTATCACATTAATAATAGAAGTATGGATTCTCGCACCTACATGCCACCCTGATCGATGATGCCAAAGGTCAGGCCCAGATGGGTAGACCAATGGACACCTTGAGTGGTGACCCCAGGCACCAAGAAGGCTCTGATACCAATTGTAACGACCCCGCCTCCCGGTAATCCCCAATTAAGGGAGACCCGAAGGTCAGAGCCGTTATGCAAAATTAACCATTATCAAAAGTAGATCAAATAAGATTTAGAGTGTTCAAATTCACAATTCTAGGGTTAGAACCCATCATCAAGATTTATCATCATTTAGGGTACATAAATCATATTTAAGAGTGAACATGTGAACAGAGTTAGATCTAGATCCTTCATGAAAGTATTTTATGCAAAAAAGTTTTAGTATTATTATTTGGATAATAGATCTGAAATAGATTCTACAAGATTTCATAATATCAAGTAAAGATTTAGATAAAGTTTCAAACTTATTTTTCAACTCACCATCAAAGATTATTACATAAATATAATTTGGAAAATGATCAGGAATCAGGTGTTAAAAGTATTTCCATTGTGTTTTCTCATTCTTATGATCAAGACGGACTATAGATTTTCCTATTTTTGATATCAGATGTAGAAGATATGAACACAATATGATTGTCGAGAGAGAAAGGGAGAGAATACCAACCCGAGGAGAGAGGAGGGTCGCATAAATGGAGCTTGCTACAGTAACCATGGCTGCAAGGTCTTCGGCTAAGATGGGGAAACTTGCTGGAGGGAACGAAAGCAAAATCCGAAGACATGGATGTGTTCGTGGTGAAGAAAGGGAACCAAAGAGGTTCCTATATAGGTGTGAGGGTCTAGGGTTAGGGCGTAATAAGGAGTCAAAGCTCCATGGAGGCGTCCTTGAAAGAGGCTAGAAGCTTTGCGAAACAGAGCTGGTTTGGAGGGAAAAGATATGAAATAGGAGCGGAATTAGAAGATGAAGATAATGAGACTAATTTCATGCAAAACGGGCAAGAAATGAGGGAGATCCAGACCCAGTAAGCGGGTGAAAACCATATTCGTCAAGGTAGGGGAAGACCTCGCGAGTGGGCCAGCCCAATAAGGCTGTAAAACACATAAAATGTGATTTTAAGTATAAACTTTGAGAATTTTTATAGGGAACTACGAAGCTCCATTTGGACTGAAATTTGGATGGGAGACTTGTAATATGGTCCAAAATATTTACAAATATTTTAGGATCCAATTGATGAAGATAGATACTGGAATGAGATAAAATATTAGCAAGACTAAGATTAGTAGAAAGTCATGTGTTCAGAGTATACATTGCTATCAAAATTTCTCAATTAAGTGTCATCAAAGTCCTCAAATCTCACTATTATCCAAAATTCCTCCTAAAAAAGTATTTGACACCTATTTGATGATAAAGTGGGGTTATTAAATACAAGAAATATAGAACTTGATTTTAGAGTCAAAAACTAAAAATAAATCCACTTTATCATAGAATGGAAAGATGAATTTATGGGTGAACACATCCATGATGAATGGATGGGTGAAGGGATATGAATAGATCAGGGAAAAAGGGGGAAGATACAACAAATAGAAATCATTATGGAACTGATGTCGATGATGACCTCCTTCTTCTTGGATCCGATGATGACAGAGGAAATAGAGATGTCCAAAAGTACTCCTCTTAAAGAAGATCCTTCTGACCTTGAGTAAATGTGGATGGCCAATGAAACTTTGACTCTCGTCCTTGGCAACAAATGGTTGACATTTCTAGATGAATATTGGTAGTATTTCATGGAGAAAAAATGAAGGTCCTCTTCATGCAGGCCCAGAGCGTCTATTTATAGGTGCTCCATGTATAACTAAGGCACTCGGGTGTTGGGTACTTTGCTTGCGCCCCAAGCCCCAAACAACGTGCCTTAGGGAACACACCTTAACTAACTTCAGCGCTAGTGTTCTTTATAGAGGCCCCGTCAGCAGTTTGAATGTTCATCGTTCGACAACTCTACTTGTCCATTGATTGACAGTTCTTCTGATCATCAGGCAGTGGTGTGTCACATAATTATTTGTTACCCTAAGTCCACATTCTTAACGGCTACAAAGTCAGAGGCGAGTGGACTTGGCACCCATCTGTAGAATGACACAAATATTTGATATAAACAATATATATGTAAAAGTAGTAACAACAAGATATGAAAAGATACTAAAAAGAGATAGAGAAGCATGTACCCTTTCCTATTTCTAGCATCCGATTGGAGTTTCATTTCATATATAGAGTAGAGCCTTGAGTGCATCAGATCTTCATTTGTCTATTAAAAATTCAATAAACATATTAATGCTAAAGCCTTAAGTACGCTATGAAAAGACATGTAAATAGTTTAAGAGTAATAGAAAACTTACATGGATAGAAACATGATCATAGTCAAGAAGGAAAAACAAAGCGATAACACTTAACAACATCATGAGCATATTTAAGTTCCTTTATCACTTGATTTATGATCTTGTGCGGAAGGAGAGCATTGGTGGCTATCTTAGCCTTCCCTTGCCACACATCTGCCAAGAACTCCTCGAACCACATGCCGTTGTGCTCCATGAACAAGTCCTTGTAGTTATTCATTGCGACGGAAGCAACATGGCCATACGACATCTCGACTCAGTGGTTAGCACTCATGTAGATCTCTGGGAGCTAGAGCATCGTGCGACGCGACACAAGCACCTCCTTTGGATCCGATCACGAACACTGTACGTGTAGTGCTCGTCCTCCATGCCCTCATATTCCGGGTGTGTCTCTGGGGGAAAGACTCAGCGAGCGACGCTCTCAAAGAGCAAGGTTGTGAGGTCGAACGTTGAGTCGAGTGAGGGGTACCATTTGGCGGCCAACCAAATCTTCTTGGTATTTTTGGAGGGAAGGCTATGCATGTCAAGCCGCAGTTGCGTTGCGAGGAACTCGACAATGCAGTCATGCATGAGTCGGTAGTCTAAGTCGTTGCAGTACCTGTTGAGTTCCCATGCCGCCATCTCGGCCCTCTTCTTCTTCTTCCTCATCTGGCTGGCGTCCTCCATCACGATCTTCACCCCTGCCAGCTCTGTCGCTACCCGCTCCTCCCTGGTGCCTTGCCTCGACTCTCTTTTCTTTTGTGCTTTTCGCCCTAATCTTTCTCTTCCACTATCACGTACCCCACCAAAGCACCCGCATTCGTATCGCCATACACGGCTAGCTGACCCCTTCCTCTTTCCCTCCCTCTCCTGCTTTGCAATCGCCCTCACGTCTGCGCCGTTGAACACTATGAAAAAAATATGATTTAACTACAATTTTTCTAACTAAATATATCATATTTATACTTAAATAATACTTTCTTTTACAAATTATAAAAATGTAAATAAAACAAATGTAGATAAATTCAATAACTACAAAATGGACTCTATATCTCATAGTACAAAATTTCTTTTGAACACTTTCCCTCTTATCTCTTCCCCCTCTCTCAAATAACCCACACACCAAAAATAACTTTACCGTGCACTCCACCAATTCCCTCCTATTGTCGCGATTCGTACTCACTTTAACCAAACACTGCTGGCATCCCCGACACTCCATCTCCTGCCCTCCACCACGAGCCAGCACTCCGTCTCTCCCCATCACTCCCTTCTCCGCTCCCCACAACCAGGCTTGGCAGAAATAGCCGGTTCAGTCTGAACCGATCCGATCCCGTCACGGATCATATACTTAATGCGGAACAAACCGATCCGCGGATTCCCGATGAACCCCCCGATCCTCCCCCTTCCAGCGCCGCCGACCAACAGCCCTCAACGTCCACGCACCCTCCGGAAAAATTCTACACATATCACCCCACATACCCGACCACCTATCCGGACATCGGGACTCACCAATTCCTGCTCCCACCAGCTGCTGCGCCAGCCCACTGCCACACCCACTAACCTCTGCTGCCGCACGCACAATTAAATGGATATCTGCAGTAGCGATTCTGCATATTTTTACATGCAAAAAAGATGCATAAAATAATTATCTCGCCACCTACTTCATGCAACCGTCATGCAAATGACAGATATCAATCCACTATAGCTTACAAAAAAATTCTATTGCATATTTATCCCCACTGCAGATTACGTAAGTACTGTACCTACAATAAATACATATACATTAACAAATGAATTTGAGAGGTACTGTACTTATATTTGACAAACTGAGTTGAAAATTAATAATTGGGTACAATACTTATAGATGCATTTTATAGTTGATTATGGACCAGATGTGCACTATATTTTTGTAAAAAAATTATGTCAAGACGAAAAATATTGTTATTGGATTCTGTAGGCACTGTACTTATGCTTCCAGATCAGTTATACAATTATGCTTGATTTTGTAATTTGTTAAGTACTGTAGTTATACTTGGTTTTATAATTTGGTAAGTATTGTACTTATGTTTGAAAAAACTGAATTGGAATTAACAAGTGGTTACTGTACTTATTTTGAATAGATTCCATATGTAGTGTACTTATGTCCAGATAACAAATATTACTACTGGATTTCGTAGGTACTGTACTTATGCTTCCAGATCAATGTTGTTATTGGATTCCGTAAGTACTGTACTAATACGGGAATGCAGGTGGGTGGATTAGAACCGGAGAGAATAATTACAAGAGAAAAAACGAATTAATACACTTTGGATGGACTTTGCATGAGTATTAATAATCTGAAGAGAAGAGTGGAGAGACATACTGTTGCATAGACTTTACATGAGTATTAATACAAAGACAACACAAATGCTATAGATGTATTTTCTAAAAAAAAATGGGTGGGAATCCGGATGTAAGGGGGAATGTCTGTAGCGAAACTAAACTCGGAAAAATTGAAGAAAGCGGCGGACGACCACGGCCCGGGCAGGGAACATATATAAGGACACCCGCCATGGGCACCAACACCACCAATAACGCCGGCCGTCCGCCGACGCCCACACAGGTTCCGTCCGGCACGATGGTGCTATACACATGAATCTGACCTGGCCACCAAGGAGAAGCATTTTCCATAAAAGATCTGATCTTTCCTCCACCCTAGATCAAGAAATAGGAACTACCCCAAGTCCCCGCAGCACCACCCTACAAGTCCTCCAACATCTAAGGCCAAAAATCCCGTCCCCTTCTTCCAAGCCGCTTCGTCCGACTGATCCTTCTTGTGTACCCCGCCAAGTGGTCACCGGTGACCCACCCTGCCACCTCCACCAGAGACTACCTTTTCAATATCCCAGTCAGCCCCAGCTGCACATGACGCCGCCGCCGCCGCTCTCGCCGCATTCATATAGGCATCCCCGGCAAGCGGCGCGGCTCGTTCACAAGGGAAACTACTTACAATAGCGGCTCGCTGTTGGTCGATCCCAGTCGGGGAGGCCTGTTTCGTTTTTTATTTTCCTATGTCTAGGATCATCTGAGAGTAGCTCTTGTACAAGGGCAGTCCGAGTTCCTCAGTTTCAATCTTTTGATGATTCATAGGAAAGACCATAGTTAATCTATAACTATAGAATAGACTGAACGGAATCGAGAAGATTCATGCTCTGTTGGACGTTTATTCCCCATGGTGTGGGGTGGGAGTCGTTCTTCTGTACATATGAGTGGAATTGAGTTTGGATGTAATCAGACCATCTTCAATTAATATATAACAAAATAGCAGTGCAATTTGTCGCACAAGCAATGACAATTGTTTGAAACTGTGCATGTATTCAATTCCTTGTGTAATCCACTTGATAAGAATTTTCTTCTCAGATGTTGATATGTACTTGATTGTTTGGCAGTAAAGTTGCATGGTGCTCGAGTTTTTGCTATTACTTGACACTGAAACAATGAATGAATTATTCTCGTCCTATATTTCCACTTGCTGCTATTACTAGATTGTTTGGCAGTAAATCGATCGATGTGGGTTGGAATTAAGGCTATTGAATTATATGTACCTTGTATATTCAATTGTATCTATCATCTTCACTTTTATGCCACGTTCTACAATTTAAATAGGAAAAAAAACCCATATAGCACACTTTGCTAAAAAAAAGTACCGAAATAGCACCCTTCCCAACTTATTTTCCAAACTAGCACACTTTCAGAGTAAAACGCCACACTAGTTGGCGTTTTACTGTCTCCGGAACCAAAAGCGCCACTTCCTTTGGCGTTTTACTGTCTCGGGTACCAAAAGCGCCACTTCCTTTGGCATTTTACTCTCTCCGGAACCAAAAACGCCACTTCCTTTGGCGTTTTTAGGAGAAGCGCCACCTTATTTGGCGTTTACCGGTTGCGAGCGGATAAAAACGCCACATAGTGTGGAGTTTACAGGTAAAACGCCAACCTTTGTGGCGTTTTACTGTAAAGCGCCAGATAATGTGGCGTTTTATTATTTGGGGTTGTATTTGCTGCATTATCTTAATATCAAATATGTATTCATATAGTGTTCTAAATTTCTAAATATCCAACACATTCATAATGCTATTTGCTGCATGTTCTAAATTTTTTAAATGTCCAACACATTAAGGTAGATTATGATTACAATATCATAGAAATATGTCCAAAAGGGAATAAGGTAAATAGTGAATACAAAATGATCCAACATAGAACAACAACAAAAAGAAACATCAGTCTAAACATCAGAAAGATACATGATTCAACTAGGAAATCTACAATATTTGGAAATGACAAGTAATCTTCAGATGCTGCAACAAAGACCTTCAATCCTGCAATCAAAATAAAAGAAATATTTGACCAAATTATTAAACTATAGTCAACAATACAATATATTATTTAGAATATAAAAATATTTGAAAGAATTAATACCTGTCACTTTTGACTCTTTAAACCTTAGGTTTGGTCACCAGATTGTTGTTCTATGTTTGGAGAATCTTGGATTGGGCTCAACTGTGTAGTTTGAGCTCCACGTGTAGGCCTACTCATAGGAAGTGGTGGTGTGAGAGGTCGAGTGAAGGGCATATTCCAAGATGGTGGAGGTGATCCAAACATGGTTGTGTGGAGGCCATGTGACCAGCTAGGGTGTGGTCCATGTGGTGAAAATGGATAAAAAGGTCCTTGTTGGTCAAAGCCTAGGGACGGACTAAAACTTGGTTGAGACCATGATAAAGTAGAAGGAACCCCAAAGTTATCAGATGGTGGCAACGAAGGAGAGTAGAACATTCCTGGAAACGAAGAAGGAGTACCAACAGGAAATTGTCTTGCAGATTTAGAATCACCTACAGGCAAGGAGTCACTTGTTGTTGTAGAACAACCTGGTGCAGTAGAATGCCCTTGTGGTGTGAAGTGTCCAGTTGTTGTAGAACAACCTGGTGCAATAGAATGACCTTGTGGTGTGGCATCGACTGATGTTGTCATAGGAGGAGCTATACTCTGATTTGGATGCATGTGGCTAGGCATTTACTGAAACCATGCATTCTGTACTTTATATATGTTATCTCGTGCTGTCAACCAATCATCAACAGGTGTCTCTTGTGTCAATGCTTGTAGTGTCTCTTGGATTTGCACATGAGTTTGGACCTATAAGAATGAATGCTAATTAAAATTGATTTCATTTCAACATTAAGATCTATATAAATATATATATATATATATATATATATATATATATATATATATAGATATATAAATATATATGTATACTTACACAATCTCTCTCTATGTATCCACGAGGATAGTACAAAGTAGGTGGATCAACTGGCCGTTGAACATGATACTGAGGTTTGTACAATGTAGGGGGCATCTCGACAATCAAAGGATCAGGAAGTTGAATTATACTATTACGTCTGTCATTCCATGCATTTAGCTCTGTGCTATATTGGACCAACCAGTCATTGCTGCTACGCCCTCTACCATCAATCCGATGATATATAGGAAGGTCTTGGGGTTGTGGTTGATAGTGAGCACCAAATTGTCTTAGGACTCTATCAGGAGCATGCCACTCCATTACAGTAGAAGAGAGCATTAGTACACGTGCCATCCAAATATCTCTACCTTGTTGACACATAGGCGGCAACTTGGCCAACAGTTCAACACTATAAGGTGTCCAAACTAACTGCAAATTTAAATATCTGTAACAATTTAAATAACTATAATTATGACAATACATTAGAATACATATTTCGCAAATAAAGTTATGTAAAATTTAAGAATGAAATGAATTAAAAATCTCACCTGACTTGGCTGATGGGTATCAATCTCATTAAGGTAGAACGTCACAGTTCCTCGTGGTACACGTACACGCTCCATCAGATGGTTCCATCTGTTTCACATAAGTTACCAACGATAAGAATATTATGAGATTATACTTTCTAAAATAGAGTATTTATATATTCATATGACTTACCTATAGCCTAGTGGAGCATGTTCAGGCCACTGAAAATCATCTCGCATGTCCAACTTTCCAGGTCTACCAACATGCAACCTTTCCCAAGACCACAGTTGCAATAGATGCACACACCCAGATATTCATCTTTGTTTAGAACTTGGACGACACCTATACAACTGACGATATAAGTATGCTAAAACTGCACTGCCCCAAGAGTATAAACCGCAACGGTCAAAATCCACTAGAAGAGGCAAGTAGCGAAGATGAACCTCGTTACCGGTACCATCTGGTAATAGAAAACAACCTAAAAGGTGTAACAAGTATGCAATTGTGTATCGACGTTTGACTTGATCGTCGGCATTCTCCAAGTCAATGTCTATAAATGTAGAACGCAACCAACTCAACTGGACGGACCCATGATCAAGCCCTTCTGGATGTGAACCTAAGATATGGTCGCACATGGAAGACCAAGAACTAAATTGACCTTCATTGGGACCTATAGGATGATGAGCTACAACGACATCACCATCAACACGTAAACCTAGTAAGACTTCAACATCCTGAAGTGTGATTGTCATCTCACCCAAAGGCAAGTGGAAGGAATTTGTAGTTGAGTTCCACCTTCTAGTAAGTGTTGTTATCAATGCTGCATCAAAGTGAACCCTAGAAAGGGTAATGATTGATCTGAACCCCGCTGTATGAACATACCCTAACACATCTGTATCTTTTAACTGTCACCTATAAATTTCAGTGGAGTGGCATGTAATCCGCAATGTATCATCTCCTTTCACCATGTATATACAAAGAAAGAAAAAATATCACAATATGGTGTTAAATGACTAAATGCATACAATAAAATTACATCTACTATTACTATTACAGAAGTTAGGAGGAAATTTTATTCATCCCGCCCTCCTCATGTGAGTTAGCAAACTAAGATTACAGATAGAGATTTCAAAGTACAAAACAACTAAGATTACAGATAGAAATTTCAAAGTACAAAACAACTAAGATTACATATAGAGATTTCAAAGTACAAAACAACTAAGATTACATATAGAGATTTTGAGATTTCTAACCATTCATTTTCTTACATGTTCTCTCATTATGACCTAAACCACCACCGTTTCCACATTTGTAAGAAGTGCGATTAGGATCAATATCCATATTTGTCATTCTGCGCTTCACCTTAGGTCTTCCTGCACGTGTTGTAAGAACTGGTGGTAGAAGATATACAAGACCCATGGTTGGATCAAACCCTGGCCAGTATCTTTTATCTGGGATTCCACTAAACTGAGGGGCATATGTCAACCTATAATTGTCTAGCTTGTACCAACTGCTGACAAACTGAAAATATTCATAGTGTATGAAACTAGTGCATGCTAGTAAATGTGAGCATGGGATATGATGAACTTGTGGTTTACCACAAGTACACTGAAGGATAGGGATTTCGCAGAAGATGCACCTGATAACTATTTCCTGACACATCATTGACAGTGAATTCGAACTCATTTACTCGGCAACTAATGTGATGTTTCCTTGCCTCCTGCTCCAACTTGTCCAATTTATAAGCTATTCTCTCGGTGAATTGGCCAGTTAATGATGTTGCGGAGTTCCTCCTTTTAAAGAACATCGTGACCAACCGATAATATGTGCTACATATGAGGGCTTGTATGGGAAGATTGCGAGCACGCTTTAAAATTCCATTAATCGTCTTAGAGTAATTGTTTGTTTTTGTACCGAAACGATAACCACCATCACAAGACATAGCCCACAATCTTGGGCTTAAAAGCATTAGCCAACTGTAAGAAGATGGGTCAATGGCTTTTATAGCACTCATGTGTTTATCGAACTCTACCACTTCAGTCGCCTTAGCTGCTTTCCACATCAAGTTATATAATTCAGTAGACTTAAATTTCTTATGAAAGTTGTCTCTATAATGTCTTAAACAGTTACGTTGAGTGGCATACGGGAACACCTCATCCAAAGCTTGATGAATGCTGCACATCCTATCAGATATAACACAACAGTCATTCCTTTGTCAGACAATTGGAATTTGATATTTCATGCAATTCAAGAACCACACCCAAGAAGAATGATTTTCTTTCTCAACAACTACAAAAGCTAAGGGAAACAATCCATTGTTTGCATCAATGCCAGTAGCTATAAGTAACGTCCCACCATATTTACCATACAAAAATGTGCCATCAACACTAATCACTGGCCGACAATGAGCCCAACCTGCAATAGATGGACCAAAACTCCAAAATACACGTTCAAATCTATGGCCAAGGGTTGTTTCGCTGGCTTTGAAATTATATACAGTTCTTGGAATAGCTTGTTGAACAGATCTAAGAAATAGAAGTAACGTCCCATACGATGTCTCCCAATCTCCAAAAATTGATGAAATGGCTTTCTTACGTGCATGCCAAGCCTTCTTGTAGGATATGGTAAGATACAACTCAGCTTTCACTCTTTCAACTATCTCTCGAGCGGTCATGTCTAGTTTTGCTCTCAACATAGGCATTATCATCCTTGCAATATATGAAGACTTGCATTGCATATGATCCTTGTACAAAATTGCACTGTGGCATGAGTGTTTATCATTGTATTTTGTTATTTTCCATAACCCACCAATCCTCTTAGATGCACATGCATGAAGTCTCCATGAACATTGATCCTTATGCAGACATATAAGCGTAAGGAAACGCTTATTTGATCGGTCTGTCCGAAATTGGACATTATTATTGATTGACCAAGCCTGCAATTTTACAAGGAGGTCTGCCTTTGTTTCAAAAATATCACCTTTATTAAAACCTTGTCCTGTAACAACTTCATCGTCTCCCATGTCTAAAGGGTTTGCAAAGTCATCAATCCAATCATCCACATTAAAACTTTCATAGTTATCCGTATTGGCATGGTCCACCCAATCATCCTTCCAGGTTTCCGGGTCAACATAAACGTCATGATTGCTATCATATATACGAAGTTGTTGCAATTCTACGTCATTATCAAGGTCATCATCATCATCATCATCATCATCATCATCATCATCATCATCATCATCATCATCATCATCATCATCATCATCATCATCATCATCATCATCATCATCATCATCATCATCATCATCATCATCATCATCATCATCATCATAATAATCTGGATCATCATCATCGTTATCATCATCATCAACCAAAATATCAGATTTCTCAACGTAAAGATTCATACGCCTCCCGTAGTCGATAGTGAGTAGGTCTTTCCAACTATCATCATCCACAACTTGAGTAGGAAATAAGTTAAATGTCGGACCTAAATCACTTGGAAGGGTGTAACTTAAATGGATGTTGTGCATTGATGAGTTGATGTCAAGAACTTGATGTACGAATGACATAAACTCGGCATAAGTAGATGTCGTAGATATTTCAATTGGCATGTGTGTTCCATTATAAAGTAGGACAAAATGTCTTGAGGTATCAGCCATAGTCCTGAATTGATGAGTAATTTTTGTTAGATATATAATTTGAAAGTTTTGATCTAAAATCACTAACCATATAGCTATTGCATTAGTTCAAATGGTTTTCATCTAATTTTTTTTTGTTCAAATGACTTTATAAAATCACTAACCATATAAAATGACTAAGTTGAGCGAATTTGGTATATTTCAGTGCCGTTAAATCACTAACCATATTGTTTTTGTTCAAATAACTTTGACAAATCGCTAATTAGCATCAATTGAAGCGAGTTATACACAGGTAATCGTTGATTACCATGAGAGACACAGTAGAGTAGCGCGTTGGCCTAGCTAATCATATAGCTATCACATTTGTTCAAATGATTTGATCTAATGTAAAACAATCCACGCGATATTGGAGATTTGACTTTGACAAATCGCTAATCATATAAAAATGACTTAGTTAAGTGAATTTGACAAATTTGCTAATCATATAGCTATCACATTTGTTCAAATGATTTGATCTAAAATTGTTTTTGTTCTAAATCTAATCCTTATATAAGTATTTGACTTGGAAACCATTAAACCAAACCATCATTCACAAAATAATGATCACTAGTGTGAAACAATAAATGTAAAACAATCCATGCGATATTGGAGATTTGACTTTGACAAATCGCTAATCATATAAAAATAACTTAGTTAAGTGAATTTGATAAATTTGCTAATCATATAGTTATCACATTTGTTCAAATGATTTGATCTAATATTGTTTTTGTTCTAAATCTAATCCTTATATAAGTATTTGACTTGGAAACCATTAAACCAAACCATCATTCACAAAATAATGATCACTAGTGTGAAACAATAAATGTAAAACAATCCACGCGATATTAGACAATTGTCTAAATAGTAGAAGTCCATGTAGGACACAGTCCACTTAGATACAGTCCAATTAGTTACAATCAAATGAAATTACATTCTACTAATAAATACATCATGGCTCACACATTCCAAACTAAAATACACATAAGTAATCAAATATTGTTCGCAATGTAATCTCACCTCAATGTGGTCGCAAACAATGCTCTTATGCTCCTATCTTGCTGGCAACCTCTTTATGCAACAATGCTCCTATGCTCCTGAGGTTGTGTGCCGCAAACAAAATCACGGAGGGGCGCCTGGTGCGTCGCAACAATGCTCCTATGACACATTCCAGACATGTTAATGTAGAATACTTAGGGGAGTCGATGAGGATGGTTGATTCGAGGAGGTCTTTGGGGATGAGGTCCTTGGTGGCGGAGGTGGCGAAGGCAATGAGAAGCCTGGTGCGAGATCTCCTGGCGGTTTCTGGGCCTGGGCATTGTGGCGCCGGGCACCGTTCTTGGCCGCCTGGTGGGCTGGGTGAGCCACTGTGCGGCGGATGGGGGCGTCGGGGCCTGGTTGGGCCTGAGGGGAGCAGGATGGAGGGGAGCATGATGGAGGGGAACGTGGTTCCGGTGTGTGCGTCACTCACGGAGGAGGCGAGGAGGAGGAGGCGAGGAGGAGGAAGCGGAGGCAGAGCAGGAGAGGAGGAAGCGGAGGGGAGTAGGACGTAGGGGAAGGTGGTTCCGGTGTGTGCGTCACTCACGGAGGAGGCGAGGAGGAGGAAGCGGAGGTGGAGCAGGAGAGGAGGAAGTGGACCTGCGGCGGCGAGGAGGATGACGACGATGCGCGGCAGGAGGAGGACGACGATGCGAGGATCCGGCGGATGAGGACGACCTGCGGCGGCGGACCTGCGACGGCGGGAGCGGCGGTGGCTGAGTCACTTGCGGCGGCGGGAGCGGCGGTGGCTGAGGAAATCGGCGCTGGAGAGGGAATTCGACCGGCGGAGCAAACTGAGAAGTGAGCGAGGGAGAAAGCAAAGTCGCGTCGCTCGGGGAGGTAACCTAACATAACACGCCACTTAAAGTGGCGTTTTACAGGAAAACGCCAAATAAAGTGGCGCTTTACCCCTCGAAATCAAGCAAAAAAAGCCACCGCCTCTGGCGTTTTTCAGTAAAACGCCACATAATGTGGCGCTTTCTGCTAAAGCTGTCCAAGGACGGACGCGACGTATCGGCCGGTTGACCGAATAAATGAAAAGTGCCAGATAATGTGGCATTTTTCTGCCACGCAACCCGGTTGGTGGGACGCATTCAAGCAAAACGCCACATAGCTTGGCGCTTTCCACCCACGCAATTGTAAAACGCCAAATGAAGTGGCACTTTTGGTTCCGGAGAGAGTAAAACGCCAAAGGAAGTGGCGTTTTTGGTACCCGAGACAGTAAAACGTCAAAGGAAGTGGCGCTTTTAGTTCCGGAGACAGTAAAACGCCAACTAGTGTGGCGTTTTACTCTGAAAGTGTGCTAGTTTGAGAAATAAGTTGGGAAGGGTGCTATTTCGGTACTTTTTTTTAGCAAAGTGTGCTATATGGGTTTTTTTCCCATTTAAATAAGTTTTCAAATCGTCTTGTTTGGGACGTGGAGTGTACCATGAAACCAAAACTATAATTTGCTGGTGTCAAGTGAATGATAAAAGAGCTTTTGTGTCATGATATCGATACTGCAGTTAGGGTGGGTGGGGGTGCCTCTGTAAGATCACGTTTACAAACTACATACCCAAGAAAACAATATTTCAACATTTAAAGTGGGTCAGTTAGTATATTAATTATACATATGTGTTATTTTAACTTGTACATTACCTGAATTTGTGTAGATCATAATTAAATTCAAGCTACAATGCATTCATGTAATGTTTTAACTTGTGCATTACCTGAATTTGTGTAGATCATAATTAAATTCAAGCTACAATGCATTCGCATTCATGTAATGTTTTGATAACTTACGGATCGAGTCGGATTTTTACGGATCGCATCGGATTGACACGGATTTTTTAGTTGTGGATTTTTGCGGGTCAGGTGTGATTTTTTATAACTACAGGTCCGATCGGTTCGATTAACAAAAATCCAACCTATTACCATGCCTACCCACAGCCCTCGTTCCAATCATTCTCTCCTCTCACCTTCTTCTCCTTCCCCCGCCCCGATCTCCTCCATCTGCTACCACCTAGTCTCACCAACCAGCGGACAGAAAGTCCTGAAAGGATGGAGCCTATGATGAAATGGAAAACAGGACAATGTCACGTCTGCAACTCTAAAAGAAGTCTCACTAAAAGAAAATAAGGTATTAACGATAAAGATATCGACAGTTTAATTTCTTTGACGTAATACATATATTGAATAGACTATCGCACGTACCGCATTTGACATTCCGTCAGTGTAGGTCCACTCAGTAGAATTGGAATCGAAAAAAAAAGATAACGTGAATACTAATTTATGCTCGTGAACGTTTCCTTTTTCTCTCAGACCAGATTGTTATTAGTTGTCTTCATCACCCTCCACACACATTAACTTGATATCTCTCTCTCTCTTCCAATTCGAAATACTTAATGTTCCAAATTCAGAAATGATTAGTTTGAGAAAATAGTGTAAATTAACATGTCCTAAAGTGATTTGTCGTAAAACCCACTCAACCCAATAAAGTAATATAAAAAAAACTTATATTAAAATTGATCCGGTCCGAACACGAGTTGATCTAAAAAATACAAAATGACACGAAGGGACCAAATGATACTAATCGACCCAAACCTGACTTGACATTAAAGAATAAAATAACCTGAATTATCTCTAATCTATAATGACCCGTGTCGAACCGAATCGGAACCGACCCACCCGATTGCCAATTCGCCAACCTAAAGTGACTGAGATCCAACTCAAAACAACTTGACCCAAACCAAATATACAACCTAAGAAGATTCGCCATGATTACCACCTGGCCCAAAAATGACTCAACTCAAAACCAAATTAGCCTGTGGAAATAATACAAATTGACCTAAACCGATATTAAGATGACTCGAAATGATTTGACTTGAACCTGATCCGACCCGCTAAAGTAATTTGAACAAATCTATATCAAAATTGACCTGACCCAAACCTGAGCTAACTCGAAAATACAAAATGACCCGAAGGAACCCAATCTGACACTAGTCAGGCCCAAATCCGACCCCAAAAATCAAATAACCCGAATAATCTCCGACCCCTAATGACTTGGCTTGAAATGACCTGATCCAAACCTGACCCGATCCGCCTGATTGTCATCTCTACATATTGCTTTTTTTAAAGTACTAATACGCCTCCCGAGGGAACATATTGTCCCTATCAGGAGCATTACATCCTCTTTGAAGACGAATTGCACCAGAAACATATCAATGAGAATTAACATGCAAATCATGCTATATTAGTAATAAAAATAGCAAAAATATGCTATTTAGGTTTTTTGACCAAAAAACAATATCTGATTTGGTTTACTGAATTATATGTTTTCTAGAAACTAAACACGTAAAATTCAAATGGATGAGGACTGAACAGACCCGCAAGAAAAAAACAAAAGTTATATTACATCATATCTATACATATTGGTTTTGTTAGAGTTACATTCTGATCTTTTAACAAGAATATTTCTAAGATTTTCTCTAATCCATCCTCTTACGACACGTTTGGTACGTGGTACTCTGTGCGAGACTGGATTGAAATACGGTATAAAAAGTCCCAACCTTGGTTTGTTTGCTTTAAATGTAATTTGGGATTGCACAGAGGCGGTAACAGAATCCCGACCCCTTGGGACTCCTCCAACCCGCACTCCCCCCTAGTACTACAGAGGTACATGCCGAGAGTGTCAATAACACGACTCCCCGCTCTTCCGACTCCCATTGCCTGATAGCAACAGATCGACCTTGGCCTGCGGTAGCCTTCAACCATGACGTTGTTGTTTCCGCAGCCTTTGCCTTCACCCCTACGAGCTGCTGTATAGTTCTGCCTTCTCGCCGAGTATTAACCTTTTCGTTTCCACCACTGCGGCCGGCGGTACCCCTCAACCTTTACGGCTCCCGCAATGAGTCTTCACCTTCTCGCCTCCACCTGTTCAGGTTTCACCTTACTTGCATCTTTCTGGTACCATTGTTGCAGGTCGCAGTTCCCATTCAACCTTGTTATTTCCAACTTTGCAATTCGTGCCTGGCCTCAACCAGCCTGTCTCCTCTATAACCGTCTTGCTTAATTAGATCGTTCCAATTTCCTTCTCAAACTACAAGCAACGACCATCCTCTACATTCCTGCTACTATATGAAACTGTCCAGCCTCATTTAATCTTACGCCCAACCACCACCTACCTATAGCTAGCCAAACTTAATTTTCTCCTTGTACAACAGTCGTGATTCTAGTTTCTGCTAGTTCCAGAATCTTTTCCCGTGTATGGAACACGAAAAACCAATCCTTCGTGCATCCCATACCAACCAATCCTCCATTGCATCCTATATAAATCTTGTCCAGTGAACCAAACAAGCCCTTAATGCATGCCTCGCCATATTATATCGTACATTAGAGTATAAGGAGTGTTTACATACTAGTCGATCTAAGTATTCACATACCACGCCAGGAAATTCAATTAATCAAATTTCTCATAGCGAGATCCACATAACCTCGTAACCTTCATATAGTGTCCGATGTATCTTCTTTATCCATTTCTAGGGTTCTGATTTTTGACATACATTCATATTTGACTAAGTGAATAAATATATCTTATACTACTACTTATATTCTAATGACTGATACATATATGTATGTAGTGCTGTTTAGATGAATGCAGGGAAAATATGTACAGTCATCTCAAATCTGATTATGTTATTATGATATCATCTGTTATTTACTATTGTAGTGATTAATCGTCAAGCTTTAGGAAAAGAGAAATGGCAAGAGCTGTGGTGGAGGACACAGGGATCAGTCGAACAGAGCGAGTTTCATCAAGTATTTAGAGAGTGTCATACTGCCGTCACCGTCCAGGAACAGTTTCATCAAGTATTTAGAGAGTCCACTTACAAGCGCCACACCTTCACCTTCACGAGCCTCCACTGCCAGTGGCCCAGGTTCCAAAACACGATCCCAGGAATCGCCTGTCCGTACCCGCTCTGTTGGTACTTGGTCTTGATGGCTTCCTAGTCCGTCTCCCAAGGGTTCAGTGACGCCTGATCGAACTCCATGTCGCTGAACACGATGACCCTCTTCACCATCTGCTCTGGGGGCATGCAGCCCGGCTGCGACGGCAACCTCCAGGATCCGATCAAACACGGCCTGAAAATTGGTGTTGGCGCCCTAAGACTATTGCCGGCTATCGTGTGCAGCTGCGACGTCTGGCTGAACGTGATGACCTTCCCTCTCCATGGCTCCTCACACAGCTGCGAAGTCAGAACCCCCAATGCCACCGAGACCTCAATCGGTGTTTCTTCCATGCTTCTGGAGACATCACATACAGCCAGGCAGTTGCTCAGTTGGCCTTTCACCTTAAGGTCACTCACCATCCTCTGACACTGCAGCTCCGCCACCTCGTCGTCTTCATTGCCGGCATCCTTGCTGATCATGAAGAAGTAGAGATAGCTATTGTAGCGAGGTTCCATCACCTGCTTCACGATCTCGTGCGGAAGGAGAGCACCGGCGGCTATCTTTGCCTTCTTTTGCCGCACATAATCCGCCAAGAACTCATGGAACTGTCGGCTGTCGTGCTTCATGAACAGATCCTTGTAGGTCTTCATGGCGACAGGCGCGACGCGACTGTACGGCAACTCGGCCCAACGATTGGCACTCATGTAGATCTCCGGGAGCTGGACCGCCGCGCGGAGCGGCACCAGCACCTCCTTCCTGAGCCGATCACGGACCCTGTAGGCGTAGTATTCCTCCTCCATACCCTCGTATTCCGGGTGGGACTCCCGTGGAAAGACTCGGCGAGCGACGCTCTCGCAGAGCAAGGTTGAGAGGTCGAACGTGGAGTTGAGTGACGGGCACCACTTTGCTGCCAGCCCGACCTTCGTGATCATCCCGGAGCGGAGGCTCTGTATGTCGAGCCGCAGCTGCGTGGCTAGGAACTCGGCCATGCAGTCATGCAGGAGCCGGTAGTCTAAGTCGCTGCGGTACCTGTCGAGTGCGCGTGCCGCCATCTTGGCCCTCTTCTTCTTCCTCATCTGGCCGGCTTCCTCCGTCACGACCTTGACCTGTTGATAATGTTGTTATTGTCGTTCATGCAACAGCCACAGGTACAATTTAATTAACAGTGCAGGCAGATCTAAGATAAGATTCGAAGAACAAGCAATGCAGGAGAACAAAAAATAAGAGTTAGATTCGCAAACCAGATCGTTCATTGAGAAACGAACTTGTTACTTAAAGAAACCACTGCCTGGCAATCCTCGCGGATAGGCACCGTTCTCCCAGTCTCGATCCGGCACGAACCTGGAAGTTCGCACTGCTACCAGTGCAGCACAACCACCGCAGGTACCACCGCCTGACAGCTGCGTCTGAAGGAAAGGATGAGTCTCGCTTTGCACATGAGGACAACTCCGCAAAGCAACTCCGGGGACGACGACTCTCGCACTCGTGATTAGGGCTCACAAAACACACGGCGGCAGAAAACTATTTTCGGTGTGTTTAACCCTAATGACCGGAGTCATATATATAGTCACGCGCATCCCTAATCCTATTCCCAGTTAGACGCAACACTTGGTTGCTCTCGTACACAATACAGAATAATCCGTAAAAGAGAAACACTTTCTAATTAGGATTTAAGAAATCCGAATAAGAAAGCAACAATTAATTACACGAGTAATTAATTACGTAGTTGTATCCTAGTGCAAAAAGAAGACGGAAGACATTCTCCACAATCCACGATCCACAAGCCACAAGCCCGAGCCCGAGCCCGAGCCCGAGCCCGGCCCGACCCGACCAGGCGAGGCGAGGCGTGGCGTGGCGCGCGCGCGTGCGTGCGTGCGTGCGTGCGTGCGTGCGTTGTGATGTGGCAATCCCACCCACCAAGGAGGTGAGCATACCTCCTTCCTAGGACTCCTTTGGACACTAGTGCCCCATGTGATCCTACATATGAGGACCACAAAAGTTCTAGATGTGAGCAATATGGGATAAAACTTCTTTGCCATTTGCACTAGAAACAACACTACATTCTCACATGTACTTGCTGCACTACATTGGGCTTAACCCATGCTAAATAAGTGATTACCACAATAGCCTAGCTACAGTAATAAGCTGCTACAGTAACTAACTACTAGCTACAGCAGCTACAGTAACTAATAACTACTGTAATCAATTATCTAACAATCCCCCACAAAGTCCAATGTGTAGTGTGCTCTACCATTCGGTCCTCCATATTGTGTTTTCAGCAGATACCTTTCGGTTTGAATCTACCTGAGTTATCCAACTGTGAGCCCCGTAGGAACTAGGTGAACAAAAGTCTTGAACCTGAACCTTGGGTACAAGAGTATAGGTTGGTAACAACACAATAAAGACATGGTAGTAAAGAAAACAATGCATTAAGGCCATGCATACAAAATATAAATCATGATTGATAACAGAGAACAACCTAATTCTCCTGTTGCGGCCTACACAACATCAATCACTTAGCTGGAGTCTCCAAGGATGTACTGCTAACATCCTGTCCTAAGACTTGACACCATTAAGAGACTACTCTCTTACTAACTTGCAGTCATGACACTAACAGGTTTCCCAGGGAATAGACACACAGATGCAAGAAGCATCACACAAGAATACATAGTGTCATCCGATTTACCCGACAGCTTGTTATTACCACATTGAACCCAATTTGTGGGATCTCCACTCTTTTGGGTTGGGTTGCTACTGCCTGCAAATCTATAGGGGTTTCAATCCCATTCCCAACCTGGATTTTTCCACTAAAGCCAAAGTAAGACCTTTAGTGAAAGGATCAGCTGTATTATCTTTGGTACCGACGTAGTCCACAGCCATGACCCCATTAGACACTAACTCCCTTACATATTTCAATCTGACTTGGATGTGTCTACGCTGTTTTTGATTGTACTTGGAACTCTTTATCTTAGCAATAGTTGTAGTGCTGTCACAGTGAACTGAAATTGCAGGAAGCGGCTTCATTACCATAGGTAAACTAGACATAAGTCCATGTAGCCATTCAGCTTCCAATCCAGTTTCATCTAAAGCACACAACTGTGCCTCAAAAGTGGACCGAGACAATATGGTCTGTTTCTTAGACCTCCAGGATACAGCTCCTCCTCCCAACAGGAATACATATCCTGAGACACCATTACTCCCAGAATTCACGGCAATCCAACTTGCATCACTATATCCTTCGACTACAGAAGGATGTTTACCATAATGCAGCCCAAGGGAACGTGTTCCCTTGATATACCTCAGAACTCTGTCAAGAGCTTCCCAATGGGTCTTGTCGGGACAACTGGTGTATCTACTTAACTTGTTCATGGCAAACGCAATGTCTGGACGTGTACAGTTCATAAGATACATCAGACTTCCGATAATCTGAGAGTATCGTAATTGAGACACTGGAACCCCAGTCTCATTCTTGAACAAGGGTTTGGATGAATCATATGGAGTCTTAACAGGTTTACGTGATGTGTACTCAAACCTCTCCAGTATCTTCTCAACATAGTGAGACTGAGAGAGAGTTATACCATCAGTAGACCTTATGATTTTAAGCCCTAAAATCACATCAGCGACACCCATATCCTTCATCTCAAACTTGCTACACAAGAATGACTTTGTCTCTTTTACTACTTTCATATCAGAACCAAAAAGCAGGATATCATCGACGTATAAGCATAACAAAATGAATCCATTATTGACAACCTTGCAGTAGAGACACTTATCAAATTCATTAGAAATAAATCCAAACGATGATATCACAGAATCAAACTTCTCATGCCATTGCTTAGGGGCTTGTTTCAAGCCATATAATGACTTAACAAGTTTACACACTTTGGACTCATTCCCATGACCCACAAATCCCTCAGGTTGTTCCATATATATCTCTTCTTGAAGATCACCGTGTAAGAACGCGGTCTTCACATCCATCTGATGGATATAGAGATTATAAATGGAAGCCAATGCTAAAAGCACTCGGATTGTGGTCATACGGGAAACAGGTGAATAGGTATCAAAATAGTCTATTCCTTCCCTCTGTGTGTAACCCTTAGCAACTAACCTAGCCTTATACTTATTGATTGTCCCGTCTGCATTAAGTTTCTTCTTAAAAATCCATTTACAACCAACTGCAGAACAACCAGGAGGCAAATCCACCAATTCCCAAGTTCCATTCGAGAGAATTGATTGGATTTCATCATTAACGGCTTCTTTCCAAAACTTAGCTTCTGGAGATTCCATAGCTTGTTTGAAAGTAACAGGATCATCCTCAACATTGTAAGTGAGAAACTCACTTCCAAAGTCCTTTGATGTCCTAGGCCGTTTACTTCTCCTTGGTTCAACTATTTCTTCAGAATCATCAGATTCAGAAATAGCTTGTTCTGAGTCGCCCCCCACATTTGTCATCCTTTCCACGTGCTCGGGAATGGACCCTGTGGTAAATGAATCTTCTTGAGAAACTTCATTGGGCACACCATTTTTCATAGGAAACACATCCTCAAAGAATGTTGCATCACGTAATTCTACAATTGTATTGACCTCAATGCCAGAGATATCTGATTTTACAATCAAGAATCTAAAAGCATAGCTTGTCTCTACATAACCTAAGAATATGGCATCAACCATTTTCGGTCCTAATTTCTTCCTTTTGTGTTCAGGGACAAGTACCTTAGCAAGGCACCCCCACACTCGAAGATATTTAAGACTCGGTTTCCTTCCTCTCCACAACTCAAACGAACTACTCTCTGAATGTTTATGGGGAACTCTATTCAGAATATGGCAAGCCGTATTCAAAACTTCCCCCCACATAAAGTTGGGTAATCCAGATGTTTGGAGTAAGGTATTTACCATATCTATTAAGGTTCGGTTTTTACGTTCAGCTATCCCATTTGATTGTGGTGAATAAGGAGCAGTTACCTCATGAACTATACCATGTAATTGGCAAAATTCCAAAAACAAATTCGAGGTATACTCTCCTCCCCTATCAGACCTTAATCGCTTAAGTACTTTACCGGTTTGAGTTTCAACTTCTTTCTTATAAATTTAAAATTTATCTAATGCCTCATCTTTACTTCTAAGTAAATAGACATAACAGTATCTACTCGCATCGTCAATAAAAGTTATAAAATAATTCTTTTGATCTTTCGTAGCAACACCATTAAATTCACAGATATCTGTATGAACTAATCCAAAATTTCTGAATTCCTATTCACAGAATGAAAAGGCTTCCTAGGCAATTTAGCTTGTACACAGATTTCACATTTATTGTTGCTAACTTCAGATTTAGGGATCAAATCTAGATTCATCATACGCTTCATTGAGGCAACATTAACATGTCCCAAATGTGAATGCCATACATCGAATGAAACAAGATTCATGCAAACAGAACAATAATCATTCAAATTTAAAACGGAATTTGAAACAAGTTCAACATGAATCTTAAACAAGTTCTCCACATCACATAAGTACCCCTTGCCAAAAAACAAAGAATCACGAAGGCGTGTAATAATAGCCTTATTACATTTACAGTCTACTCTATAACCTTCTCTAACTAATATGACGCCACTAAGGATATTGCGTCGAATGGTTGGAACATGTCTGACCCTGTTAAGAGTCAAAACCTTCCCCGAAGGGAACTTCAAGTCCACCCGTCCTTCGCCTTTGACTTCTGTAGAGCTGGAATCGCCCAAAGTCACAGACCGACCTCGAGAGGCCTGATAAGACACAAACAGGGATTTATCAGCACACACATGTACATTAGCCCCAGTGTCAATTATCCAATAAAGTGGTTCAAATATAGAAAGAATTTCAGGTTTAATAGACACGTACCCATCATTGAGGTTCAAGGATGCAGTCATCATGTTGACCACAGCCTCCTCAGTTGCAGATGCGGTAGCTTTCTTTGCCTTCTTAGTAGGACAATCCTTGGTCTAGTGGCCAACCTGTCCACAAGTCCAACAAGGTTTGTTCTTCAGTTTCTTTTGGATCTTTGCCTTGGGTTTATGTGCATTCTTAGGTTTCTTATCTTTTGTGTTTTTCGTAGAAGTAAGATTAACAGTTGGATTAGCATCGGTAGGCACCTTGACCCCTTTCTCCTTTAAGTGTTCTTCTTGTATATTAATATCCATCATTAATTCATCCATGGTGTGTCTCCCTTTGCGATGCTTCAGAGACATACCAAACGATTCCCAAGACTTAGGGAATTTTTTCTATGATAGACATAACAACGAATTTCTCAGGAAACACCATCTTGGCATCTGAGAGTTCATGAACTAGGAGTTGTAGATCGTGTGTTTGATCAGAAACTGACTTACCCTCAACCATCTGAAACTTAAGAAATTTAGACACACAATATTTTTCAACACCCTGATTCTCAGCGCTAAAATTCTTAATTAACAATTCCCATAAAACCTTGGACGTAGTGACTGGCGGCTTTGAGTAAGAATCATACAGTTTGTTATTTAAACCAAACAGAATCAAACCGCGGCATGTTTTATCACCCTTCTTCCAATTAGCAATAATGTTTGTATTATCAGGAATTGTTTCATCAGACACAGGTTCAGTTTCAATTAAATATTGATCATACCCCGCAATATTCAGCCAAATTTCCATACGACTCTGCCAACGGGCAAAGTTTGCACCGGTAAACTTTTCAGGCATATTGGTTGTATCAATCTTACATCCAGAACCACCCTGATTTGCCATGTTAATTAACGACAGAAATTGGTTTCTTTGAGACTGTTGTTAATGTTAGTTATTGTCGTTCATGCAATAACTACAGGTGCAATTTAATTAACAGTCCCGGCCAGGCGAGGCGAGGCGTGGCGTGGCACGCGCGCGCATGCGTTGTGATGTGGCAATCCCACCCACCAAGGAGGTGAGCATACCTCCTTCCTAGGACTCCTTTGGACACTAGTGCCCCATGTGATCCTACATATGAGGACCACAAAAGTTCTAGGTGTGAGCAATATGGGATAAAACTTCTTTGCCATTTGCACTAGAAACAACACTACATTCTCACATGTACTTGCTGCACTACATTGGGCTTAACCCATGCTAAATAAGTGATTACCACAATAGCCTAGCTACAGTAATAAGCTGCTACAGTAACTAACTACTAGCTACAGCAGCTACAGTAACTAATAACTACTGTAATCAATTATCTAACATGACCTTAGCCAGCTCCGCCGCTACCCGCTCCTCCCTGGTGTCTTGCCTCCACTGTCTCTTCTTCTGTGCTTTTCGCCCTGATCGTCTTTCGTTCCAATGACAGGTCCCGCGTCGGTGTTCGAATAGACAGATAACCGGCTGCACCCTTCTCTTCTCCTTCCTCTCCTGCTTTGCAATCTCCCTCACGTCTGCGCCGTTGAGCAACCGGTGCAGGATCTCCGGTAGGTCTTTGATGTACCCAAACTGACACTACTAAACATTACTTGTTGTTCTACAGTTAGATTACGCTCTACAGAGAATTTTATCATCAGACTACATTTATTTTGTGCTCGGCCCAGGCCTACCATGGTCTACAGTGGGCCGAATTCAGTGTGCGTGGGAGTCTGATTTTACCCGCCGATTAGGTCTGCGCGGGTCTTCTAATTTCACCGACCTCTTAATTTATTCTTTCACCTTCATTTCTCTGAAAACTCTCCCGAAAGTTCCTCCGCTGTCCATTGCCGAGCCCTAACTGCTGCAACTAACGCGGGCGACCCTTCCATATCCCCAACCAGTGGCAGAGCTAGCCCCGTTATGAAAGGGGGCATACATGAAGTGGAATTAAAAGTTTATATTAAATTAATAATTCTTTATTTACATCATAAGTGAAATATGTCTTTAATTATTACCATAAGATAATGAGAGCATCAACTTATCTCAAAGACTTATTATTAACCTCTTTATCCTGACTTGGATAGGATAATCAATGGATCTTACATGGACAAAAAAAAATAAGGATATAGCTCCCTACTTTGTAGACTACCTAATTTCCATCTACAATTAGAATACTCATATATATATATATTATTAACTAAGATAATGTATCTTAAAATATTCTACACATATTTGAATGCATTCTAAAGCACAACCACTAACATAGAAAATTTATAACTTTTCTTGTATGTGACCACCACTTCTTTAAATTAGTTCTTCATGATTGTCATCTTAACAAAACTACATGTATTTTATGTTCAACATTATTTGTGGGCTATTATTTATTTTCTATGATCGTACAAATACTTTCATATGCAATGATTTTGACAAGTCTAGTAGTATAAAAGTAACATTAATATAGAATTTGATAAATTGAATTATAAATTGATACCAAGTAATAACAATATTACATAAGTTCAGAGATAAGAAATACAATAAATATAAGACAAATAATATATGCATAATGACATTAACTTATTCATTGTTTTTATCAAAAATTAAATACATGTTATGAAAATTTTATTAATTATTGAATTATAAATATAGCCATTTCTATCTAATGATGAAAATAAATAAAATATCATATACATTATTCCTTACATTATAACAAAAGTAATATGTGTAATTTAGAAAAGTAACATTTGCATAAAATTGTATATAGAAGTATGATTGGATAGTCAATCTACTAAAAAAAATTAAATAAGTGAGATATTAATGATTAAGATTCAAAATATGTTGTAAAATATAGGTAATGTAACAATGAAAAAATAACATGTAATTGATAGTAATATCATAAACAATAAATAATATGTAATAGTTCTCTACTCTTTTTGTATTATTGTACATTTATATTTATAGTATTTTTCATATAATAATATATGATGTGTCATCATTTTATCAAATACATTTGATGTTCCAAATATAAAAACATGTATCTAACCATATTATTGGCTATATATCGTGAAATCATAAACAAAAAAAAAAGTATTAGTATTGAGTAATAATTTATCTATTTTAGTATGTATTATATCTGAATTAGAGAAAATCATCCTACATTATCAACACACACAACTATACACATATAAATAAGTACTAACTATACATGTTGTATATTTAATTATCTGTATGTGATATGAGAATTTTGACATTCTAATAAAGTATATCGATAACTATTAATGTTAGGTTGTTTATTTCATCAATATATATGGTTATATTTATAGTCAATAAATTGACATTAATGTATGTATTTGTGACATAACTGTTAATATGTTTATTAGAATTAATATAAATTCAATAATATGAAGATTTATTTATGAAAGTAGGAAAACTTCATGGTTTATATGAAACTTGTCTTATTTTCATGTGTTTGTATTTGTATTTCGTTACTTATACCACATTTGTAACGATATTATGTGTCTTTAAAAGTCTATAAAACATGTCAGTATATGTATAAGTGTGTGTTGTATATAACACCGAAAAATTAATTTTTTTTGAGAGACCATGTTAAATATATATTATACATGTCTTTATAAAATCCAAAAATTAAGGGCTTGACCCCCTGAATCCGCCACTGTCCCCAACTGCGTGCCTGCTGAATCACGTCCTTGTGGCAATTTCACACTTGCGACTGTTCTCAGGTTACTCGTTGCTTGCTGGTTCCTTGACATCCTGTTCTTAGCCTCCGCAAGCACCCGATCCCAAACGATTCGTCGATTACCGTAAGACAAGCAGAGGTCGAAAAGGACATGCACACACACAGGAAGAAGGCAAAGAGCTAGTCCGGGCACAGGTACAGAGGATCGGGCCCTGCATAATTACCTGGAGTGGAGTTGGGCATGTCTTCCGACTGCTACTTTTATTTGATGAAGGTTGGCAGTAATACACTATATTTGTTCACCCTCCTTCATTTTATTATTTTATTGCGTAGGATCTATTATTGAAAAGCACAATGTTTGGTACTAAAAGCTATACATACACCCAATACCCCATCGCCCCCTTTATTTCTTTATTTTGCTCTATGTTACTGGGCACAAACATGGGACCATCGTTCTCATATTTCCCTGCTTACGCAACTAATGTTCTTCACCTCTGCCTTGAGAATTTGTTTGTGTCGTGATGGCTTCGTGTCTTCAATTGCTTGACATAAATCCTGTCTCCATTGCCACTCCCTAGTGAACATACCCATATAGAAACTTCTTGAGGACATTGACAACTAACAACACGTTTATAACTATGCTGAGTAGCAAAATGTGTCCTTGTTTGACGAAAACCTCCTAGCAGGAGGCAAATAACCAGTAGGCAGCCTTTTCTCTCTGATGCATCCCAATGCTTGCTGATTGATTTACCTCCAACTCTACCAAACACCAGACATCAGTCCAGATAGAAACATTATTTCTATAGATTGGAAGACACGAAGTGTCATTGTCTTCTTTTAGTGTGTTGCACACATTATATCCAACATCAACTTTATTTTCCCAACTAAGCTTTCTCACTTTAATTAATGGTTGTATGAGATCAAGAATAAAAATCACCAACGTCGACTAGATCAGCTTTCTATTACACAAGCAATGTACTTAATTGTCACAACAAACATTAAATACAATGGATATTACTTTTTCATTTTAATCACTATTTTTATAAATTATTAATTTCGTTTGGGATCATTGCTCCCTCACAACTAAAAAGAAACATTATGTTGTGTATATGGGACTGCATGGGGTTTATAATCCACCCTCAACTATGCTAGTAGAGAGTATAACAAATTCAATTTACAACAAGTGTTACCCGTTGTATTAGATTGCGTGGTCTTATGGGGGGTGCTTTACACAACATGTGATCGCATGTTGTATTAGATGTATTTTATACAACAGTTGAAACATGTTGTCTTTTAAGGAATGGCCTGTTGTAATATGGGTATTTTACACAACATGTGGTTCACCTGTTGTAATATATATTATACAACAGTTGAACGACGTTGTCTTTCGCTAAACACACCCGTTGTAATAGGGGTATTTTTTACAACATGCGGTTCACCCGTTGTAATATATATTATACAACAGTCGAAGTATGTTGTCTTTCACTAAACACATCCGTTGTAATAGGTAGGTCTATTACAACATACAGTGCACCTGTTGTAATATACATGTTTATACAACAGCTGGAGTATGTTGTCTTTTCATACATTTAACCGTTATAATAGGATTGTTTAGACAATATAGTGTGTGACTGTTGTAATATACACAATTTATACAACAGGTTATGCATGTTGTAGTTCACTAGAAACACCTGTTGTAATAGGTGTATTTTTTCCTGACAAACCTGTTGTAATAGGTGTGGATAACACAACATGTGTTGTTTGTTGTAGAATCATACATTTTACAACATATCATTAACTGTTGTCTTTGATTAGAGTTTGACATGTCATATATCGAACCAATTGTATTGATCAAATCAACCATATTATTAATAAACTATAATAAATATGCAATTATACTTTTTCATTTCACAAACAACCACTTAGTTGAATAAAATTTCCATCAAACCTTGAAAGAAAGTCGTACTAAATTTAATTAATATTAAATCATCCATACAACGATTCAATAATACAAAGTACTGAGTATCCACTCTAGAATCGAACTGAAAACTAACTAAAAAAGTTTCACACATTGGTCTATGCTAAAGAACAAATGTCTCCCCCACATGTCACATAATCTTATGTGTGCTCAAGAACACATGTCGCCCACTCGTTTCGGACCTCATCGATTTCTTCTTGGTTGAAGCAACGACCAATATACTTCGAATAATACTGCAATCATATGACAAATATATCAACATATTGTGATTTTTTCAATTTATTTAGAAATTTGAACAAACTAAAAGAATATAATGTTAAGTAGCTTACACATTCATGAATATTTCTATTTCTCACATCAAAGATGTCTTTCATATACTTCAGCACATACTACCCGCAATCTGTATTATTCGGCTGCTTTGGACACTGTACAAAATAAATATTAATTTGTTATCAAAATAATTGTGAGAACTTGTTGGCAAATAAGAGGATGGAAAGGTATAAATAGCCAGAAAACTTAATATAAAGTATGTGTAAACAGAATAAAAAATGCTATAAGAGTTGTGTTTTAGAAAGCGTGAAGCGAGCGGATTGCCCACCTTGAAGCGGGAAGCGGGAAGTGAGTTTTGAAGCGGAACAAAGCGGGTGTTTTTTGAAAAAGTGGTTTACATCATTTTAAATAAATCTGTAGTTTTGTGACTGTCGTACTACCAACAAGAAGAAATATTACTTAACAGTCAAGTGTTTTGAATAATATTTCACTGCTTCAAATGACTTTCACAGATCAAAATGAGTCTTAATATTGATTTCTAATTAGTAATTAATTAGAATAGTCATGTAATATGTAATCCGCTTATTATGTATAATTTATTTCTGCTTATTTGCTAGGTTGTTAATTATTGAATACATTGTAGGAACAAAAAGTAGCACATGATATACTACTTAAGTACTACTACGTGATAAAGCATCGTTGTATACTAGGTCATAGATTTCTTCTTCAATATTCATTATATTCCTAACTAGTACTACTACGTGATGTTAAATAGACGTTGGATGCTCCATCCCGTTGCATGGAAATCTTGAAAAATGGGCCATACAGGTAAAGTACACGCAACATTGCACGAGTTACTATATTTTGTTCCTATAATAGCTTCATTTTATCTTCTATACCCAGTTCCCATGTGGTTTTTGAGTCTAGACTCTAAAAATGGTGAGATCACCATATTTCTTGCGTGAAAGACATTGAGGCCTGAAATAGACCCAGGCATGCACAACCTGATGGCCATTCTGTGATGACAGACTATTTGTGCAGAATCATCGAATATGCAATGTGCTCCACTTTAGATTTTGTTATAACATACTGTTAAATCATTAAACTAGTATGTCATTAAAACTTGGAATATGACCTTTCATCTACTAACATAAATGAAACTGGTCCATGAAGAATGAAAGCAAGAGATCAGAGCAGGAGGGGTTAATTCCAACATTAACCTAAAACTGACATCTTAATTCACAAAATCTACCCTGAACAAGCCCCAAAGATAACTATCTAACAGGAAACACGCTAATATTGGAAAAGAACAAACATCCAAAGATCATTCGTATAATTGTTAGTCAATGAACTTAAGCCTCCTTGTGAAGAAACAGTGGATCAGGTGCACATGTAAAAGAGATGTCACATAACTTTTTCATTCATAATCATCAGCTTGTTAATCGTTTCTCCTCATTTTGTATATCTTTGTGACACATTTTTCTTCATATCTGTTAAAGTGACCTGTTGGTGGTATTTTATACTGACTACTTAACCATTTTCAGGGTGTACTTCTGCTAAATGTTGTCCTTACAGGTAACTACCATTTTAGATCATGTTTTGAATAAAATATATGGACCCTAAAAATGCTACAGCACCAATGTGTTTGACTTTTCATAAAAGCAATGCCTTCTACAAACAGGTGAAAGCACAACGTAAAAAATGGACTATAGAAAGTTGTTTCTCGTAAAATAAATAGAAAAGATCATCACACATGATGAAATGATTTCTACCCCCCTTAGTTTAAGAACACATGTAAAAATTGACTTTTCTTAGAAGAGCAACCACCCATGGTCTCAACAGTTTCACCGATCTTGAACTCTTCTACAGTAGAAGGTATAAAAGATCTAGGAGCTTGTAAAGAGTTATACTGAATGCAGATTATCTATGTGCTGCAATATCATTTATATGATGTTTTTGTCAAGTTCTACACGTCTAAAACTTTGATATTTATAATATTTTTATTCAATTGTTTTTAAATAATTCCAATCAATTAAATATAGTAATCATCTGAAACTGGTGGATTCTTCTTTTGCATAGCCCCATAAGTTCTTATTATCATTTTTCAAAAGTCCCACACTATTAAAAAGGTCCCACTCTTTTGAGTTTGGGGTTATCTTTGGGCTTATAAGTGTGCAGTCCCTTCGTTGATTGCCAATTAGTTTTCAGCTCATACACGTATCTACATATGATACTGGAGCATGCTCCTAAACCAAGTTAATATATTGATTCTAAATACAGGTTAATTGATACTGAAGCTTACTGAAACTCTATGCTTGTTATAATACCAAGTTAATATATTGGTTCTAAATACAGGTTAATTGATGCAAGAAAGCATCATTTTCTCAAAGCAGCCCATCCTTATGGTCTATCAGCCAATAGAGGTTTCTTCAGGTGCAGGTAATCTGTTGAATTTTAACCTCCCTATTTTACAACGTTTGTGCTTCTTAACCTCCTTACTCTGAAAGGTCCAATTGAGTAACTACTGTCCTCCCTGAGAGTTTACACCATGCCAAACCAGTTCATTATACAGATTAGAGCAATTTTTTATGACTGATGATAGGAGCCTATCCGGTTTATACAAGTCTAAATCGAAATTGCATACAGAGGCAAGCAAAAAATGTGCTGATAATCTTTCAAGGGTTGGGAGCCTATACGTAAGGGCATGTTTGGTTTAAAGGAAAAGATTATGGAAGGATACATCATAGGATAAGATAGGATGGTTTAGGTAAAGGATAGCAACTTAAGTTTTCCATCCTATGTTTGGATGCACTGGAAGGATTCCTATCATTGTCTGTTCCCCACCTGCTGTTGGAACTTTGTTCGCTTCCTAATATGCTTCTGCACCATGGCCCGCCTTTGTAAGCAACTCATGAAGAAAAACCCAAGTTTTATAGGTGCAGCTAAACTAAAGCCAACAATAAAGTTTCAACAACATGCATATAAAGTTTGCAACCATTGTTTTTCGTACAAGCCATCTATAATTGTTTAATACTCCACAAATTGATATGTTCTCTTAACAAAGAATTACCAGATGAATGTTGATTCAGATCAAATGTGGCTTTGCAAAGAGTCATAATGTAGAAACTTTGTCCAGATCAAATCTGCATCATTGTTGCAGATGCGGCAATGTTACGATTTCTTATATAATATTTGCAGGGATCGATGACAACACTCTAAAGTGATTAGCCTTGACAACAATGGAATACGTCATTGTGAATGGGCTGAACTCGACCTGGAGTTAGCCAAGAGAGCTGCTTCCTACAAATGGACGAAGCCGGAGTACAAGACAACCATTTTTGGAGAGTGGAGGAAGCTTAAGAAGGGTGGAGAAGATAAACACAAGAGGGTCAATTAGCCTGCACTTAAGGAGGATGAGCCTCAGTCACCGCCGAGAAGGAGGAGATGGCCTAAGCCAAGGTGGTTGCAGTGAGGACGAGAAGATGAGATGTCCAGGCAAGTAGAGAACGAACGGTAGGGCCAGGCATTGGGAGAGCCTTCGGGGACGGAGGGTGTGTATACCACTATTGGGAAGATTCCTAGGTCCTTCTTCAATGAACATGACTCCAGGACCCTGTCATACCTTTCCGTATACATCTCCTTCCCAAATAGTATGTTTTTTTTCAAATTTGCAGCTCTACATCCATGAAAACCGTATTCTTTGTATACAAAATAGTATGCAGTTATATGGATGAGGCCATGGAGGAAATATGGCATTACAAAAATCACAGAAACTAAAAAGAATGAACATTATGAAGAACATCTTCTCTTAAGATGAAAGACGATGGACATAGCTCAAAGCAATCAGAGATTGAGAAGGTTAGTTCTAGGGAGACTTTTTATTGGCACTTAGTAGTTAGTAGGTACCTCTGAACGAAATGAAATTAAAAAGGACAGGAATGAAGACATTCTTACATAAATTAATATGGAGGGGCGTGGGACTAATGAATGTCAAGAATCCAACAGTTCCCAAGTAAAAAGTGAGCAGCAAGACAAACATGGGGGAAGTTGAAAGGGAGTGAGTGGGGTAAGGATGACTTCGGCTCCGTACAACCTCAAATGTAGGAGCTCCGTTAAATCTATAGATAGTGAAGTTAACGAGGAGGGGGGATCATGGACTGCTAAGTCCGTTTAAACCAACTCACGACATGTTACAATATAGATATTATATGTTAGAATATAAGGGGCATATAAATTGATGTCACTCTCAAACTTTAAGGAGTGTTTTGTTCTGCATAAATGCAAAGGTGGTTGTCATTTATGAACCTTGGATTAGTAGGAACAGATCACCATTAAAAATCTGGGATGTACTAGTACACATAGTGTTGATGCCGTGGGATTTTCTAGTCTCCCATATTTTTGGGGCCTCTTAATGGTGCCTTGGTCTGTGTCTCCATACCATCTGTGAGGTACACAACCGACCCACATTATGACCCCCTATCCGAATGACCTAACAATGAACAAAACAGAGAAAAAATGTGGAATAGGATAGGGGATGAGGTGTTTTCAAAAAAAAAATTATAGTAGAAAGCATAGTTCAATTTCTTCTATTATTAGAAATTGATTTCTAATTGTTTCGCCATTTCGATCAAAAAATGCATACTGTAAATGAAATTTTGTAGGAATACACTAATAGATAGAGATGGAATCCAACCTCTCACAATATAATTTGACACTCCACTTTGCTTTTCCTTGAGACATGGATGTGTCTGCACCACTGTTTGTTATTTCAAATAGTATATACAAGACAATTTCATATAATAGAAATGAATTATTCTGCAAAGAAGAAAAAAAGTCATAAGAGATGCAACTGAGACCAACAAGAAGTACAATACAAAGAGTGATCCAGAAGTCAGGACGGGCATGTACTAAAGAGGATGCTTCCGAAAACAACACAGACATATAGGTTCACATGAAAGAGAAATTGGAGCAAGATCGTGCACTAACATCAATAATGTCTAAGGCACTGGTTGACATAGTAGGATACTTGATAAGTTAGACAAGGATCACAATGCGCATGCGAGAAGCATAAGAAAGCACATTACTAATACCATACAGAAAGACTACGAGAATTATTAACCAAAAGGAGACACACCGGTCAGATCTGAGCTAGATGTGTTTAGCAAAGCTACAATCAAGTCCCTTCAAGCTATACCCATGGAAGTGCTTACACAGTCGCAATCTAAATGGTTGTAATAATTTCTAAGAGTGTTTACTAGACAGAGTAAGAAATAGCTTACTGTGTAGGACATTCAGGCCACAACTTATTAGGTTTACTGTTCAACAATTGTAGGATATTACCTTAAATGGGTTTATATCTGTAGTTTAAGAAGTTTAAACCAAGCTTTAAGACTAGCACAACAAACAGTCAGCTACTTGAAGAGTATGAAAATATGTGTGGAAAAATATAGTTTGGATGGATGAATCAAAAGATGGTAATATATTTTAATATAAATTATTTGAGAACAGATCAAGAAGAGGGTGCTATAATGTTGCTTCAACTCAGAGAAGAATACCAAACATATCACAAATTGATTTTATAACAAAATAGTTGTGACATGAAAAAGTAGCTTATACTAGCATACATATGTATGTTCTAAAACATTGAGTTTATATATAATAAATTTCTGAAAGGCAATAACAAAGAGTTTATCTTAATTGTATACAACATCAACAAAAATAGACATCAAATTATAATATAGTAACAAATTACCATTCTCGGATAAAACCTAAATATCTCATTTTGGACGCACATTTGTTGAATGACACGTGGCCGACCTCACTATTTTCAAGACACACACTTGCCATTCACCTTGAGCCTTTGAATAAGCTAGTAACAGCTATTTTTTCAGCTATATATCCTTTATTTCTGTTATTGCAGCACTAGTTTTTGGTGCTTACTACTTGATAGACTAGACAATGTGATGTAAATACTATAATAAAACACCTAGTATCATTAAATATCAATTTAAAAACCCAACATCTCTACCTTAACACTTGTAAGAATATTGTCAATAGCAAGCTGCTATTATCAAGATGGATCCATGAAATGTTGACTAGTATGAAGAGGAAGTAATTAGGGAGACATGGAGTTTTTTCATAGTAGCATTATATATAAAAGAGTCAATGCCATGAACATAAATATCATTGCATATGGGCGGAACCACTATGTTTGGTTAGAAGCATACAATGCACTCATGCCAAGTATGAAGAGGAAAACCAGATAGATGACTATGGATGGATAATACCCAAGATGATATCGTGGATAATATACCCTCCTTTATGCACTACTTGACTGTCTTAAAGCATGGGAAATTTGGATAGGATTGGGATGCTTTAATTCTGATCTAGATTTTATAGGACATGTCATGCAAAGGTGGTTAAGTACTTCATTCAAGCATGTGTACCTGAAACTTTTCATCACTGCCTGTTGGTTTATATGGAGAATGAATAGCTATCTTTGAAGGCAAGGAATAAATGATCATCAACCCAATTGCAGTTGTTCATGATTATGAAAGAGATATACAAAAGGCTTAGAGCAAGAGCAAGATAAAGAGGATTAGTACAAAGCTCGGTCCACGACAACAAGTGGTGTCCGTCGCCACTTATATAAAATGTAGATTCTAGTTTCAAGAAGGGAGATGCAGAGTGGCCTCGAAAGCCAAGAACCGTAATGGAAAAAGTTTGTCAACAAGAGCATGTTTCAGCCATGTCTGCATATGAATCTAAAGTCATTTCTGTCTACAATGCCCTGTTAGAAGCAGAAAATAGGAAGGATATGAAGGTCCTTATGAATACTGACTGCATACTTGCTGCATCGTTGTTGAATGAGGAGGGACATGACTTTACTATTCTAGTTTGATGGAATAATAATAATAAGACCATGAAGATAGATGAATGGGATATTAAAGTTGTTCACATCAGTAGAACCAGAAATGATTTAAATGATATGCTAGTAAACGACACACTGAAAATTAACAGTCACATTATTATTATATCCGACCGCCAGATAAACTTAGTTCCCTTTGTATTTTAAATGCAAGTGGTAGTGCCAATAGTTATCTGTTAAATTTTGAACTGGAACATATATAGGAACCACATTCATGTGGCTTTAACAACATTGATACATAGTTACATACGAAATCTATTTACGCATATCGGAAGGTGTTAGTGGGCATGCATCTATGGCTAATCTAGAAAAATAGACATTCAACTATGCTTAAACTAACTGATACAACTGCACAAGTAGTAGCAATAAGCAATATAAATAAATGTCAAACAAAAAGATATTATTATGGCTAACGAGAGAACTAGATCTCAGATTTTACAAACAAGAAGAATAACCTAGTTAGAACTAGTCAAAGGTTGGAATAAAATAAACGTATTGCTCTATTACTAAATCCTTCTAATTCTTCCCAACAGACATCATCTTGTCACCTGATTTATTGTGGTTGGATACTAACTTCTAAAATATTGGTATTTTATAATGTATTCGTGGCAACACACTACCCAAATCAAACCAAACCAACTCTACTGATGAACTAGTAAACTCACTTTTGCTTGATGAATTTTCTATAACGGACAGGAACATACATACCCAGTTTGGTTTCCTATTACTGTACTGAGAACAAGTACTTGCAAGAAATTTTTGAACATTTATTTCAAGCATGCAACAGTTGTTAGAGTACTGACATGCATTTGAGTTCATGTGCAGCTTGAGGCATCTACCACGTCCACAAATCAAGGCATTTAACTGATACCATTGTACTCATCTTCATGTGGTGTTGCCAATTTTCCATTATACTTGTTCTCGACCAACATTATACTTGTTTGCAACATGTAATTAAAAAGCTAGGTTCAGGAAAAAAGGACCTTACAAAAATTGTGCAATTAATTGACTGAACTTGTACTAGTAAAAATGATTATGGACTAAAATCAAACACTAAAGCAACATTATAAATTACAAGACTTGCTTTCAATGCAAGTGATAATTTTAACAATCATCCAAATGAAGGAGAGAAGATAAAAAATGATAGAAAAGCCTTTGTGTAATGGATCGTTAAGTAAACTAAGCTATCTGTTGTTTTGTTTTAAGTACTCGATCTAAGTTCCATATGTGAACGTTTAATCTAAGTACTTCATCATATTTATGCCAGAAGATAGTAATTAGATATAGTAGGAAGGCGGATTTCCATTTTCAGATTTATGTCTATATGGTTGGAATTCATGGTCTCCACGGTTATAACTCATTGTTTCTTAGGAGTCACATATAAACATTGTTAAATTTACACTGCACCTATCAAGAAGGTGGCATAAAAACTCATCCTTAATGACCCTACATGCCGTGCATCGACTCGCAGGTGTCCATAAAATTTCCTTAGCTATTACAGTCAAGTAAATTTACAAGAAAGATATGAAAACTCTTCCTTACTCCCAGGTGTATTGCATTTGCTAGAGATCACCACACTATACTGAATTTAAACTGTACTGAATCATAAAGAAACACATTTCAAATTTGAAAAAAAACCTATAATAATACTTGAATTGAATCTGGGAATTTCATGAGACTAACAAATAGAGAGATCATTGTTGAGTTGTACAAATTCTTGAGTAGAAAAAAATAAGTAGAATATGAGTAATACTCAAAAGATTCATATCATCTCTATACATGTTAACTTGTGATGTGTTATATGTAAAGCATGATCCATAACATTTATGGCACTGGAGTGGGGCTTGGAACACCTTTCATTTCTAAACACCTCTGGCCAAATAAGTTTGCAATCATCTACTAAGTTTTGCAACAAGAAAAAGCACAAGTAACTATTGGACAAGCATACTTGGAAGAATCACAATCAAAATAGTAGCATACTTGGAAGAAAAATCGCGTTTTAAACGTGACTTTTTTAAAAAGTCAGAGTATATTGTGACTATGCACATAAGTACTAGGAAATGAGGAGGTAGAATAGGAATAGAAAAGTCATGACTTTATGAATCTAGGAGACTCAAATACAAGATATATTGAGGCTTTCATCAAAACAAGAAGAAAGAACATGATCACTAAACTCAAGTCAAAGAATGGAACCATGTATATTCATGGATGATATCAAGCCAAGCAAGGCCCTTGCGAATTTCGACCGTAGGTTTTTTTTGTGGGTTTCCTGAATACTTATGGACATCAAAAGGTTGTAATGTTCGAATCACAAATTGTTTTACATGAAAATATCTTCAAGCTTTTGAAAATTTTCACCCGTTGATACCTTTTTGTATGCCCCAAGAAGAGAGGATAGAGAAGGATCCAAATAGATTGACACTTTCTCTAATGTAGTCTCAGAAGTTGATCTTTTTGAACTCTACATGATGAAATAACATATTAGAATGAAATATCATGCATATAATATCAATGAAGCCCATTTTCAGTAATATGTCATTATACTTGTTCTAAACTTGTTACCCATCAGCAATCTAAATGTCAAGATCATAAAAATAACTTTACAAAAGCCCTGCAGTTAACTAAGGTCTGAAATTATACCAGTGAGAAATTCATTAGCGCCTAAAGTCAAACAATAAAGCAGAAACTTCATCATGAAGGAAACAAACAACTGAGAATGAAGGGAACAAATTCTTCCATCATCTTGACCAAAGTAATCACTATTGATTCCGCCTATTATCTACATCCCTCTAGCTTTTTTTACTGCAACAATGGCAATCTTTTGTATATATTTTGTTGCTCCATTTATGAAAACCTCTCATCATCAATATCAAGGTGTGTTTTTATTTTTTGAATGTCTGCATAGTCCCATGATCCGTGGCGTCATGTGTACCCTTTAGATATTGCATGCTTCAACTATCAAGTAAAGTAATATTTCACTGTGTTATTCCCTTCATGTCTCAATCTAATAAAGCTTGGATATTTACTTAAATATCCAAGTATGGAAAGTTATACATAGAATAAATATTGAATACATGCACAAGTTTAGCCGACAATCTGAATGGTTCAAGACATGACATAAACAACCTAAATAGTTAGCCACAAATATGTAAAATTCCTACATAAATCAATTAAGGTCACGATACCATGTATATTCATGGGTAATATCAAGCCAAGCAAGGCCCTTGCGAATTCCGACCATAGGTTTTTTTGTGGGTTTCCCTGCGTACTTATGGACATCAAAAGGTTGTAATGTTCGAATTATAAATTGTTGTACATGAAAATATCTTCAAGCTTTTGAAATTTTTCACCTGTTGATACCTTTTTGTATGTCCCTAGAAGAGAGGATTGAAAAGGACCCAAATAGATTGACACTTTCTCAAATGCAGTCTCAGAAGTTGATCTTTTTGAACTCTGCATGATGAAAGAACATATTAGAATGAAATATCATGCATGTAATATCAGTGAAGCCCATTTTCAGTAATATGTGATTATACTTGTTCTAAACTTGTTACCCATCTACAATCTAAATGCCAAGATCATAATAAAAACTTTATAAAAGCCCTATAATTAACTAAGGTATGAAATCATACCAGTGAGAAATTCATTAGTGCCTAAAGTCAAACAGTAAAGCAGAAACTTCATCATGAAGGAAACAAAAAACTGAGAATGAAGGGAGCAAATTATTCCATCATCTTGACCAAAGTAATCACTACTGATTCCGCCCACTATCTACATCCCTCTAGCCTTTTTTACGGCAACAATGCCAATCTTTCCTATATATTTTGTTGCTCCATTTATGAAAACCTCTCAGCATAAATATTAGATTGAGACATGAAGGGAATAACAAGGCAAAATATTACTTTACTTGATAGTTGAAACATGCAATATCTAAAGGGTACACATGATGCCAGGGATCATGTGACTATGAAGACATTCAAAAAATAGAAACATGCCTTGATATTGTTGGAAGAAGTCTGCTGCATTGAACAAGATACTCAAGATTTCCCATGAGTACAACTAGTGTACTACTTGTGACTAACAAGGTGATGAAAAAAAGGCATATTGCAGACATCATGTGCCTTACCTTACTTTTGCAAGCTGCAGGTTCTAAAGCCAAACTAGATAACAACAAAATAAAAAGAAATAGTAAGGAATCCATGTTCCTAATATAAACACTAGGACAACTTCCTCAAACAAAAAGAATCCAACAGAACCAATGCTCCAAAACAAAAAGAATGAAAAGTCTAACAACAGATGTGTGATAGAGTCAGGGTTTTTAGAAAGCTCATGGTTTCACAATGTGTGCACCCTCATATATATAATACTAAAAGAATTACAGAGAGGTCCATATATAAAAGAGAAATAACAAAACAAATAACAGTCTATGTAAAACATGAAATATATAATGTAACACTCCCCCTCAAGTTGGAGCATAGATGTCAATCATGCCCAACTTGTCCATCAGTGTACAAAACTGTTTCTTCACCAGCAGCTTGGTGAAGATATCAGCAACTTGATTTTCTGATCTCGTGAATGGAGTGCATATCTTGTCAGCAAGAATAGATTCTCTGATGAAGTGGTAGTCAACTTCAATGTGTTTGGTGCACTCATGATAAACAAGATTAACACCCTCAGAAGAAGTAGATGATGAATATGCAGTAGCATTGGCCCAAGCCAGTTTACCATACTTTTCCCAGCACTTTTCTTCAATATGGTTAGATTGTCCACAGAAGGTACACATGCGTTGTCCTTGTTGAGGACGCGCAACATCAGAAGAGGGGGTAGCCGAAGAGGCTCCTCGTCCAGCACCAGGTCCACGTCCCCATCCTACACCCAGGGGAGGATGACCATCCATGGAACGGCCACAACCACAACCACGGCCACGCCTGACCCAAGCAGCCAGGACAGTCAAATCTCCAGTCTTAGTATGAGGAGGCGGTGTCGATGAAGAAAGGCGCTGGAGACACTGGTAGGCACCCTGCAGAGTAGGGAGCGGATCCCTCGCCAAGATCTGATCCACAACACCAGTATAGGACTCTGGCAAGCCACTCAGGAATTATATCAGCTGTAGTTCCACCCTTTGTTTCTGCATAGTCTCCAGATCAGTAGACAACCGGTGATAAGTCTCCAACTCACATCACATACTAGTGAAGGTGGAGAAGTAGTCTGAGATGTCAGATCCTGTGAATTGGAGTCGCCCCAGTTGCTTGGTTATGTCGAAGACCTTCTTGGGATTCTGACTGTGAGAGTAGGTACTGACGAGCTGATCCCACATCTGCTTCGTCGTAGGCAGTTGAAGTAAAGTGACACTGATCTTCTCAACAATGTTTTTGAGAATCCATGTCATCACAGTCGAGTCCTCACAGACCCAATCATCAAAAGCTTGGACGTCCTTTGCATCCGCATTCTCTGTAGGCTGAGGCGCACCAGTGCAAATCAGATGACAATACTTCCCTTGTGATTTGGCATATATCACAAAGGAGCACACCCAAAGCTGGTAATTGCACCCGTCAATTTTAACAGTGGTAACTTGACGACGTGAGTCTCGCCAGAGTTCATCTCTAGAAGATGCCATGAGGAAGGCAGGCACAGGCAGGCAGGTACAGGCATGAGACGGACTATGCCGTCAGACAGGCAGAAGCAGGCACAAATTACCACAAACCTCTCAGATACGAACTACGCCGAAGCGTAGCAGGAAACCCAGAGGCCGAAGCCTACACGGGAACACATGCACAGACGAACACGAACTGAAAGCTATCTCTCAGACGAACAACTCTCCGGTCTCCCCCTGAAGATGAAACTAGTCCAGATCTACAGACGGCTCAGTGGTTCCATAGAAGATGGCCACCCGGCAGTGCGCCTGTTGTACGAACAACAGGCAAAAAAAATTTGTGATGTTGCTCAAGCACTAGCGGCACACCGAGCCAAGAGGCTAGACGGAGCCACGAACGGGAGAGGACTAGAAGTGTAAGGAGGATGGACGACCCCTACGTGGGCGGCAGCCCTGCCAACGGCGGCCTGTGGCACGCTAGGCGGTGGCAGCCAGCTATGCGGCCGGCGGCCTGCTGCCGGCCGTGGAGTGCTGCTGTGGGCGACGGGTGGGGGGCAGCGGAGAGGGAAGAAGGGAGAGAGAGAGAGAAGGGAGGAAGGGAGGGAGAGACAACTAGGTTTTGACCTGCTCTGATACCATGTGACAGAGTCAGGGTTTTTAGAAAGCTCAGGGTTGCACAATGTGTGCACCCTCATATATATAATACTGAAAGAATTACAAAGAGGTCCATATATAAAAAAGAAATAACAAAACAAATAACAGGCTATGTAAAACAAGAAATATATAATGTAACAAGATGAATAGCTTAAAAACACCAAAACCACAAAAATGAAGAGTGGTAGTATAATAATAGAAAAACTATAGGGTTTGTTCTTCACGGTCTTCCTTGTAGTATTTCCAAGTCAATATCAACCATTAGAAGATTATGCATCAACATCTTTACATAAGTAGGGACTTGTTGAATTCATTGGAATTCTTTGTTAGGAATGAACAAACCAATATCTCAATATTGTAATGATAAGAAAAATATGTCAATATAGTAAGGGTTACCTATAACACACACATAAAAATTACTAAGGACTCTAAAGTCCTACTCTAGCATTTTTAGACTTCAAAAATGTCTTTAGTTGCATGTTAAATGATAACATGACATTATGAAAACAAGCAATCAGTGAAGGAGTGAAGACTGGGAGCTTGTCTAAGTAGAGAACCTAAAAATACTAGACGTTTTTACAAATGCTCTCTATAATGCAATAAAGCACTCTAACGCAACAATAATAAAAGCACTTAACATTTATAGTTGATATACAAGGATTCATTCCTTCAAAATAAACATCTAATACGACCAGAGATCTATTGTAAAGTCATCCTTAGACGAAGTGGTGTAGGAATGCCTGACTCGAGACCTTGATAGGGTAAGAGATGATTATGTTATAGGCATCAATTCATCAAGTTAGGGAAATGTCTGACTCGAGTCCTTGAAGCTGGTCAAGGTTCATTGCAGGAAACTGTTGTCATTATTGACACAACAGAGAATATAGACAGAAGCTACCCGATGATAAATAGTATATCAGAGGGATGACACAACAAAAGCCTGAAGCAATAACCTATGGTGGAATTGTATTAAATGTGGAGAAAAGAGAGATAATGAGAAGCAAAGATGCATCCATGGTACCTCATAGACAACCAATGCACTATATAATCCATGTATCTCATCATCCCCTCTTTACTTTACATTTATGTCAGAAGTCATTTGATGGAATGTTGAGGAATTGGGGATGATGGTACGGTAACTAGTATTAGAGAAAACACTACCAAATATAAATAGTAAATACTTGTCATCATTGAACTAAGATTTCTACAACTAAATCTGAGGCTACTATCCAAAAACATGGTTCCATTTCTCCCAGAAATGAAGCTTGGGGTTTTCTAGTAGGTATTTGGGTGTTCCAGAATGACTTTCAGTGCAATATTAAAATCAAGATCATCCATAGGTAGTTTATATATTGCAGAGTAAATGACTCAATGATTCTGACCACCATTTATGATAGCCCAAACCCTACTCTTATGAAACTCATTTGGAGTCAGCTAGTGGAATTGTGATATGATATTAAGGAGTCTTGTATTGTAATTAGTGTTCAACTCTATGTTGCACCTTATTGATAAGAGAGGGAATTCCCACTTCAATCTAAATGATTGTGAGTTGTTCCACGAGGCCCTCATGCTTCATAGTCTCTCGGATATGGGATTCTATGAAAGCAATATACTTTTCAAAAAATTAAGAGGTTGGTATCCGAACGGTTGGATAGGCTAGTTCACAACATGGATCAGATTGAAGACTTCACTCGCTTTGTCGTTAATCATCTCGCCTACATCAGTTCTTATCACCACCCCACTCTAATATGCAATTTAATGAGTACTAAAAACAAACCTCATTTAAAAGCTCAAGAAGCCTGGACCCTGAATGATGATTTGTGAAATATTATTCTCATTGGAAGGGTAGGCAGCCTTTCTCATGAGGCTTTAGGGAATGTGGAGCATTCAGTATTAAAATGGAGCTCACAAATAATGAGGAAAAGCAGAAGTGGAAAGAAAGGCTCTGAACTGGAGCTATGCTATGTAGGAAATACAAAGCAATCAATAGAAGTGACACTTGATGGGGAGTGCATTTAAGATCAACTATAATCTAGAGTATTTACTATTTAAAGGAGAAGAAAATTAGAAATAGGAGAGTACTGTTACCTTTCTTTAAAATGTGGATGATAATACAAGTTCTATCATGTGTATATTAATAGTAAAAATGTATGAATCTTATCACTAAGCTTAGGTCGGAAGATTGAATATGGATTTTGGATTGTGTGATTATTTCAAAAAATCTATCTACAAACGATTGTTGCAACGAAAGAGATGCCTTGTCACTTCAACAACTCACCCATGCTCAAGTTTGTCGCCTATGTGTAGTTCCTAGTGAAGCACATATCTAGAGAATTATGGAGAAATATCAACAGAGTAAAGTTTCAGGTTTTGATGGAGTAGAAAATATCTTCATACTACTAACTTAGATTACTAGAAAATCTTCTATAATCCTATCAATTGCAGGTCAAGCCTGTGTATTCAAGTTAATTTTGGTCCCTAGATATACCATACAGGTGGCGACTAATCCCTTCATACCACACAATCGGACCACTATAAAAAAATTGATAATCCTATCAATTGTATGATGGTCCCCACACTTCCTTTGTTCCACACCTTCATTGTTGATGGGGGTCCTTGAGATGAGGCCTACGACAGATCTAATATGTAATCCATAAAAAAGTTGTGACATTCACCATATAGGGAATGTGCGGTCCAGGTTCAAGAAAATTACCACCTTTATTTAGGCTATTTGAGGTCAGATAACACAGTTAAACAAGGACAGATGGTAAAAATACCGTGAATATTCAACATAGCTTGTATTTAGTTGGATCGTGGCAATCTAACATGTTGAATATTTGGAGTTTTATATCTTTCTTCCATAGGTTCCAACCACTATCTAGTTCTATTGTACGACGATGGCAATCAATAGCCCATGTCCCAATTACAGACCAAGTCTGTCTCAAGCAGCAAACTTAGGAGATAGGGACAATCCTTTTACATGGAAGCCTACCATAACCAGATCAACTAATCAACAAGAACATGTCATCTTATAATAGCTCAAGACACTTCAAAAATAGAAAAAAAAACTAGACAAGGCCCCTAATTAAATGCTCCACATTCACAACATCAACAACTCTGTGTCTGTGTTGGCATAGCAACCCTCTTGAGGAGTATACCCACCTACTCATTGTTGAAGAATGTCAACTCATGTACACTAGTAACAAATGCATCAAGTGAGGTGATTTCAATACCATGTATTTCAATTGAAAGGAAATGAGTACCAAAAAAACAAATTCATAATAGTGATACTCAGTATATTCATAATAGTGATACTCAGTATATTCATAATAGTGATACTCAGTATATTCTAATCACTTCAGATTGAGGATAACTCCATGTAGATTGATAATTGTTCATTATATGTTTCTATACATTCATTTCCATGAAAACATAAAAATCACAATGAAACTATCTTTCACTGTCAAGCCAGTGATTCAAAAAATACCTTGACAAAAAAAATCCCCTCGAAAGAACAAAATAACCAAATCGACTTCTATCATGCTACCAACTTTGTATCACTTCGTCATAGAATCAACTGAACAGAGGCAAGAAGAAAGAAATGACATCCACAACATAGAAGTATTAGTATTTTGATAATCGCACAATAGTGTGATCCAACATTGGTTGACGTCAAGTGTAGATTTTTCAGTAGGGAGAGAAAGATAGAATGTCATACCATGTTATTGGTTGACGTCAAGTGTAGATTTTTCAATAGGAACTAGGAAGAGAAAGATAGATTCTCATACCTGAACATGTCTCCAACCATGTTTTTTTTGTGTGCTTGCAGTGGTCGCCTCCTAATTTGTCCTCCTACGTTGGATCTGCGGGCCACCTGCTGCTGCTGCGGAAATAGAAAGACAGAAGAGACCGCCGGCTGTGGGCATCCCTTCCCTTGATTGATGCTAGCATCCCTGCCTTTGACCGGCGCTAGCGTCATGCACTGGACCGATCGTCGTTTTTACCTTCCTACCCTATATCTGCCATAGGGCATCGCTATCCATGTTGCCAGAACAAGAGAACCCTTTGGGAATGAGATGCGGAGTGAGAGAAGGAGCGAGAGTGGGGAAGTTGCGGCTGGGGAGGGAGGTTTGTGGTGTGGAGCTGGGTTTCTCCACGTGTGAGTTGGTGCGCAGTGGGGAACGATCTGGCCAGAGTGGGAGCCGCAGTGGAAGGAGCAGTGGGAGTTGTTTGTGTCTGGGGAGAGAGGGATCAGTTGCTTAATTCGTGTGGAGCTCCCTGTGTTGGAGGGGGAAGGGAGAGGGCGCGAGAGACGAAAAGACTAATCAATCACTTTTGGTTTTTCATGAACTAAATTTTAGTTTTTTTCCTTTTAATTAAGTTGATGTTAAGTTAATTTTAGGTAGTAAAAAGAGATCTTAGGAAAATAGGATAGTGGAAAGAGAGACAACAGTTTTAGCGACGGAATGGACATAGTATTCAAGACGATTTAAATATTTAGTCATTATTAATTGTGCTAATAGTGACGGAAAAAATTATGGTCGCTTTTAAACTAATAATTATGATAAATAATATTTTTTGTCGTTATTTTCGTCGTTAATGTCTTCATTTCTTGTAGTGTTATATTTCGTGTGATATAATATTGGGTGGTCGGTTTCGGGTCAAAACATCTACCGTGAGTGAAAAAATTGTCATTCCCACATGACCACACAAAATTAAATTTTGTTCAATCGACCTCTTAAACTGAAACCAACCCATATTAAAAAAATTAAATCTCAAAAAGAACTCGGACCCATATTTGACAATAATTTTATATAAAAAAATAATTATTTGATTACATGTTTATGATAAAATTCTCTAATAAAAAAATTGTCATTCCCACATGACCACACAAAATTAAATTTTGTTCAATCGACCTCTCAAACTGAAACCAACCCATATTAAAAAAATTAAAGCCCAAAAAGAACTCAGACCCATATTTGACAATAATTTTATATGAAAAAATAATTATTTGATTACATGTTCATGATAAAATTCTCTAATAAAAAATTGGGTTTAGCTCGGTTCTAGGTATATAAAACAAGTCAGAGTCTATTGTATAATCTTGGCAAATAACAATGGATTATAGCGTATTGTGTCACTGTGGTCTATTACAACATGTAGCTATTACAACGGGAGACCAGACATAAGAAGACTTGTAGCGGCACAAGGAGAGGGAGTGCTTGTTCTAGTTTTGGAGGTGGGACTTTGGCATCGTTCTATTTCCAGAGCAGGAGCGAGAGCGAGAGTGAGGGTTTGGCGCCGTTGTTTTGTTTTCGGAGCGGTAGATATAGAACGGAAGGGAGACATGTATTGGAAAGTAATCCACCATCTAAATGAATTAGGATTCAACAAGTTACAAAAAAGGAAACTATAATTGTTGTTTAAAATCAACGGCTGATCCATTTAAACAATTATGATTATCTAAAAAGAAAAGGATAAATGTCCACAATCAAATGGATCCTCTTCACGAAAGTAAAAGAGATAATGGTTGGTTTAATATAGTTAATATTGGTTAGGAAAAAAGTTAATGAGGGTCAGGAGCAATCCTTGGGTAAATTAAATAATAGTCTGGGATACATTTCCATAATTAGGTCAGGTGTAAGCCTTTGGGAAAATTTAATATACTCATCAAAGACAGCATCACAAGGGTCAGGGATAAGCCTTCGAAAAAATTAATACACTTCTCAGGGATTATGACCATGAGGAAAAATCCTTCGGCCTTGTTGAGTTTTGTAGTAATGATTGAGGGGAAATAGTCTTTTGAAAATATTAAAACATGAAACAATGCTAAGCGAGTATTTTTTTAAACAATTAGGAAATTATTTTGTTTTTTTTCTTCGGGATAATACGTGAAAATGCATAAATGACAAATAAAACACGAATAATTCGTAAAATTCGGGGAAAATACGGGTTTAATACGAAATTCAGGTGCACCATACATCTAATAAAAGATTTGCATATTATACGTGAATAATTGAAAAATTCAGAGAATTATGTGAATATGATGTGTTGTTTAACTATGGTCTTTTACAATATGTAGCTATTACAACAAGTGATATCATGTTGTGTAATTATAGTATATTACAATGGTTTAGTTTACGTTGTGTAATGGAGGTCTATTACAACGATGTTTTATGTGTGGATATTACAACAGGTTACAACATGTTGTGTAATTATAATATATAACAACAAGTTGGAGTCTGTTGTCTCATGTTGGGATATAATAATGAGTTTTAATATGTTATATTATGGTGGTGTATTACAACATGTACCAAATACAACATGTAAAGGCCTGTTGTATAATTAATACATACTACAACGGGTGAGTCTGTGTTGTGTAATGATGGTCTATTACAACATGTGACTATTACAACGGGTCAAAATATGTTGTGTAAATAACATCTTTTACAATGGTTTTGAATATTTTGTGATACTACAACCTATTACAACACTTTAGCAGTTGTTGTAGTATCCTCCTATACTACAACATGTTTGGCATGTAGTAAATGACTTTTGTTGTATAAAATATACAATATACTACACAAAAATGGGCTTGTTGTGATAAGTATGCTAACTACAACACAATCATCAGAACTGTTGTCTATCTCCTGTTGTAAAAAGCATTTTCTGTAGTAGTGTAAAAATGTAGCAGCCATATACACTGCCAAACAATATTTTATGATGGAAGAGCATTGGTCACCATTTCTTGACTTATTGTTTTTTTGCTAAAAAGAGTATTTTTTTCATTTTGCATACATGTGTTGATCGCAGTGGCAACTAGATATAAAAGAATCATCCACAAAATTGAGATATTCCATTCAATAATTATTGATGAGCTATGATAACATAAGGATCCGTTGACATTTGTCATTATCTTGGTCAAAATTTTAGAACTTACTGGTATAGTATCTTTAGCCTTTATGGATGCATGCATCTATTTATATTTAACCAAACATTAATATAGGTAGTATTTGTTTTTTTATTTTAACAAGCAGTACAAGTTTATGATTGACATCAACTAATCATAATGCTTAGATGGCTATACTCATATCATTAAGGCATGTGCTAAACATATCATTTAAACTAGATTAGACTTGTATGTATCAATATCATTAGTTATTATATTATACACCACATTAATTAAGAAAAAGACATGGTGTAGAAGATGAACGAGTTCCTTATATTTGTGTTTAAACATGTTGAGATGCAAGGAGTTTAACATGAGATATTAGTATCACTATATAAAATAATTCTTATTCTCAATCTGGATTCAAATAAAGATATCATTTTCAACACCAAACCTCAAAAACTATATGGGTTGAAAATGTTCACCAACTTTCCATTCACTTAGGTAGCACTGATGTGCAACTAAGCAACACTCTTTTCTTGTGATGTCATAAGTTGTTATGGAAATTCACTACCAACGTGATATGAGACCTATAGGGTCGCACACATAGGTCTTGACCTAGAAGAGGAATCTAATCTTGAATGTTGATTGTATCGATTACTATAGTGTTTAGGTATTCAATTCACACAACAAATCATCAGGCTACACTTCCAAACGATCGTCTGACTGAGTGATATGGATGTATGGAGTGCCAGACAATCAAATCAAGTGTTGAGACTGCCATTTGTAGTGTTAGAGTGATTCAAACGGAAATTTGCTAAGTTCTACTCAAACTGAGGTGTGAACCGACCAGTTCATTCTATTAAACCGATCGGCTAGGCTTGGCTCACCAAATGACTGTCTCAGTGAGGGAGATGGCTGTTTCATGTGGGTGAGATTGCTCAGTTGGGCTGGAGGAAGGTTCTAGATACTTTCTGGATTCAATCATATCAAGTTGCACAATTCTGGTGGTGTAAGGAATTAATGCTTAGCATTAATGGGAAAGGAATTTTCAATTTTGTATGCAATTGGGAATCTACTAGATGACCATCTCACAGTGTGAGATGACTGTCTTACATGCCACATGACCAATTGGGTTTCTAGGCGGTCGTTTGGGTGTTCGCAGGTTGTGAAAATTCAACATCTTCCGGTTCCATCCACTCCTACATCGACTGAGAACCCTAACCCAAAACCCGCACATATATAGAGCGGTATTGGGGGCTTCCTAGAACACAACATAGACAATTGTGAACTAGTTGCTCTGACAATTGTTATCATCTTTGATTATGGTAACCAAGATAGCCCAAGAAAGTCCTACCCGACTAGGGAGGGATAGCTACAGGAGAGAACAACTGAGGATCATTGTTGTGGGAGAGCAAGTTGGTGACTAGTACGCCAATGGGAGGGGAAACTACTTCCTGTCTATTCCATAAGGCCGATAGGAGTTCTAGGCAGTCTGTGTGGACTTCTCAAGAGGAAGGAGTCCTTTGGCTACTTCTAGGAGGGTGATGTCAACTTGCAATTTGTGGTGAGACCATAGGATCCACTACAGACATTGTTCCTATCTGCTATCTGTGATGAAGACCAGGAGATGTACAAATATTGTCCAAGAGCAACTAGTCAACAGTTGCATATCCATGACTATGAGGAGACGGCATTAGACTTGTTTCAGGACCAGGTACATCCTCAAAACCATCCTTCGCATCTTATAGTTATTGACACAATCTGTTGGTTTGTGGGAATATGGTAGATTAAATTTTTGTTTTTGTTGCCTACTCTGTAGCCATATTTCTCAACATATTATATTATTTAGATGGTAAAGAGTTATACATATTCTTCATATTCCTTCTAAAACATAAAATGTTCTACTTCTCAGTTGTAGATGCCTAAACTTCTTAATCGGTATTATCAATTTTAATAATCCTTTTTAGCTGAATATGCTCATCCTGATAATAATGTTATAACCCTGCTTTAGTTTACATGTGCTTATAATAGTTGTTGGAGAGGAGTTATATCTCTTGATGGTACGTTGGTCTCACCATGTGTGACGACCCCGCCTCCCGGTAACCCCCAATTGAGGGAGACCCGAAGGTCAGAGCCGTTATTCAATTAACATGATCAAAGGTTCAACAAATAATCAATAATAATTATGAAATTCTACTAACTAACTGGAATTTGGTATAAAATTAAAACTTTACTTACCTTTGAAAACTTTAGGAATCTATCTATCCAAGCTTGAATCCACTCTAACTAATCCTCCTTGCACTTTATGTTTTGCTTTCACAATGTGTCACTTTACTATTTGTTCTTTCAATTGTTGTTCCTAAAACGCCGACAAACAAAACATCGGTCAGTATATCGAAATATAATGGTATGTGGGAACAACCAAAATCTTGCAAATATAGCTAACAATTTAATAATCACAATCAAATTAATTAACAAGCCAATTTATACTTTTCAGTATGACATTCTCCATCGCTTTTGCCCTAACCCTGGCATACCCACCTTAGGGTGCCCTTTTCCAATGACTTAAGGCCACCTTCTCAATCCTGAGATTGGTGCCTGGGGGTCACCACTCATGGTGCCCACTAGTCATGCAATATCATAGGCCACCTTCTTGGTGCCTGGGGTCACCACTCAAGGTGTCCATTGGTCTACCCATCTGGGCCAGACCTTTGGCATTATCCATCAGGGTGGCATGTAGGTGCGAGAATCCATACTTCTATTATTAATGTGATAATCATAGTGACTTTATAATTTGCAAGTATGAACATCCAAACTGATAATTTGCATTTAATGTGATTAATCATCTGGAAAATTCTCGGGAAACTAAGGCGATTATCCATAATTAACCACATACCTGATCCAGAGCAACTTGATTGTCCAAGGAATAAGGATAAATAATAAATCAACAAGCAATCAACAATATCCTAAAATTAATGCATGCGATCCAAGTGTTATAGTTTATCCAATACATTCTAAAGCTAGACTTGGATTCCACCTTAGGCTTTCTAGATCACATTAGGGTTTTATTAAATTTTTGCCTCCATAATGCTTTTATCATATTAAATGCTCTCTTAGTTCAGAAACCCTAATTTCAACATCATAAGCCCAATTAAAGTTGATTATTTCTCTTTTACACCAAAACTACCTTCTTTATCCTTTTAAGTTATTTCAAGGTCATTATACTCAATTATCACCTTTAGCTTCTTTCGGATTAACAACTCATAATTCATTATGTTCTAATTCCCATATGAACTCTATTTATTATTAATTCTACCTTGATTTAATCGGAAACCCTAATTTCTATATTAAGGTTAATTATCCACAAATTAGGGATTTTAATGCTCAAAATAGCTTAGATTCAGCATATTCCAACTTTAATCATGAAATTAGTCAATTAAAGCCATTAAGAGTCAAACTTACCAACATTAGGGTTTCAAGGCCCATTAAAGCCTATTTATGCACATAAACTCTAAATTAAATAATTATATGCAAACTTCATCCCTTTTGTTCATAATGTTCCTTTTTATCATTAACAAGCTAGTTATCAACTTTAACCATCAATTAAACCCTACTAATCACATTAATCATATAAAAATAGGGTTCTTTTAACATTATCACATCTAAAGCTAATAACTTCCATTAATTTTCGAATTGCAAAAGGAATTAGACTTCAGTTATATTTTTAATGAATTCCCCTCGTTTTTCTGAGCAAATTTCATATTTTATGCGGGCTAATCTGAGCTATGAATCATTAGTTATGAATTTAGCAAAAACACTTGCTTCGAGCCAATGAGGGGCTGCCACGTAGGCGCCTTCCATGCAACGTTGCTTGTTGCTGGGCAAACATAACCGAATTATAAAGTTACCCTCCATTAAGTGGTTGGTTCCTTTAGCACGCAGAGGGGCAAACTTGTCCAATCGTATCTTTAACCTTCTTCCACCTCACGATCAGCTGTTGCTTCCGCCGCAGCAACCCTAGCTGCAGCTTGCGCTCCTCCTCCACCCTCTCCTGGACCCCATCGACCACTGGAGACGATCCCTCCACCTACGAAGCTCCTCGGTGCTCCCCTATCGCCCAGATCTCGCGGCCAAAGCCGCTAGCTTCCGCAGGCTAGGTCTGCCTAGGAGGCCGACCCTTGCAGCCGTCCAGGGGCTGCTGCGTCCAGGTGACAGCAGAGAGATGGTCGCCAAGCCTCCCTCCAACTGCGTAGGTACTTTGCGCCTCCAGCAGGACCACACCATAACGTCCACACGATCTAGGGTGCCTCTACCCATCTTGCTAGGTTTTTCATGGATAGAACAAAGAGGAGAGCATGGGATCTCTCTCTCTCTCTCAGACTCGAACCAGGGCTCTACCCTTTATATAAGGGTGGGTATCCACGCTCTAGTAGGCTTGCCCACGAAGCAACCAAGCCCTCTTCCAATTAGGAATGTGTTTCCTTTACCAAAAAGCAAGTTTCTCTCTTTTAAACATCTCCTTAAAACCATATATTCATTGGATTTTTAGGAATACAAAAATATTTTCCCTTATTATCTTTTGACTTGCTTTTTAATTCATTAATCACAAAATTATGTTTTCCTTAAGTAGAAAACACCTCCTTTTAAACAACACCACATAATTCATTAATAATGTATCCCATTATCATTTAATTTTGTATTATTGATATTTCCTCTTTCTTTTTCTTCATTGGGGCTCCTTTGAACCCAAGGAACTCGAAGAATTCGAAATTCTTTTTATTGGATACTCATTATCCTTCTAGATGCATCTAAATGCATTATTTCACATTATCTTATTTTATTTCTCATTAAAATATTTCCTTTTGAGGATTTCTCTTTATTTCTCTTTTATTTTCCTCATTGGTATTCCTTTTATCATTAGAAATCCTTGGGACACGAAATTCCACAAAGGATAACTCAATTATACATCTTTTCACTTGTTTTCCACATTTCATCAATATTTTCGATTTCTTTCTTAATAAAGAAGTACTTAATTGATGTTTTCTTTTCTTATTGCTCTCTTTATGCAACTTTGGACTCCTTGGAACCCAAGGAACCCAAGAGGCACGAAATCACTCTTTGGATTTGCCTTCTAGAGGTTTCCACATTTTTCTTTTCTCAAATATTCAATTATTCATTCACTAAGTGAATTTTCTTGTTATTTGGGCCCAATAGCCAATAAAGCCCACAACACAATCATCAAGGCTATTTTAAACAAAAATCATTTATTCAAAACAAATTATATCATTATTTTTCCAAATATCTTTAATATGAGAAATTACATTTCTCACCAGAGGAACCCAAAATTTGGGGTTGTAACATCCTTCCCCTCTTATGAGAATTTTGCCCTCAAAATTCCATCAAGCAAGCAAACAATTAGGATAAGTATTCTTATGTCCATCAGGGCTCCCACGTGGCTTCCCCCTTTCCATGGTGTTTCCCAAGAACCTTCATTATCTCATTTTCTTCCATCTGAGTTCTTTCTTACCTTGGTATATTGTACCCTCATAGGTGACTCAGGACTTTTTAGCCTTTCAAAAGCTGAATAGGTTCAGGGAAGAACACCTGGCTTGGGTACCTCACATAGTGCTCTAGATCGGACTCATGCAACCCATCATTTTATCCTGAGGGGTAAGGTTAAACACAACCATCTCCACCAATCCATCTCAAATGGACCCATATATCGGGGACTCAGCTTTCTCAGCTGTAGCTTAGAGGGGTCGGATTTTCACATCACATATTCTCCCACAATGAACTGCATGTCAATCTACTTTGCATTAGCTCATGAGTCATGTCACCACTGGGCTCCCTCTCGGCCATTGCACGATCAAAGCGACTTCATCTACACACACTGTGGTTCTTTTCTGACCTTCGTGAGGCCTCCTTCACCAACATCATCTTAATGAAGTGGTGACCGACACAACCTCTCTATACGACTTCTTGCATCCCGATAGAGGCTATGGTGGTTAACATCACATCTTAAGAACTGTCTCTATGTATTACCCTAAATGAGCACACATGATCTCATCAGACCCTCTAGTCTGGATCATATTGTCCATTATTATGGGGTGATAAACTGTACTATCATCAAGTTCTTCATGTATCCACTTCCACCTCATGGAAGTGAACCTTGGTCATACCCAAGAACTTTTGAACTCGCATCATGATGTGGTTGAACCATCCTTCTCTCTTAAGTCGTTCAACCGAATCTGTCCCTTGACAACACTTCTTTCTTTCTCATGTCATCTAGGTAAGGCGATCTACCATAACCCATATTACATCTTGATCTTTCTTGTTTAGGGGAGACTTACCACAACACCCATAGTGGTGAACTCCCATTCCCTCTCGGGGACTCTTAATCCTCTATGTCAAAGCACTGGGTTACTGGTGTTCGTCCTTCACCTCTATCATGCATGGCCACAACCTACATGCATCTTCATCTTAACCATCCAAAGTGCTACTATCACTGACTATCTTTGTAGTATCACAGTATATCATAACCTCCTGTATTTTTATGATTCCTCAAGCTTGATACCTCGGAAACCCTAAACCACTCTCAAAAGGGTCTTATTACCTTCCTATCCAAAGAAGTGTATCTAAGGTTCTATCACCATCCTTTTACTACATCAAGGACTAAACTGGCTAACCAAACATTCATTAACTTGCTCAACATATCTTGTTACATCTGTGTGTTAGCCAAAACACATCCTCTTTCCATACATAGGGTTAGTCGAACAACCTCAACTTCTTCTAGCTTCCAGCTAACTAGGCAGCTATATCTCAACCAGAGCATTCATTACCACTTCTTATCCTCCATGTATTCTACTTATCATCACATCTCAAACTCTAAGTCTATCTCTGAGCTCATTCTCTTAGTTATCAGGCTCCACCTTGTGATTCCTTGTAACACTTGAAAAAATCCACCTAGTTCAAGATAAAACATCCTCACAAGATGATTTTCTTAATATTCTTAGTGTTTGTAAACCATCCATGTATCATTCACTTCACCAGGTTATGTTATAATCTCGATCCTCATACCTTGTGGCTACGTTCCAACTTACATCATCTTTATCCTTGGTGTAAGGCATGCGTACTGTCCTATCTCTCACTCCCATAATAAGAAGAAATAAGCATTTGACAGCCGTCCAAATATAGAGTTCTTCCCATTCCAGGAGTAGAGATGGTACATCCCACCTTGCCAGTACACCTTCAAATCTAAGTTGAAACGTGCAACTCATGTCTCCACATCACAAACATCATGATATCAAAAATTACTTCCATGGAAACTGGTCTGAAACCTACTTGGGTTTACACACAATCCTTGGTCATCTCCTCTGGGTCTATAGGGTGCCGACACTTTTGGGGTCATCCCTTTTCCCTTATGCATCCAGAGAGTGTCCTACTCATCTGCCCTTTGGGTCCCATGAGTTCATAAAGGTGATCAGTCTCCTAACCCATGGCCCTCGGACAATGATAGTTGTTACCTCCCGACCCCATGGTCATGTGCAACTAGGGAATTAGGCAACTCCGTATTTCATCGGTCTTATCCCTACCTGACCCTTGGATAGACTTAGGATTCTATCATAGTACATGTTCAACTCAGAACCTTACCTACTCCTTCATCATCTCTCTCTGCATTCATGGGCTGTCTTTTATCCCTTCATAAGGGTCATGGCGACCTATCTACCTTGGTCGAGCCCCATACCGGTTACCTCCATGGTAACACATCCACATGCACATAGAGATGGTTATCTATGGGTCTATAGGTTCATTCTCATGCCATGTACTCTTCACTTAGCTTCTCAAGATCATATGAAACCTCCTTAGGTTACCTCAAAACCAACCAAACTGGTAAACTTCCTACTAAAGGGTCACTGTGATAGAGTGGATTTTAAGGATCCTAAATACCCTTTTGAAATAGTGACAAAGTTATGGTAATAGTTTCTTTGAGTCGTGAGGCTCCTCGAAGGACTTTTCGAGATTGTAATTGATGGAACAATATGTGTTTTTGAGTAGTTTGGAATAAGATTGTTATGCATATGTGCATGATTGATGAATATAGTTCTCAATTCTTTAAACTAGGCTATGATATTAATAAGTCTGCGGTTGACTCAGCCACTCAGATGCTTGCGCAGTGAGGCCTTGTTTAAGTGACCACAGATTAGGTTTTGTTGAACACTTATCAGGACCCTTAGATATGATCGGCTCAGCTGAGGCAGCGTTCGTGGTCCTTGGATGCCATCTGACTGTAGTGGACTCACTCCTTGCAGTTACATGATCGTGGACGACTCCATGATCTACTACTCAAAGGTCATGGGTTGAGGGTAACTTTGGAGTGGGCAGATAAACACCTACCCCTCTTTTGGGATGCAAAGTCTCGAGATAGCAGGGAACGAGCAGCCAACCATCTGCTTCCACTTCCATGGTACTCGTATGTAGGGGTGATGATGGTAGAGAGAGATCCACCTCCCCATTGTTGCTTCTTTCCCCACCGTCTAGAGCAGGTGACATGAGGTGAGGCATCCTCGATGGAGGAGAGTTGTACGACTGTGCCCGAACTAGCCCCTCGTGATGGCGGTGACAACTTCTGTAGCTGCGAGGAGAAGTCCCACAGAGATAGCGTCTGAGCCTTGGACGAGGAGGAGGCGTCGGTGGTTATCCAAGAGGTCGACGGTGAGGAGGAGCAGATGGAATCCGACTCCTCATTGATAACCTGGGCTAGCGACAATAGTCTGTAGGACTGAGATCCACCCGAGCAAGGGAAGTCGGAGCATGCGTACTCCTTGCCGGAGGAGCTACCTCACGGCAGTGGCGCCAAGCGCTCACCAAGACGTAGTCGTGGAGCCGAGGCTGAGAAATAGAGGAGCCGTGGAGACCTTTCTGGAGTGGCCGCAGGTAGTGATGGCTGAAGAAGCTTGAACAGAGGAGCTGGCAGTGCAGAATCTCACGCCAGAGATCATCGCAGCGGCGGCCGTGAAGCGGAGACCCACAGACTCACAGATCGTGAGGGAGCAGAGACGCAAGAGAGAGATAGAGAGGGAATCGCGGAGGCACTGCAGGACTTCCCAACATCTACAGGGGGCAATTGGGAGGCGCCGAGCTTCCTTGCGGTAGTGCTATGAAGAAGAGGAGGATCCCGGTGGCACCTTGGAGCTACAACTTGTTCCTCGCCGGATCTTGGCTGGCGGCGGCGGCTCTCCAGGGAACGAATAAAGAGCCGCTCAACGTTGTTCACGTGAGAAAGAAAAGGAGAAAGGGCAGACCGGCCCTCCAAGCCAAACCTTGAATCAGATCCATAGCTATGAACCAGCGGCCCAAGCCTTGACTTGCGCCAACCCTTTAATGGCCACGTGGCAAGACCCGATTTGCTGAAAAAGGTAAAAACTCTCAGAAATTCCCAGTTCTTCAATAAATCCTAGAAAATTGTCCACTTATCAAAAAATTACAAATAAGGTACTGAAATTCTCAGAAAAATGAATAGAATACAATAGAACAATAATATCAGGCTTTTGATGCATGAATATCAGTGATACCTTGTTAGTTTTGAAATGCTTAATTGATGGATAATAAATATCAAACATTGTCCTAAAATTATGAGAATATGTCAGTAAATCAATATTCATGCTTATAATCGAGTGTATGTCAGTGATTATGATGATGATGCACGAAATCATGTAATTTACTCCATATGGCTAATTAGGGCTTTTAACCCTAAATAAAATGCAATAAATGCACACATGCTCAATAAATGATGAAATTCACAGAGTAAGCTCATATCAGTATATGAAACCTCAGTTGTAATTATGAGATCATAATGATGAACATACTTCATGTTATATGAAGAGCACCCTTAATACATGTGATGTCACCCTAATATGGTTATGGACAATGACATAATGTTAAATATGTTCACATAATAATGTGACACATGAGTATATCTAGTGGATGAACTACAATCTGGAAAATGACATCAGTAAGATAAATATAAGACAAGAATGCAAGTAATGATGGGAATATCCTAATGAGATAAGCTAAACCCTAATGAAAACGATTAGGGTTAAGATGAGATGTAAGCTAATACGAACCTGATGGTGATATGTAATCTTGTCTTAATCAGGGTTGACCAAGGATATAGATGACATGAGGAATATGTGATTAGGATGTCTCTTTGGAAGGTACGCCATTACCTCTTACTTGTCTTATTATACAATATGCTTGCGTTATATGCATAGTAAAATACTTGGCATATGGTATTGGATGAAATGATTGTTCTTGTATGATATGTTGCATGATTTTCCATACTTTTTACTATGAACACATCAAACATAATATATCTGTTCCATTATATGAAAGCACCAACTCTTTGGAAGTGTGCTTGGAAGTGACCTAACTCTTTGGTAGTGGTCACATTGTACATATGGAAGCACCAACTCTTAGGCAGTGTGCTTGGACCCAACTCTTTGGTAGTGGTCACCTTGTACATATGATCTAACTCTTTGGTAGTGATCATAAAGGCCTTGATATATAATGGAAAATGTGATTAAAAATATGTGTTGTCTTTTGCTAATGAATGTCTTTGTGCAAGTATACACTTTTCTTATATTTCTCCTGTAACTGCCAAGTATTAGTTTTATCTTATTGCTAGGATATGATGAGAGGTATATAAAAGACACGTAGGCGTACTCAGTAAAATATTCTTGAAATATTGTTCTGACGTGTACCGCATGTAATCTTTTGTATAGGTTGTGGTTATGCTCTTGAAGATCTAGGATAGTGAGAGTTGTGTGGCGAGCTGATGTACAGGTGGACCTATTGTCTTAAGATCCTGTAGTTTAGTTGTAGTACATGTATATGTATAGTTTGTTGTTCAATATGTAATATCAGGTGATGTAACAATTCATGTTGTAATTATATGTTGAATGGTGAACATGTGTGTATGATTTTATTATTGTTCATGTACATGTGCTACTGAGTGTTTCCTTTTGACTTCCTCTGATGTTCTTCTTCTTAGCCTCGTGTGGGATGTTTAAATTGGGATTCTTACTGAGGTGAGGGTTTCAATTTGGACATCACACATCAGATTAAGTTTTATAAAATCCGAGGATGTCACAGGTGGTATCAGAGCATGAACAATAGCAAAGCCTGACATTTGCTCATTATGCAACCTAAACTAAAGAACCTTGAACTTAATTAATCTTTTAGGGTTAGATTAGTCGTCTTTTAGAGACTAGATCTGACCTAGCCTCTAGGTTAGCACCTAGATGTCTGAAACTAGGCCTAGACTAGTGCTTGTTGAGCAGCAAGTCCTTAGATGTCGTTCTTTCCTTATAGTGCAGCGGTATGGGACGTTGCACTATTTGGAAATGACGTGCATCAAGGGAAGAGAAACCCTAGACATATTGCGCACGTTGTCTAGTGTAGCTACACTAGTCTACCACTTGTTCTCACCCTTTTCACTAGTTTTCATGACACTAGACTCTCTACTATGTGTGGGGCACTCATTTTTGGATTTGGTTTTGGATTCCAAACAGATCAAACCTCGATAGTTTTCTCTGACGTTTGTTTTATCGGAGAAAAACTATATAATATTTTATTATATATATGTATTACAAAAATGTGTCCCCACACATGTACGAGTAGGAGGTGGTCATGCAACCTGAGTGAAAGTGAATGACATTAGTCTAGAAGAGAGAGTAGTTCTAGATTAGATGTCTAGAGCCTTGTTTGGTATATGTGATAGATGGAATAGATGAAATAAGTTTTGATGATATGTTGTAAGTCTTATATAGATGACATAAGATAGTTTGTGATGATATATGTTTGTCTTTGAGGACTTACGTTCCGTTTTGAGGATTTGAGATAAGCTTGGATGATGTAAGTAACTAGGCTTGTATGAGATAAGATAAGCTAAGCTAAGACAAGGTTGTGAGTCAACATGAGCCTCAAGCTCTTTTACGAAGGAGGACCTCTAGTGTTAGGACCAGTTTTGGGGTTAACTCCAGAGAGAGTGAGACCCGCAGGGAGAAGGTCAGAGAACCTAGACTCCATGATATGAGAATCATGAGATATGTGATATGATATGTCCTAAACTAGACTACTCCTGAGTGATTGAGATGAGTTGCTATATGCATGATTCCTATAGTTATCTCGAACCCTAGATGTCCTTAGGAGGACCAAACCCTAGATACAGAGAGAGGCTGGTTATATGTACATATGTGAGTATGAATATGAGAACCTTCCATCTGGGTGAGGGAGAGATCCCAAGACCCTGGAGGAGGTAGCTATGCTAGTTTTTGTGAAGCCTCATGCTCGGGTTGGTGGTTTCCCATATAGGAATCTAATGGTGTATATAAGAGAGATTTGGGTAAGATGTTTCATGGGTAGAAGACCTATGAAGAGAATACCATAGCATGTTTTGGTTTGTGCTTATGTGGCTAGAGATTGTGAAGCTAGTAGCTAGTGTCAATGAGGTAGACCTGGTAACCCTAGATGAAAGAGGGAAGATAAAGTTTTTGTTTATGAGATACTCATAGAGTTGAGTTTGCTCAAGGAGTTTGAGCATGACGGTACCCTCATGATATGGGTTAGGGGAACCTCAGCTGGACTAGATAAAGTTTTGATATATGTTTGACTAGCCACTCACATAAGTTTGTTTAGCACAACCATGATATAATACATGTAGAGATGTGATCTAATCTCAAGATGTGCTATATGGCATGATGGAAAACTAGAGATAGTTTTATAGATATCAATGTATAAATGATTAACCATATACATGAATAATGATAGTAATATGAATATGTGGCTAATCTTGTGATGAAATCTCTAGTAAATGTTGAAAGTTTATTATGAAAAATGAAATAAGATCATATGAATGAAACATGTTACATGAAATGTTAATCCAAGTGCTTAATAAAGATGAAAAGTGTAGTTTGAGAGTTAGCACAACATTAAAGCTGATGACACCTTGATATAATGATCTAACTTTAGTTAACTTCTTTTGAACGTGATAGTATGATGTTGAATCTTAATACATGAGTAAGATAAGGAAGCAAATCTAACATATGAGATGTGTTATGACCTAAACAGAGCTTCTAAACCCTTGTTTGAGCCTTCTATGGAGTGTTGGTGCACCGAAGATGGTTGTAAACCCCCCTAATAGTGCTTTGGAAACATCGTTTTAGGTTTTCCCTAGAAGTATGAGTATGGTTTACTTTCGAGGACGAAAGTTCTTTTAAGATGTATATGATGTAAAAGACTGGTTTTCTGGCTTAATTCTGAGGACATAATTTCTTTTAAGGTGTGTAGGATGTGATGGAGTGGATTTTAAGGATCCTAAATACCCTTTTTAAATAGTGACAAAGTTATGGTTATAGTTTCTTTGAGTCGTGAGGTTTCTAGAAGGACTTTTCGAGATTGTAATTGATGGAACAATATGTGTTTTTGAGTAGTTTGGAATAAGATTGTTATGCATATGTGCATGATTGATGAATATAGTTCTCAATTCTTTAAACTAGGCTATGATATTAGTAAGTCTGTGGTTGACTCAGCCGCTCAGATGCATGCACAGTGAGGCCTTGTTTAAGTGGCCACGAATCAGGTTTTGTTGAGCACTTATCAAGACCCTTAGATATGATTGGCTCAGCTGAGGCAGCGTTCGTGGTCCTTGGATGCCATCTGACTATAGTGGACTCAGTCCTTGCAGTTACATGATCGTGGACGACTCCATGATCTGCTACTCAAAGGTCGTGGGTTGAGGGTAACTTTGGAGTGGGCAGATAAACACCTACCCCTCTTTTGGGATGCAAAGTCACGAGATAGCAAGGAACGAGAAGCCAACCATCTGCTTCCACTTCCATGGTACTTGTATGTAGGGGTGATGATGGTAGAGAGAGATCCACCTCCCCATTGTTGCTTCTTTCCCCACCGTCTAGAGCAGGTGATGCGAGGTGATGCATCCTCGATAGAGGAGAGTTGTATGGCTGTGCCCGAACTAGCCCCTCGTGATGGCGGTGACAGATTCTATAGTTGCGAGGAGAAGTCCCATGGAGGTAGCGTCTGAGCCTTGGACGAGGAGGAGGCGTCGGCGGTTATCCAAGAGGTCGACTGTGAGGAGGAGCAGATGGAATCCGACTCCTCATTGATAACCTGGGCTTGCGACGATAGTCTGTAGGACTGAGATCCATGCGAGCAAGGGAAGTCGGAGCATGCATACTCCTTTCCGGAGGAGCTACCTCACGGTAGTGGCGCCAAGCGCTCACCAAGACGTAGTCGTGGAGCCGAGGTCAAGAAATAGAGGAGCCGTGGAGACCTTTCTGGAGTGGTCGCAGGTAGTGGTGGCTGAAGAAGCTTGAACAGAGGAGCTGGTAGTACAGAATCTCACGCCGGAGATCATCGCAGTGGCGGCCGTGAAGCGGAGACCCACAGACTCACAGATTGTGAGGGAGCAGAGACGCAAGAGAGAGATAGAGAGGGAATCATGGAGGCACTACAGGACTTCCCAGCATCTACAGGGGGCAATTGGGAAGCACCGAGCTTCCTTGCGGCAGTGCTGTGAAGAAGAGGAGGATCCCAGTGGCACCTTGGAGTTGCAGCTTGTTCCTCGCCGAATCTTGGCTGGCGGCGGCGGCTCTCCAGGGAACGAACAGAGAGCCGCTCAACGTTGTTCGCGTGAGAAAGATAAGGAGAAAGGGCAGACCGGCCCTCCAAGCCAAACCTTGAACTGGGTCCATAGCTGTGAACCAGCGGGCCAAGCCTTGACTTACACCAACCCTTTAATGGCCACGTGGCAAGACCCAATTTGCTGAAAAAGGTAAAAACTCTCAGAAATTCCCAGTTCTTCAATAAATCCTAGAAAATTGTCCGCTTATCTAAAAATTACAAATAAGGTACTAAAATTCTCAGAAAAATGAATAGAATACAATAGAACAATAATATCAGGCTTTTTATGCACGAATATCAATGATATCTTGTTAGTTTTGAAATGCTTAATTGATGGATAATAAATATCAAACGTTGGCCTAAAATTATGAGAATATGTCAGTAAATCAATATTCATGCTTATAATCCAGTGTATGTCAGTGATTATGATGATGATGCACGAAATCATGTAATTTACTCCATATGGCTAATTAGGGCTTTTAACCATAAATAAAATGCAAGAAATGCACACATGCTCAATAAATGATGAAATTCACAGAGTAAGCTCATATCAGTATATGAAACCTCAGTTGTAATTATGAGATCATAATGATGAACATAATTCATGTTATATGAAGAGCACTCTTAATACATGTGATGTCACCCTAATATGGATAAGGACAATGACATAATGTTAAATATGTTCACATAATCATGTGACACATGAGTATATCTAGTGGATGAACTACAATCTGGAAAATGACATCAGTAAGATAAATATAAGACAAGAATGTAAGTAATGATGGGAATATCCTAATGAGACAATCTAAACCCTAATGAACACGATTAGGGTTAAGATGAGATGTAAGCTAATACAAACCTGATGGTGATATGTAATCTTGTCTTAATTAGGGTTGACCAAGGATATAGATGACATGAGGAATATGTGATTAGGATGTCTCTTTGGAAGGTACGCCATTACCTCTTACTTGGCTTATTATACAATATGCTTGTGTTATATGCATAGTAAAATACTTGGCATATGGTATTGGATGAAATGATTGTTCTTGTATGATATGTTGCATGATTTTCCATACTTTTTGCTATGAACACATCAAACATAATATATCTGTTCCATTATATGAAAGCACCAACTCTTTGGCAGTGTGCTTGGAAGTGACCTAACTCTTTGGTAGTGGTCACATTGTACATATGGAAGAACCAACTCTTAGGCAGTGTGCTTGGACCCAACTCTTTGGTAGTGGTCACCTTGTACATATGATCTAACTCTTTGGTAGTGATCATAAAGGCCTGGATATATAATGGAAAATGTGATTAAAAATATGTGTTCTCTTTTGCTAATGAATGTCTTTGTGCAAGTATACACTTTTCTTATATTTCTCATGTAACTGCCAAGTATTAGTTTTATCTTATTGCTAAGATATGATGAGAGGTACATAAAAGACACGTAGGCGTACTCAGTACAATATTCTTGAAATATTGTGCTGAAGTGTACCGCATGTAATCTTTTGTATAGGTTGTGGTTATGCTCTTGAAGATCCAGGATAGTGAGAGTTGTGTGGCGAGCTGATGTACAGGTGGACATGTTGTCTTAAGATCCTGTAGTTTAGTTGTAGTACATGTATATGTATAGTTTGCTGTTCAATATGTAATATCAAGTGATGTAACAATTCATGTTGTAATTATATGTTGAATGGTGAAAATGTGTGTATGGTTTTATTATTGTTCATGTACATGTGCTACTGAGTGTTTCCTTTTGACTTCCTCTGATTTTCTTCTTCTTAGCCTTGTGTGGGATGTTTAAATTGGGATTCTCACTGAGGTGAGGGTTTCAATTTGGACGTCACACATCAGATTAAGTTTTAGAAAATCTGGGGACGTCACAGTCGCTCTCCAAGGATGGGAGGAAACTACACCTTTATAACAAAGGTCACAAGCATTCTTAGGGTTTACCTCCATATGAGCATGCTTAAAACAACAACTACTAAGGCACAAGCGTACCTACAAAACCATGCTAGGTCGCACTTGTTGTCATCCTCAACATTACATCAACTTAGTTGTGAGGGGTGTATCAAACATAACCTTAACGTAAGGGATTTCCTTTACCTCTACACATGAGGAGTACCATGCTCGAAACTATAGAGACTCAAATCTTATCATGAGTATCGGATACACTGCTTCCCCTCTTAGGCCTAGGAACCCTAGGTTCTCCTTTGGGTATCCAACTACATGCTCAACCTCTTAACCACGAATCAAGCATGTCCAAGGTATGTCATGTACTCCCTATCATCCTTCTACTCGAGCAACACATCAGGGTCGAGTCCTCTTCTAGGACAACCAACTAGGTATAAAACCTCACAACAGGTTACTTAAACCTCCTCAGGGTCTAAGGCACTCTTTACCTCATCCAGCAGGTAACCACTTATACCATGGGTACTAGAAGCATCGTCCTCTCTCTAGGGTTTGGTTCCTATAAAGGTAACCAAGATATCATCAGCCTCTAGGAATCAAGCATAAGGCAACCACTATCATCCACATAGGTCGCATCATCCTTAACTCCCCACTATTCCTCAAGTTTCGGGGTTTTAGACTTCCAACCTCCTTGTTGGGGTCCTGCTTCCTCTCTCTAGAGCTAAAACCACCTCCAACCATACCTACTAGAGGTCCCTTCTCCATGAAGGCTCATATTCTCAAGCAAACCCCTATGTGGTTGAAGCCTATGCTCAACTCATGTTTGGCTCAAGATTATTCATATCTTTTTATGCTTATCTCATAAGCCATCCATCATGCCCTTCTGTCCAGGGTTTCAACCTACTACCATACCACTGACGTACTCTGGGGGAATGCTATCCTTACTTGCATAAGCCATAAGGTTTCTATAGGTCCTTCACTAACTTCATCCATGAAGGAGCTACCCTTTGCTTTAACATGCATGACGCTTACCCGGGTTTCCAAAGGTGCTAGGTCACCCAACCTCATATGGCTCGTATGACAAACCAAACATCTGGTCAACCATGACATCTAACTCATCATGTCATCTCTCTCTCTCTAATATTCCCTTAGGGTTAGGGTTAACATCATCCTCAAAGGATGCGCTAGGTCACAACTTTAATGGGGATCTCTACCTCCAAGACTCACTTTCCCTACTCATCCTCCTGACAAGAAGGTCGAGCCTCAGGTCTCTCCTGAGGGCAAAGACAACTCGTGTCATAGGACATAAGCATGTATCTATTCTTTAGTTTGCGCTTAATCTATTAATCTTATGTCCATGACATCTTATTTACATGCTTTTCATTAATTTGGTGGAGGATTCCTTAGACCTTATTAACTTTACCCATACCTCAAGAGGGTGAGGAGAAGAGAGAAAACCCTAATCCTTAAGGTCCTTAATAGAATTTGAGTTGAGAAGGGATGAACAAGATGAGAGAGTCCTAAAGGTATCTTATTTCGAGTCATACCCTAAGACATCGGCCAGGCAGTCACACAATCTGGGAGTCCTCGTATTCCGACTAGCGGTGCAGAGGAAAATATTGCCAGCCCCCGGACGTGATCCTTTTCTAGACACCTTAGTCTTTCGGACAATCCTCTAATAACTCCCTTGGTTTCTATAGAATTTGTAAAATTTAATAATTATTAAATATTAATTGAGGAACCTAGACCAATGGGCTCATGTGGAGTCCATCTTTAGTGGATTTTTATTAATTCACTTGCCTTCATCGAATCCGTCATTTTTAAGGATTAGTTTAGTTTTGCCTAGGCTAAGGTATTGAAAACCCCTAAAGCCTCGATTCACCATCTCTTAATTTATTCTTATGTTTGATCCACTCCCTTTACATTCTAGTCTCTCATTCATAATAGTTTACTTGTGCTAACAATCATCTCAATTTTCCTTGTGACAGGGAAAATTATTTCTTGTTATGTGCAATCTTGTTCTTTTATTTTTCTTTCTGTCTTAGTGATAATCATCAAAACCCAACCCGATCTTTACTATATGTTTTAAAAATAAAAATACTTAAAAGAAATAAAAAGTTCTTCAAAACCATTGGGATTAGATTTAACAATCTTAAAAACATTGTCCTTTGGGATCGACCTTTTCTATACTAACCTTAATTGGAAAGTTGAAAAAAAATTAATATGTAGGATAATTATCTTAGTGATTTTAGTGCACTTTGACACATAAACAATTTAGTGTCTTTGCCAGGGACAACATATTGATTTCTCGAACCCCCAAAAAATTATGAAAAAACTTTTTTTCATTTTTTGCCTTCCGAGTAACGTTCCGGAAGTGCTACTCCTCCATCTACCAATTTTCCATTCCGGCAATCTATTTTTTCTACACACGATTAACTGCTTATTTTGTGCATGCGACACCTGAATGCTTATTTTCAATCATTTAATACTGAGATAGATAGAACTTTCCACCATCTAAACTGCCAAAATCATAATCAAAATATGTTGGACAAAGAAGAAGTCACCCTTAGGATCAATCAAGCTCTTGCAGCTCAAAGAGAGCTCATTCAAGCCGAGCAAGTGGAAAGAGAAGCCACCTTGCGAGCAGCCTATATGGCTGAACAAGAAACCTTAGAGGCCGATAGGAGGGAAGTCGAATGGCAAAAACAACTAAAATATTTTTTTGTTCCCAAAACTGCCTATGCACAACATGCGGTCGTGCCTCTGACATCCTTGCCCCTCAATTTGAAATCTGAACCCAATTGGTCACCATGATCCAAGAGAATCCTTTTTCTAGCAACAATGGAGAAAGTTGTCAGGACCACCTCCAAGGGTTCATTGACCTTTGTTCTTTGAACAAACTTCCAGGTGTTTCAGGAGATGCAATCCATCTTAGATTGTTCAAATACTCCCTCACCGGCCAAGCCAACAGCTGGTACAACACCATGGAAAGTGAGGACCAAGTTACAACCTGGGAAGTCCTACAAAACAAATTTCTTGAAAAATTCTACCCCCCTTCTCTGACTTATGAAATTAGGGGACAAATCACCAACTTCTCTATGTCACCAGGTGAATCTTTAGGTGAAGCTTGGGAAAGGTTTAAAGACTTTCTTAGAAAATGCCCCCATCATGATATCTCCCAAGCCCAACTTATTGAAATCTTTTATCGAGGTGTTGACAATGACACCAAGTTCTTTCTTGATTCCCAATATGGAGGAAATTTCATGAATCAAAGCCTAACTAGTGCATGGGAATTTGTCAAACGTGCTTCCGAAACAAGGGCTAGACGGGGAGTAGGTGGAGTCCTTAAGGTAGCTAAAGCTGAAGTTGATTCCGATATCCAAACCATAGAAGAAAGCCTTAAGTTAATTGCTCTAAAACAAGATCATTTAGTGTCATCCTTATAAGCCTATAGAGAGCTACCTCAACATATAAAATATGTAGATTCTCTTTGTGGCATATGCCAAGGATACGATCACACCACCCTCCACTGTCAATACCTTTACAACACCCCCATGTAATCAAAATTGGGATAACAATTAGAGGACCTCAACTCAATTCATGCCATACTGGGTCAAGGCTGTTATAATCTCAATCAAACTAGGAACTATCCTAGCTTCTAATATGGGAATGCTTCTGGTGCTGAAAATTCCAGCCAACTCCAATCCCAGCAAAGGCCTCCCTATCCTCAATCCAATAACCGACCACCACCTAGCTTCCCATAAAACAATCAAAGAAATTTTAGGAACCAAGGAAATCATTGAAGCAACTACCAAAACTGACCACCATACCAAGGACAGCAATTCCAAAACTTGAATCTCCCACGCCAAAATCTAAACAACCAACCACCTCCTCAACCTCCGCAAAATATTCCCACTCCTCTTGCCTCAAATGATGAATGGATAGCCACCCTAGAACAAATCATCATAGCTCAACAAGCTCATCAAAAGGCAACTGACGCTCAGTTTGCTTTCCTATTTTCCCAATAGAAACCTCCTGCTGGCACCTTTGCTGGGCAACCTGAACCCAACCCCAGGCATATAGAACAACTTAAGGCTGTCACTACCAGATCTGGCCTTACCAGGGAAGAAAAAAGAAGTTCCCCCCTCATAGATTTTGAACAAAGGGGTAACAAAGAGGTTGTTGTTGTCCCTCAAGTACTGAGATCACCTCCCTCACAAGAAGAGAGTCATATATATAAGTCGTGTGTACCTTTTATCGGTCAGCTGAAGTATACCCAATTATACTCTAGGTTCAACAAATTCAAGGAAATTGTGAGAAAGTTATGTGTCAACATCCCTCTTTTGGACGCTATGACTGATCTACCAGAATGAAAAAAATTCTTCAAAGCCCTTCTAAACCGTAAGCGCACTACCGAAGAATCTGAAATGGTAAAATTGGCTAGAACTACATCAGACATCATCCAAAGTAAAACTCCAAAGAAACGCAAAGATCCAGGATCTTTTAGGATCACTTGTTCTATCTGTGACTCTACCAGCCATTTGTGCCTATCTAATCTTAGAGCTAGTGTGTCCATCATCCCTTTGAGCATGTGTAGAAGGTTTGGTCTAACTGATGCTACACCAACTCTGATGCGTATTCAACTAGCAGACTATTCCATTACCAAGCCTCTTGGTTTTATTGATGATGTGCCAGTCAAGTTCAGAAATTTCTATATCCCTTGTGACTTTGTGGTACTTGATATAAAAGAAGACACTTGCTACCCCCCATCTTTGGTCGACCATTCCTCGCTATGGCCAGGGCCCTCATTGACGTTGAGGTAGGACTTCTCACACTACGAGTGGGAATGGAGTTCATAAATTTTCAAGCCACTGGGGGTAGTATGAAGTACACCCATGAGGAAGAAGTCTATTTCCTTGAATGGATGGACCAGTTCAATAAGATGCAACATCGTTTCCTTAATTCTGAACCACCACATATGACCGAAACCCAAATTTCTCTAGTGGACAATCAAGTTGTTATTCAAGTGCCCCAGTCAGCCCTATCAAGATGGACATTTACCTTCCCACTATTCATGTTGTGGGAACAACCAACATCACCATTTAAGAAGTTCCCCTCCCACAACCCCCTCACCCATCTATGACCATACCTATTTCCTCTCCTCCCTCTCCCTTTGAGGAACCACTCTATGATAATTACCAAACGTCTTATGAGCCACCACTACATATCACTACCCAAGAAGTGCAACCAAATGTCATGGATGGATACTCTGACTATCATCCCTTCATCCCAACCCCCATTGACATTAGTGGACAACATACGATCAAACAACTGCAATTCAGTCAAAACAATGCTCCTTATAATAATTATCCTTATACAAATGAGATTCAATAAGACTACTCTTCACCACATGTCAAACCATAGGGACCTAACCGTGTTGATTTCAATTTTTATCCTTGGTATACTAATGTACGCCAAGACATCTATGATACATTTCAAGACACGCAGGAAAAGATGATGGAGTGGTTCCAAGGAAATCAATTAAGTCACTACCACAACCATCTCTGCTCCTCCACCGCCATACTATCTGCCACCACTGTGATATTCATTCTTCCATCTCGGGTTTGGGTTTTGCTCGGGATGAGCAAAAATCTAAGTTCGGGGTGGAGGTGGGTGGTACGATTCTAGTCCACCTCCTATCTTTTCCCTTATTTTCTTTATTTTCCCTTTTCATCATTTTTCATGCAGTTTCTTTAGTTTATGGCCTTTATCTAGTCGGCCAATTTTTTCCCTTAGTTGTAAAAAGGCCTTTATCTAGTCAGCTAATTTGAATAGATGTTTATCATTTTACCCCGTTGAATTTAGTAAAACATTTTACAAAATTTATTACAAATTGCCATGTCTGAAACCACCATGTCACCTAGGACCCCTAAATAACATCACTCCTTGGAAAAGTTGGCAAGTCATAAGGAATTGATCAGAACCAAGAATAATTTTTCCCTATATTTAAGCAATGGATTATCTTGTTATAAAATTTGTATGATGTAATTTATAGGAATACTCTAACTAGAGCAATGACACTCTCTGATAAAAATATATGAAAAAAATGTTGAAGTTATAAGCAGAAGAGCATCTCTTCCTTCCCTCTAATTTTTTTCTAAAAAAGAGAAGCAAAGAATCACCACCGGGAAAAAATCAAGTATGGGGTGGCATGCTTCCCAAAATAAAAACTCCATACCCCACAAAGGGGCGTACTATCAAAAGATGTCTAAAGTACACACGAAAAAAAAATTGTGACCACTGTAGTCACAACTCCACAAATTCATATCCTGAGTCGAATAGAGGAGGGATCAATATTTTTTCATCACTTCTTTCTCTATTTTTGTGCCCCCCAATTTTATCTTGTTCTTGTGCTAAAACTTACAAAAAAATTGAGAGAGTCAAAGTGATAGTAAGATGAAGCCTATTTTTCTACATAATCTCATTTTTGAAGCAAGATGTGATAATTGTTTGATAGGGAATATAGAACTTTATGCTACGTAGTTCTAGGAGATTGGGTCACTTGGATAAAAATTGGAGGAAAGGACTATAGTGATGTTATTAAGGTGAGGATGGCATTTTGGAAGTATAAATTGGAGTTTATTTGTAATCTATTTTGCTTGAGGACAAGTAAAGATTCAAGTTTGGGGTATTTTGATAAATGTGCTTTCATCATTTTTATTTACATCTTTTAGATGTATTTTTAGGATTGTTTTGTTATTTATTTTCTTAGTTTTATAATTAATTGCATTATATAATATTTTTCTCTTAAAATAGAATTTTAATTATATTTTGTTGAATTTGTAGGAAATGGGATAAATATTCTTCGAGTATAATTGCACAATTTGTAGCAGTCCTGTAATTAATGTATACCCGTCACCAAAAGTACCATAACTCTTGCATCCAGAGTCCAAATTGAGTGTACAAGTATTCATTAGAAAGGAAATTTAATTTCCCCAAAAAAATCCTATTATTTGGACTGCTTTTATGCTTTTTATAGGTGCAAAATACGTTCTAAAATGCTGTTGCAGGAATCTGCATTGAAGACAGTTACATGGTCAAGACAATTATAATCAATCAAATTTCTATTGACCAGATCCAGAAAATTTAAAAGGACGGCTCCCTCTCTTCCCACCCCCCCTTTCCCTCTATTTTTAGGGAATCCTACCCCATCCTTCTACTATAAAAGGAGGGGGGTACTTCATCTTGCATCATCTTTTGTATCATCTTTGTATGTGATTTCTGAGCAATCTTCTTGTGTTCTTATGTTATTATGTTATTTCCATCAATAAAGATTAGTTTTTGCAAGCTAAGTGTTTCCTTCAATTGTTGTTCTTTTACTTTACTCATTTAGATCTAGTTTCTTCTTCCTTTTATTCTTCCATGTACTGGAGCAAGGGATTAAGTGTCGGTCATTTCATTGACTCTAGCCTAAGGAACTATCCTTTAGTAAGACTAGACTATGGCTAGAACTCTTCTTCCATCCGTCTCCCTTTTCTCCACAAGCATGAGTGAGTAGTTCTCGATCGAGGAAAGGGGAATAACCCCTTAGACATGGATTTATCAACTTTTCCTTAAAAATGATTCTAGATGGCTTTTGGGTTTGATAACTAATTGATCTATCAAAGTAATTAATTGGTTTGATCAAAAGTTAATTCTGATGGATATGACCGTGGAAGTTCATATTTAGAACAACAAATCCAATCACATAGGAGTTTTGAAATGACCGTGGATCTTCTTATTTTAGGATGATGAACTATGAATCATGAGCACCAGGACCAATGGGCTCATGTGGAGTCCATCTTTAGTGGATTTTTATTAATTCACTTGCCTTCATCGAATCCGTCATTTTTAAGGATTAGTTTATTTTTGCCTAGGCTAAGGTGTTGAAAACCCCTAAAGCCTCCATTCTCCATCTCTTAATTTATTCTTATGTTTGATCCGCTCTCTTTACATTCTAGTCTCTCATTCATAATAGTTTACTTGTGCTAATATTATCTCAATTTTCCTTGTGATAGGGAAAATTATTTCTTGTTAAGTGCAATCTTGTTATTTTTTTTTTAATGTCTTAGTGATAATATTAAAACCCAACCCGATCTTTACTTTCTGTTCCAAAAACAAAAATACTAAAAATAAATAAAAAGTTCTTCAAAACCATTGGGATTAGATTTAACAATCTTAAAAACATTGTCCTTTGGGATCAACCCTTTCTATACTAACCTTAATCAGAAATTTGAAAAACGATTAAACAATAGGATAATTATCTTAGTAATTGTAGTGCACTTCGATGCATTAACATCATGCAAACTCACTTTATCAAAAACTTGACTACATGCTTCCTATGTTTGAGGTAAATGATAATAATCTTTTTTAGTGGAAATAAGAAGGATTTGAACCTTTGTTGATGAGGTCCCTATTCAATTAATCCATGTTGCCCTATTGCTGACTAAACCTCAAACATAATTAAGCATACTCGTACCCTATTTGATACATATCATGGCTATGCCATCAAGTGACTAAGTCTAGGACTCACAAAATCATGATGTAAGATTATAATACAAAAAGCCAATTTTCTATTAACTACTGATGCCTTTTATAAACTCAATTGATATGTTGAGTGTGGACTTAAATCATGCTCCAATTTCCAAATTATATCACTACCTTGATCATGAAAGGAAAGGAATGCAACTATTACATTGACTTTGTAAAATCTTGACATTATTTCCCTATTATGATCTTGAATTTTGATCTTATGACCTTGTAGAATGTGATTTGATCATTGATACTCTCCCTATTTGACTAAGCTCAATGGATACTGACTAATGTTAGTAATGTGCTAGATTAGGGTGGTAGTTGACTCATGACTCACCTAACCTAGGTCACATCCCTATTATGACTACCTATAAATTTTCATCTTGTTTATTATTTAGAGTTTGGAAAGGTATCCTTTTCACCCGGTTTGGATTGGTTGCCCTATGTCTAATAGGCTAAAACCATGGTTGATGCTCAATCTTGAATATTGGCAATGACCTTGATATACGACAATGTTGACTATAGCTTGTGGTAGACTTCTTAGATAGACCCAGGTCTAGATCATCCATCAAACTTGAATACCATGATAATGAAATCTTGATATTTTGCTCAAATATTGCTTGAATATTGTTACTCAAAATTGAATATAGATGAATAATATCCACTAAGGTCTAAATAGGAATCTAAACCCTAGTTTTGGGATATTTATACATATGACCTTGATGTCTAAACTTCAACTCTCGATATGGTTGTACAAAATCTTGAAACATGATTATGATTAACCATGTGGATCTTGAGATCACACACGATATGACTAATGACTTCAAAATCGCAAATCTTGAAAATTTTGAAATTCATAACTATTTTGACTCTCTCAATTTATGACTTAAAGTTTAGCTCTCATAAGGACTAGGGTGGGACCTCCCATTGATTTTGGAGCACAAAATCATGATATTGGAAGTATGACGTTGTCTTGAAATGTTGAATATGAAATCTAAAATCTAAAATCATGGATGTATAACCCCACCTAGGACAATGTAGAGGCTAGGACCCTAAGATATTGGGATTGAAAGTCACCTTGTACACTTGATTCAAGAACTCTATTTATGATCTCACTGAATTTGTGATCAATAGGATGCTTTGCATATTTGTAGCTCATACAATGACTTTGAACAATATATGAATTGTCCTTAATACTCAATTGCTCGATGATGAAATGAAGTTGGTACCAAGTTGATTATGATATGGAAGATGGAATCCAAATTATGATGATTGTGCTACTTGAACTTTGAGGACATGACTTTGATTATATAGTTGAGGATGTTCTAGTATTTGAGGATATGATCTGGATTTGGATAATTCCAATTTTGAGGATGTTTCAGTGTTTGAGGATAAAACTTGGATTTGATAGCCCTAATTTTTTAGGATATTTTTGAATTTTGGGGACATCATTCCCTTTAAGGGGGGATGTGAAAAAGTGGATTTTTTTTAATCTTTGGACTATAAATTATAGTTCTATATTTCTTGTATTTAATAACCCCACTTTATCATCAAATAGACGTCAAACACTTTTTTGGGAGAAATTTTGGATAATAGTGAGATTTGAGAACTTTGATGACACTTAATTGAGGAATTTTGATAGCAATGTATACTTTGAACACATGAATTTCTACTAATCTTCGTCTTGCTAATATTTTATCTCATTCAAGTATCTATTATTTGAGAACTTTGATGACACTTAATTGAGGAATTTTGATAGCAATGTATACTTTGAACACATGAATTTCTACTAATCTTCGTCTTGCTAATATTTTATCTCATTCAAGTATCTATCTTCATCTTTTGGATCCCTAAATATTTATAAATATTTTGGACCATATTACTAGTCTCCTATTCAAACTTCAGCCCAAATGGAGCTTCCTAGCTCCCTATAAAATTTCTTAAAGTTTATACCTTAAATCACATTTTATGTGTTTTTCAGCCTCATTGGGCCAGCCCACTCATGAGGTCTTCCCCTACCTCGACGGCTAGGGTGTCTGCCTGCTTCCCGCACTACTACAGAAATAGCTTATAACGTCACATTTAGAGACGTCAGTTATTACTGAAAACTGACGCCTAAACCCTACAACGTTGGCTAATTACAGAGACTCACATCTATATTTGAAGACCGGCCAGACACGGGTATCACTTTTTATTTAGCATCAGCTCCTTATCATGAACCAAAACCTAAAATAGCCCGCCCAATCCAATTTTTTGAGCGGAAAAATTACCCCACATACAACGTCGGTGTTTTACCTAATAACCGACACCTAACGATGAAAAACAATTACCTCCAAAGATTCAATATGGTCGTCGGTTTTTGTGGAAAAACCAACACTGATAAGGTTTGGCGCGCCATCCCCGTGAAAATTTTTAGGGTTAAGATTGTCCAATGGACGACAGTGTTTTCTGGCAACCGACATTGATGGTTATTAGGTGTCAGTTTCTGAGACAACCGAAGCCTTTGTTAACTTAATAGCCCCTACGAGAAACAGAATTTTCCCCATTATCTGTTTCATCGTGAAATTAGCCCCCCGAAGCTGTTTTTCCCCTCTCGATGCCGCCGCGCCTGTGGTCACGCTCCAGCCTGCTCCTGTGGTCGACACCCCCTGCTCCTGTGGTCGACGTTGCCTACTCATGTGGCTATCACTGTCGCTGCCGCCGCCGCCCCTGCTCTCTTCTTCCTCTTGCCCGCTGCTCCTCACACCGACCACCGCCACCGCCGATAGGGACACTAGCTGCTCTCTTCTTCCTCCACACCGCTGACAGGTAGGCCACTGCCGCTGCCCTTGCTTGCTCATTTTGTTCCCACTGACATGTATGTCCGTCCTATAGGGACGCTGGAGGTGGATGAAGTATGCCACCTCTTCTTCTTCCTACTCCCTCCTTACTAAATGGATAAAAGCAAGGCCACGACCGTGTGGGCTGGCCATGACCGTGGTTGTGTTGGCTGACCACGGCCGTGCTGGTGCATGGCCGTGGTCAGCCAACACAGCCACAGCCGTGGCCAGCCCACACGGTCGTGGCCAGCCCACACAGTCGTGGCCTTGCTTTTATCCATTTGGTAAGGAGGGAGCAGGAAGAAGAAGATACAATTGCAATTGAATACTAATGCTTGACCTAATTTTGTAAATTTTGATGCATGTTGAAATAAGATATTAAAACCCTAATGTTAAAACCCTAATACACATTTCACCATAATCTTGTATTAACAATATTGTTGAAATCTTGTGATCAATCTATCTAAGATATTAAAACGCCAATGTTAAATCTCTGATTTTTTAGTGATGTGTCGCCCTAACATCTACATGAATCCCTATTGTATGATGTAGATTGATGATAATGCATGAGCTAGTTTCAAATTTTAAAATCAATTATGAATCTCTCCATCCCTAGGTCATACTAATTTATGTGTAATCTTTATCTTGATGATGAACATGCATGGACACTCGAAATGTTGAAATCAATATTATAGAATATGATACCTAGATTAAATGCTGTTACATGAAACCTAGGATATGAATGATGAAACTAGGATTGTAGGTATTGGAATGACAACATACATGTATTTGTTGGCCTAGAAACCCGTCCAAGATATACTCATTAGGAGTAAATCTTGGATAGTCCCCAGTTTGGGATAGTTCTTAAACACCTAATCTCGCTTAGGATGTAGGTGTATAATGTGTATTGGGTTTCAAGAAAATTTCGGTAGCATTTCCCCGTTTGTTCTCTAAGTACATATGTACTTGGAGAACAACGGGGAAATTCTGCTGAAATTTTCTTGAAAACCCAATACACATTATACAATTACTAGTGATGAGATTAGGTGTTCAAGAATGGGATAGGTGGTACACATTTATTGTATATAAGAATGACAAACATGTATTTTTTGGCTTAGAAACCCATCCAAGATATACTCATTAGGAGTAAATCTTGGGTAGTCCCCAGTTTGGGACTATTCTTGAACACTTAACATCACTTAGTCTGTTTTAACCATTAATTATATATAAGACCTTAAACACTAAAGTTTTAACCATAAACTCTAATCTGTTAACCCTAGACCCTAATCTTGTTGTAATATATACTTGTTTTCTCTTTGATCATAGAATGGATAGATCATGGATGTCCATTCGCAATCGCTGCACCCCAGAGTTTATTTGTGGTCTTGATCAGTTTATTATATTTGCTAAGGAACATAGGAAACAACCTGGAGATAGGTTCTACTGTCCATGTAGGCATTGCGGTAACAACTTGAAAGTCAGCACTGGAAATGGAATCATAAGTCATGTCATGTGCAACGTGATTATACAAGGCTATACAGAATGGCACTGGCATGGAGAGATTTCAAACTCAAAACCAGTGGATGTCAATAGCAATGCTTGTGTAGAAGAAGAAATTTCCTCCGATGATGTAGATGTAAACAAACCAGTTCCAGTAGACATTGTTGATGTGATGCTGGATAGTTGTGGGGTAGAGCACACCGATCCACCTCCCATGTTTAGAAACAGTGTGCATGATGATGAGATATCATTATATACAAGTTGTACTAAGTTTATGAAGCTTAGCGTTGTGTTGAGATTGTACAAGCTGAAAGCTAACAATAGATGGAGCGATAAAAGCTTCACGTCATTGTTGTCTTTGTTGAAAGAAATGCTTCCTGAAGGAAACGAGCTACCAATATCAACATACCAGGTAAATAAATTGTTGTTCCCAATGGGAATGGAGGCCAAGAAGATACACGCATGCCCGAATGATTGTGTATTATTTCAAAAGGACTATGTGGATTTGAAAGATTTTCCAAAATGTGGTGCGTCACGGTATAAATTGATGACTTCGGGGGAGTCCAAAACTGGTTCTCCTGCCAAGGTGATGTGGTATCTACCTATAATATCACGGTTTCAACGCTTGTTTTCCAATCCGATAGATGTGAAGAATTTGAGGTGGCATGCAGATGTTAAGAAAAATAATGATGGGATCCTATGACATGCGTATGATTCCCCACAGTGGAAGAAGATTGATCTATTGTACCCTAAATTTGGTGAAAAAGTCAGGAATCTAAGACTTGGGCTTTATACAGATGGGATAAATTTAAACGGGACATTGAGCAGCCAACATAGCACTTGGCTAGTCATGCTTGTTATATACAATCTTCCTCCCTGGCTGTGTATGAAAAATAAGTATGTTATGTTGTCGTTGTTGATATCAGGCCCTAAAGAACCTGGAAATGATATCAATGTTTATCTTGAACCTCTGATTGATGATTTAAAGAAACTCTGGGGTGAAGGTGTGATGACCTATGATGCTTCATGAAGAGAGACATTTTGTTTGCATGATATGTTGTTTTGTGCTGTTAATGACTTTCCAGCATATGGGAATTTGTCTAGATATAGTGTCAAAGGAGCTAAAGCGTGTCCTATATGCGAAGAGAACATGGATTCAACAAGACTAAAACATGGTGGAAAACTGTATATCTTGGTCATCGAATGTTTCTTCCAAAATTCCATCCGTATCGTAGGAAGCACAAAGCATTCAATGGATGGAATGAGGAACAGAGTGCACCTAAACCTATACCAGGGGAGGTTGTTTATGAAAGAGTAAAAGACTTTGTCAATGAATTTGGTAAGAGATCACAATGTACTATGGCCACACAGAGTGACAAATCTTTATTTAAGAAGAAGTCAATATTTTAGGATCTTCCTTATTGGAGTTCTTTGATAGTTAGGCATTGTATCAATGTCATGCACGTTGAGAAAAATGTTTGTGATAGCTATATGTCCATTTATAGTTATATCCTATAAGTGTGTTTATTTTGTCAAATTTTAGGTTGATGATACACATGTACCCTCTGAAGCACTTGAGGCACTTGATGAGCAGTACCAAAAAGTTGACAAGAGAAGGGGCATCACTATGATGAAGAAGTTAACAGTGCTAAGGGGAAATGGACCCAAATTGGCTATGGATTTTGATAATGCAAGAAATGCAATTGGTGTGAACCGCAATTCATTTGTTTCATATCTTGGGGTTGTTACTCATAGCCATTGTGGTTGTAAGATAGATTCTTGGCATAAAATTCCTAAGGGGAAGAAAGACTTAATATGGAAGGATTTATGCGTGAGTTATTATTATTTGCAATTCTATTCTGTAGATTACTAAGTTTTTGGATACTAGTTAATAGCAATTCTATTTTGTAGAGTATGTTTGCATTGGATGAAAAGCTGCATCGTAAATGCATGATGCAACATTGTGGAAGGGTTTTAAGGAACTATAGGACAAATCTCACCTGAGAATACATAAAAGATAGTGAGAAGAGGAAGAAGTCAGCCACTGATTAGTGGAACTACCGGATCCAGAAGAATGGGACGCGCTTGTTGCTTCAAGAAAAACTAATGAATTCAAGGTATTAGGTGTCACTCCCAATTTAATTAATATATGATGTATTCACCTATTCAATATTAACTTTTAGTGTTACTAACCAAATCGATCAATGTGCATACTAACTAGGCTATTAGTGAGGCGCAAAGAGCAAGGCGTGCACTGAATGTGCATGACCACACAATGGGTCCAAAGGGCTATGCAGGAATTCGCCAAAGACTACAGGATGAGTATATTACTCAGTCTGCTGCTACTCAGGAATCCTCTACTATAGGTACCGCACCTCTGCCTTGCCATGATGTCTGGATAGCTGGGAGGCAAAACAAGAAGGGAGAAATAACAAAACCCGCAACTGTTGAGGCAGCTGCAAAAATGGTAAAATACAACTCTTAGAGCAATCGTTCAAATATTGATTATTTGTGGTGTTTACTTGCTTACCAATTTCTATTGATGGTGATTAGCGGGATCTACACGAGCTGAGGAAACAAGGAAAGTTCATCCCTGTGGGCACAAGGGATGAATTGACAATTGCTCTAGGTAACCTAGAGCATCATGGACGTGTTAGGGGTGCATACACTGGTGTGGGAATCAAAGCGTTCTTTGGGCCATCCCAACACAAACATGTCCCAAAAGTGGGAATTTCACAAGAAGAAGTAACCTATTCTTTTTTTAGAATGTTACTGTAAAAGAAAATTCAATAATCAGAAGCTAACATTTTGTTTTATCCATGTATCGTTAGATAAGATAGTTGATAGGAGAGTTGATGAAGTAGTTGATAAGAGAGTCAAGGAAGTAGTTGATAAGACACTCCATGAAGCAATGAGAAAGTGGCAGGCATCTCCGACTGCCACTCAGACAGTACCTATGGCATCCCACTATTCTCAAACTGTAGAGGTTGGGAGTAATATTGTAGACCCACCACCTAGCACATCCGTTGTAAATATTTTTATGACATAGTAGCTAGTCTTTTCAAGATGATATGTTTTTAAGATGATAAGTATATATGTATATGTTTTCAAGATGATATGTATATATGTATATGTATAAATTTGTAGGGGTTGAAGCTATGCCGTATAAAAAGTAAAGAATATATCATTGCAGAGGCGTCGACTTACCCACCCCTTCTAGGGGAAATGTTTCATGGGTCTCCATTACCGGATGGTTGGGTTTGTGTGAGCATGCTACATATATTCCCCAGTTGGATGGATCTTCCATTGCCATATGCCCACCCAGATTGTGAAACGCTTGGTGAGGCAGAAGGCGGAGTGATATTGTGGCCCAAAGCAGATGTCATCTATACTGAAATTGTATGGTAAATTTACATTATGTTAAATTGTTAGTGTGTATATATGAGTCCAATTGATCTGAAATTATATATATAGGTTAAAAGGAAGACACCTAGAGCATCTAGGCCTCCACCTCCACCTCCTACATTACCAAGTTGGGTTCCACAGGACCTACCTGTCCCATTAGGTCCTAATTGTAGGGGTATGGCAGTATGGTTAGGCAAACATGATATAAATTTCCCCATAAATGTTTCTATAGATGCAGATATTGCAGGTCAATCATACGAAAAAAAACTATTTATACAAGATATTTTGGAGTTGTTTTGCTATGATTGGCTGAATGCATTTGTGATAGAGCTATGGATAAGGTGAGATCTTATTTATACATCCATATATCTTGTGTAGGATCCGGTGATATGGTTTCTTATATATTACTACATACGTAATACATGTTTTGCAGCTACTTAGACAAGATATGTGCACATTTTTCATTTGAAAATGTAGGGTTTTTGGTTCCATCTTTGATTAGTCTAGTAGCTAAAGACCCTTCGTCAGTTCAACAATATTGTTGTGATGCTTTTACAAATTTTAGTCAAAATAAGAAGACAGTGATAATAGCTCCATTCAATATGGAGAAAGTTCACTTTGCTTATAATTTGGACTTAAGAAAATTACATTTTAATTGTGGATTTCGAGTTATTAATTTTTACCTCTAGGGGTACGCATTGGGAGTTACTAGTTATTGTCCCCGGGATGTTCACTGTCTATTATCTAGATCCTAAGGGGAATAAATTGAATCCAAAATATGGACATGGAATGAAAATGGCATTATTCCGGTGAGAAATATTTCATTTTTATATCTGTTAACATCTGTTATTACATTACTATTTAATTATGCAATTTACTGTGTTACATTAACATGTAGGGGTTTACATGAGTTCAAATAGGCTGGAGGAAAGGTCCCCAAGAAAAAGAACCAACCAATAATTTGGGAGAACATGGAAGTAAATTCCTGACTCCAATGTATATATTATTTATATGAATTGTGCTTCGTTGTATTTTTTAATATTATGTAATTTTCAATTTATAGTGTGCTACACAACACAATGGCTGGGCATGTGCATACTATGTGATGTGATTTATGCACATGATTATCAAATATGCCGCAGTGGACATCGATACCATACATGAGGTATTATATATAGTCTCATTACATAATATGAAATATATCAATCTTATTTATATATTATTAATTATATATTATATACATCATTCTCTTTGTAGGTGTTTAAAACTGACCCCACTACAGGTAATGCCTTATTAGATGTACATGCTCCCTATACGACGGAAGAATTAAATGATGTAAGGGAAAAATGGGCAAAAGCCATACAAGTAGTGGGTTTTTTAAAATAGAATTGGGATGTTGATAGCGACAATAATGACTAAAGAATGATATTTTGTAAATGAATTTTTTTGAATTGTCATATGTGTGAATGTTTCTACATGTCTGAATGTTTCTACATGTGTCTAAATGTTTATACATGTGTGAATGTGAAAATACACAAAACTACAGGTTGCTACATGAATGTTTCTACATATGTCTAAATGTTTCTACATGTGTGAATGTGAAAATTGAATGGAACTACATGTTGCTAAATGTGTGAAAATGAATCTTGTTAATTTTGCAGGTTTGTGGCCTGTTGTTGGCTGATATCAATGGATGTTGTAAACCTGCAGTTCAGAACTGAACTGCAAGTTCTGCATCCTACGACCAGCCATACAGCAGGCCTACAAACTGATAAGAAAAAAAACCAAAACATAGGCGTTAGTTATTAGTATAAAACTGACAACAAAGACATACATCGTCAGTTATTAGCAAATAACCGAAGTCTATGTGGTGTGGGGGGAATGATACTGGCGTCGATTATTACTACAAAACTGACGCCGATGCTGGCGCCTTTTTGGTGGCGTAAAGGGTTCTGGCGTCGATTTTCCTACTTATAACTGACCGGCCTAAATCGCACATCCAAAAGGGAGCGGATTTGAAGTAGTCAGACTTTTAAATTTATAACCCGAAACCTTCTAGGCCCCCACAACTTTATTTACGGGGTCGTAGTAGATATACGGGGTCAAACATAGAGATAAGGGTGGTAGTGTTGGGAACGTAGAATCAACACGTTACACTCCGATATGGGTAAGGAGATGATAAAGTTCCCCAAGGGAACAACAGGCTAAGATTGATAAAATAAAAGAAGACTATCTCCAACTGGAGCTATGAGGAAAATTAAGGTTTTAAAGGTTTATCAGTTTTTAGGGGTTTTCGCGCAACGGAAACAGAGAGGATAACACTATTGCTTTTAGTAAGGAACGAAGGAGAAAGCTTCGGTAAAACAAGCGGCAGTAGAAACATCCTATACCCCTTCTCTCGAAGCGGGTAACTCTAACTAAGCATCAACACCTCTCTCAAGGTTGCCGGTCTTAAGTTAGAGTGGAAAGGTTACTAAAGTAACTCCGATCCTGGGCACTCTCGTACTCCCGTATCAGACCAAACACTTGAGCCACAACACCTCTCTTGAGGTTGCTGCAATGGGAAATACACGATTCGTTAGCTAGTCAAAATGTGATCCAAGCGTACAAGCTAGAATTTGGATGTTAAACAAATAATCATCCAACAAAAGAGACCAAACATAAAGCAGCAGATAATTAAAACTCTTCCAATTCCATTAGCATAAAAGGGTCTGATTACATTGCATAAGTAAAGAAAGTAAATGACTGAAATAAATAAAGATAAATGTCGCCTTCTTGATTTAGAAGGGCGACAGGCAGCAGCAGATCCCCAACATCCCTCCATCCCGATACCAGGCAGGAACCTTGCCCGATATGCCCGTGTCAGGCGACACACTCATGACGGGCGGACATATCGCGTGGGGCGCTCATGCCCGATACGATCGTGTCGGGCGGCACCCTCTCGGGCGACACGCCGTAACAGGTGATGCGTATCGGTCTTGGTATCGTGTCAGGACAGAGTTTTGCTGAGGGTATCGGGTACTCATATCGGGTGTCCTTGTTGGCCGATATCGGTCTGCAGCGGTGCCGGAGGCCGATCCTAGGTGAACCATTCCCTCCCTCTCGGGTCGGGGAAGTGCTCACCTAGTATCGCCCGGTACACCTCTGAGGCACGACACACTAGCTCCAGATGCTTTCCCAAGTTGGCTTTCTAGAGGTTCTGACCCGTCCCATCATAGTCATGTAGCTGCTATTTATAGGCAGTGGTTGGGGGAAGTTATGGTTCTCCGGACGACACGTGTCCTTCATCAGCTCTATCATAGCAGACTCAGGGATGCCCGATACACATGTCGCCCGGCACAAGGATGTCGAGCTGTAAGTGTGTCGGTCATCGTGATGAGTGGCGCCTGCCAGTGGGTGGTTTGTATCGCGCGACATGCTCCAGCAGTCGTGGTGAGCCCGGCTCCCTGTCGGGTAAATGGCGTATCGCTCGTCCGCTCCTTCTTGTGCGGCACCCTCGTATCGTGTGGTAGTGTATCGCAAACCCTCTCGGGCAGCGAGCATATCGGCCGGCTGGTTGGTAAGAAGGCCGGTGCAGGTGGAACACGATGGTGGGCCGGGACGAGCCTTTTTGCTGATAAATGAGTTAAAAATCGAGGAAAACTCTACAAAAGATGATAATATTGAGTTAAAAGCGTAGTGTGGCTTGTTTATTCAAAAACATGACAAAAATGAGAGGAAAACAATTTAAAAGGGCAGATTTGATAATGAAATAATGGCCAAAAACATCACAAAATTTGGTGTTATCAACTCCCCCAAACTTAACATTTTGATTGTACTCAATCAATTTTTAAACTTTGTTTTGTGACGCTTCTTCTTGACCGGTATAGTTTTCAGACCATGGGTTTGAGCGAGCATTCAGATGTCTTACAGATAATATGGCCCAACCACGAACAACAGACTTTACTTCTACTGCCTTATTTAAGCAAAAAATTTCTTCCACAGCTTCGGCGAGACTTGGGTGCATGATTCCGAAGTTAGCTTTCACACCAAACAACTTTTGGGGATAGAAAGTTGTGTGTTTGGGTAGGCTTAAGGCTTTTTGGGTTTTTCTTGTTTCCCATCAGTCATTCCAGGTACGGGTCTGTTAGCGGGCGATTGGTCCATGTAGTCCAAGCCAGTTGGATTTAGAGCAGTGATTTCACATCCTACGTACCACTGCCCCGGATCTACCATGCCTAAAGATAGGTACTTTTTGGAAAACAAGTGTGTATATTTTTTTTGTTTCTTTTTATTTGGCACAACTCGCATGCTTTTATTCACTCTCATAAGGCTATTCTCTCTTTTTGGGTTTTTGTTGGGTAAGGGAAAACAAGAGGAATTTTTGCTATTTGGGCAGCTTTTTCCTTCCGCATACACGTCTCTTAGCTGTTGCGAGATTAATTTTTGAAATTTTTGGCATGGAAAGTCATAGTCTTTTGTCGTTTGAGGCTGCATTATAAAACAGACATAACAAAACCTACATCTCCTTGGGCACATAGAAAACAAACTGGCAAGAAGTTGTATCAGGTTTTTACTATGCAGTGTCTTTGTACATATGTATGGAGACAAAATAAGCAAAAACATTTAGCAAAATTTTTGTATGAGCATGTATATGTATATGTACACATGATATAGGAGAAGAACAAAAGAACAAAAAGGGTGGAGTTTGAAGAATTTTTTTTTATATACCTCCCTCACTGGTACATGGTACCCCCCCAAACTTACTCCACACTCTGTCCCAGAGTTGTGAAGTAGATAAGGTAGGGTAATGTTAACCCAGTGAGGGTTAGCTGGTGAGCGCGCCTACGTCAGATAGAAGCTATCACACGTATTCTCCTCATTTACTGTGGTAGTCGATGTGGTGGAGTTGGTCAGGCGTCTCTTTATTTGATATCCATTCCAGGAAGAAGATGTCACAGTCAATGGATAGAGGAATTTGTTGTGGACTGCGGTGGCAGAATTGGAGCTCGTGCCATTTGCTAGTTGTTGTCTCCAGGAATGGTTGTATCAGCGTCGCCATCTCGTCGTAGTATTTTTGTAACATCCCTGACCTGGGTTATAAACTAACCCTAGGTGTTTTTCCTAAATATGTAATTAAACCCTGGTGATTATCTTTTGGCATGTAACTAAGTTCCTAAAGGAACATATACTTTCAATTTTATCCTTTTTAAACAAAGTTGTAGTATTGTTGGTAATACAGGGACCTTTGTGAAAATTACCCAGTCAAGGGGTTAACTTGCAAAATTGCACAGGTTGAGATGTTCCTCTGATTATGAGTCATCATATGAGTGAATATGATGAGGTAAGGTAGATTTCCCAAGCTTGAGCACCAAGATGCAGCTTGTGGAATGATCCTTGTGCTTAAAAACCTTATTTTGGTGTAAAGTGCAATTTACCCAAAATGTGGGGTGCAACTTGTGATATACACCATCTAGAACATCTTTTATGACTCTTGGCATCATTTCAAGTTATAATTATGAAGAGGTCACTTCAATTGAATAAATTAAATACGAATGATAACCCTTATAATTAAATAATCAAGTTATAAGCCTAATAACCCTCCTATATGTGCAACTTAGTAAGAAGTTGACCTTCTTCACCTTTGGACCTTGGGTTTAAGATGAGTTTTGCTTAAGTATGAAAGGAAGAAACGTGTCTTATAATAAGGAGAAGGGACGTGCCTAAAAGAAAGGAGGGACCTAATTATGAAAAGGAGAAACTAGTTGTCCTTATGTTGGAAATGACCCCAAGATATATATACACCCTTCCTTTGTTTGTAAAGGAACGTTTCCTTCACTTCCTTTCTTATTTCCTTGCTTAGACTGAATTAGGACAGAGCTCTGGAGAAGAGGAGAATGGCCAAGCAGTTCTAGGTAACCTTTGATCATCATCTTGCTCAAATTCATGGAGGAAATCATGTTACAAGGTTGGTTTGCTAGTTTTCTTACTTAGCTTTCTCGTTCTAGCCATCTTTTCCCAACCTTTCCTTGGAGAAACACCCTTGGCAGACCTGTGGAGCTCAAGACACCATTAAAGATTTGAAGCTTGGAAGCTTGGAGCTCAAGGAACGACCTTAAGGCGGGTTTTATAACTCTAAACCCTTTTGCTTTCTTATGCATATCTTTGTACTTGCAAAAGTAGCTTGTTCTTCTTTTCCCCATCCTTCCTTGCTTTCTTGAAAACTAAAACCACAATTAACAGACCTTAATTTGGAGGTAGAAGAAGATGGGCATGATTACCAAAGTTACTTTATCAAACGGTCTTATGTCTTTCCCCCTTTTTGATCAAACCGTTTGAAAGGCAAACGGGTTCACTAGGTCGGTTTGGGAAAACGGGTTCCAACCCGTTTGAGGGCGTTGACCAAGCATGGACCATTTGGGTTTTCTGTTCACAATTATGTAGGATAATGACCCACCAAATTTGAGGGGTTAACTCCAAAGGAATCGTAGGTTGAAGGCCAATCAATTAGGCAATAGAATTGAATTAAGTACTGATTTTCCAAACTAATCAACTTGAAATTTTGGGCAAATGGGTTCCAACCCATTTGAGTGAGTTGACCAAGCATTGACCGTTTGGGATACCTGTTCATAATGTATTGAATTTCATTCCTACAAAGAATTGTAATCTAATTCCTAACCAATTAAGAGTTGAAGACACTTCAATAACCTAACCCTAATCGGGTGAAAGTTGTTGATTCCAATATAGATCTTGTTGAGTTTTGGGTTGAAGGACCCAAACGGGTTCCAACCCATTTGGGGGTTCATCCAAACAATCTCACACTCGTTTGGTGACACCCCAAGATCGTTTGGAGGTCTAGGGTTAAAGAAATTTGATGGTTTGAGGGTCCAACTACAAGATGTTGATAATTGATGAAAAGTGCTGATTTTTAATTTAATTAGGGCTCAACCCTTATCAAATCATTTTGGTTTTTGGTCAAACTTTGGGAAAACGGTCTCAAGATCGTTTGGAGGACATCCAAACGATCGCAAGACCGTTTGGGCCAAGTTTGGGCCCATTTGGAGTTCAATTGATGGGTTCAATTACACTTTGTTTCACATTATTGAAAATTGATGATTAGCCGATTGGAAACCCTAATTGAGTTAGACTTAACCCTAATTGGCTTTCAATTGAGGGTCACATTGGAGTCCAATTGATTGAGGCTCATCCTAATTGACTCAATTTGTAAGTGGTTAACATGTCTTTGGCCAATTAAAGGCTTCAACATAGGAAACCCTATTCAAATATAACCTATGTGTCACCTTTATGTTCATGCGGTTTGAACCCAAGTTGGTCCACACTCGTTTGAGTCCAAACGAGTCCACACTCGTTTAAGCCCAAACGAGTCCACACTCGTTTGATCTCAAACGGGTTCACACTCGTTTGATCTCAAAAGGGTTCACACTCGTTTGATCTCAAACGGGTTCACACTCATTTGATCTCAAACGGGTTCACACTCGTTTGAACTCAAATGGGTTCACACCCGTTTAGACTCAAATGGGTTCACACCCGTTCAGACTCTAGTGGGTCCACACCCATTTAAGGTCAAGTGGGTCCACACCCGTTTAAGGTCAAGTGGGTCCACACCCGTTTAAGGCTCAAATGGGTCCAAGGTCGTTTGAGGTTAAACGAGTTCAAGGTCGTTTAAGAATCAAATGGGTTGAAGGTTAAACCCTAAACCAATTGGAGACCTTCAAGGTTGATTATACTTAATCACTTGAAAGTATAAAAGGTTCAATGATGATCTAATCTAAACCCTAATGTTAACCTAAGATGTTAAGGGACTAAGTGGCTAATGAATTGACCCATGATGATGGTCAATGGGTAAATTACCAAAATGCCCCTGAAAGGTTCAATTGAGTGATACCTTGTTTTAATCAAACCCTAATCACATGATAGTGATGAGTTGACTTGTGTTAATCAATGAGGACTTAACCCAACCTAATCTAGAGTGGTGTAATCACTATCTACTAGTTAGAGGAGAGAGAAAGTACCAATTATAATGGAAACTCAAGTAAAATACCTTCAATATACATGAATGTGCAAGTTTAGGTATGATCCACTTATGTGAGATCATGGAAACCCTAATTATGATAATTGATGAATCTTAATCTTATCTGAGGTCTTTAATGATGATGTTTCTCATACATGGGGATGTTATGAGATCTTTTCACCATGAGGTGAATAGTAAACCCTAATTCTAGGGTGATGACATGTAATGTGAATAGTAAACCCTAATTGATGAAAACCAGGGAAACCTAGCTCTTGTATGAGTAGGGAGATACAACTTCTTTAAATAAGTTATTTACTGTTATCAGTTGATTTAACCATGCATGTTCCTTTATGAGGATGATCATATCCATGTATGGATGATGATACTATATTCATTGAAAGCATGTTGCTAGCTTTATGAATAGTGATATATCCTGATGCCTTGTTAATAGCATCTTATGAGATTGATAGGTTGTGAGAGCCATGAATACCATCAAGGTCATGCTTTAAGAGATGACTTGTGATGAGAATATTGAGAAATGATGATTGATGAGAGTTAGGCTTGTTACATTTAGTATTCTTCCTTCATAGCTGCTATGCTAATGATTAATGTTTGAAAACATGTATGATGATAAAAGAATACTGAAATGTACCTAACTAATCAAGTATAATCATACCATGTAGAGCCCTGATCATAGATCCATCATCGTCAGGAATTAGATGATGGTGAAATAGGTTTTCCTAAGGGGATTCCTGGAGCACATACTTTTGAATATGTGGGGTAATATGGATGTGAATTTCCTTACATCCTAGTGTAGGAATTGATGTAGATGTATCTTTATTCTATCAATCCTTCACTATGTGTTTATGCCGGGGTGATGTAACACTAATCTCCCGAGGAAATCTTTTATACCATATCGATGAGAGATAAACAAGAAATCTTTCGATGGCGAAGAGAGTACAGAATGCCACTGTGACTCTAATAGCGAAGTACCAGAATACCCTGGTAAGCTATTGTATCAGAGACACTAGATGTCCTGCATGTTGATCCTCATACTGACTGAGGAAGATGAGGTCATAAGAATCCGACTCTTTTGATGACCTATGTATGATACCGATGCGACTTAATAGTGATCAGTTGGAGTATGAGCGGTATACCTCATCTCCGCAGGGCATAATGATGTTTGTAAAACATAATCAACCGTGTAGCATATCTGCTTAGGTTGAACCACGGAATACATTGGTTGATGATACAATACTTAGTATACATGTTTTTCATATTCCTTAAATGTTGTTGTTCTAATTGATAACGATCTGCTGCTAATTACCTTCGAGCTTTTATTGCCTATGTTATTCTTGGTTGCTATAATAAATCTTCTGGCGGAGAGTTATAACTCTCGCTGGGACAATTATTTAAAATTGTCTCACCCCGTAGATTTCAACTTTTTAGGTGGTCATCGAGGACGAAGGAACCAATCTGCAGGTGATCAGAATCAGTAGCAGCAGCACCAGGAGCAGCAGTGAATCTCAGGTGGAGATACTGACTACCGAGTCATGTAGTTAGATGGTCTTATGTCGTCTCTGTACTCTCAGGTCCTTGGTGTCTTTTGGTCTGAGATTTTGGGTTTTAAATCTTGAGAATTTGTATCTGGCTGTATATAATCACTCATGAAGTGATCTAACAGAGATGTAATATGTTTACCTTGTTTCTTATAAAAGGAGTTTCATGATTTCAAGATCTTGTCTCAAAAAGTTTTAATTTCCGGTGAGTTTCGTATTCCGCTGTTAATCGAATCGCTTCCGCTGAGTTTAATCGTGTTTATCTCGGGTTTTGGAGATCAGAGCCCACAATTAAGTGGTATCAGAGCTCTAGGTTCGCTGAGTCTGCAGAGACATAGGACTTAGAGTGTCAAGTCTATCCTTAGTACTTCTTTCTTATCTAATAGAGTCTTCTGCTCCTCAGGAGAAGAAGATAATTAAGGATGTCTGGACCATAGGAGGAGTACGAGGCCGAAAGTAGTGTTGTTGCGCCTTGAGAAGGTGCAAGGAACCTAGAAATAGAGCAACCTGTACCTGAGCCACCCAGAGAACCACCTCAGTTTGACCCAGCTGACATGGGAAACCCAGCTGTTCAAACTATGTTCGGGCAGTTTATGACTGCTATGACACACATCACCAATAGGATGCCCATGCCTGCACCTAGGGCACCTGCCCAGCCTGAAGGACAAGGTATCGGTAAGACGTTTGAGCGACTTCGTCGTGTCGGAGCAACCGAATACTTTGGAACAGCTGATCCTGCAGATGCCGATCTGTGGTTAACTGAGTTGGAGAAAGCTTTTAGAATCCTCAACATCCCAGAAGCTCAGAAGGTTAGACATGCTGTCTATCTTCTCAAGGGAAGTGTTGGTCACTGGTGGACCATGGAAGAGCAGAAGAGGCCTGGAGTGGAGATCTCGTGGGAAGACTTTCGTCGGGAATTTGTCCACAGATATTTTCCAAAAACCTTCCTGGATGAGAAGATCTCTCAGTTTGAGAGACTGAGGCAGGGTATGATGAACATTAGCGAGTATGAGGCTAAGTTCATGGAGTTGTTGCGATTCTGTCCGCACATGGCTGCCACAGAAGAAGAGAGGATTAGAAGGTTCAAGAAGGGTTTAAACACCGACTTGACTACTCCCGTGTCTACCCTAGAGAATCGGGAGAGGTTTGCTACCTTCGTTGAGTCAGTCCGAAGGATAGAGAAATCCGTAGTCGAGAAGAGACAAACCCATAAAAGATATCCGCAGTTTCAGGGTTCTTCATCTAGAGACTTTAAGAAACCTAGATTCTCTGCACCTACACCTCCACCACCCAGATCTAATTTTCAGACTCAGTGGTCACCAAGTAGAGGTAGAGGACGGAGTTTACCGCTACAAGAGACTCGCAGTTCAGCATCAATGTCAGTCACAGGACCACCCAGACCACAACAAGTAGAAAGAAGCTGCTACAACTGTGGGAAGGTGGGACACTTGATGAAGGACTGCAGGTCTAGGCCTGTCAGTGTGACACAACCTCAGAGACAGAGTCAACAGGGATCACAAAGAAGACAGTTTCAAGGAGCAGCTAGAGGACGTGGACAAGCATCTCAAGCTGGATCATCAGCACTGACTCAACCTCAGGTGACAACAAGATTCTATTCTATGAACCCACTAGATGCAGTGGTCAATCCACGGGTTGTGGCAGGTCAGATGGAACTTTTATATTCTGATATGTCTAAATCTTGTTTAGTATCTGTTCTGATTGACCCGGGTGCTACACACTCTTTCATCACTCAAAGAGTGATTCGCAACTGCAATATGACTGTCAGTCATAGGGCAGATAGTTTGTTGTTGGAGACTCCGTTGAGTGGGTCTGCCGTTCTGCAGGAGGTATGTTCTCCCTGCATCCTCTTCTTTTCTGATCATCACATTCAAGTGGATCTTATACCACTTGATATGCAAGGATTTGATATAATCCTAGGAATGGATACCTTAGAGAGGTATAGAGTTGTCTTGGATTGTGAGTCCAAGTTGGCTGTGTTTGCTGATGAAAGCAACACATGGATCTTTCAAGGAGAAAGAAAGATTTTGCCCACCTATCTTGTATCAGCTATGGTTGCTGATAAGCTGATGAGGCAAGGATGTTATGCATTCTTTGCCCATGTGGTAGATGTTACCAAGGAGAGTCCCAATCCTGCTGAAGTTACTATAGTCAGGGAATTCGAGGATGTGTTTCCTGAAGAACTTCCTGGTATACCACCACCTCGGGAGATTGATTTTGAGATCAATTTGGTCCCAGATACGAAGCCCATAGCCCAGATTCCGTATAGGATGGCGCCTGCTGAGATGGCAGAACTCAAGAAACAACTTCAAGAGTTACTTGAGAAAGGTTTCATCCGACCGAGTACCTCACCTTGGGGTGCTCCGGTTTTGTTTGTTAAAAAGAAAGATGGGTCAATGCGGTTGTGCATTGACTACAGACAACTTAATAGAGTAACAATAAAGAACAAGTACCTTTTGCCGAGGATTGATGATCTTTTTAACCAGTTGCGTGGTGCAACAGTCTTCTCAAAGATAGATTTGAGATCTGGATATCATCAACTCCTCATTAAGGACAGTGACATATCCAAGTCTGCCTTTAGGACAAGATATGGTCACTATGAGTTCACGGTTATGTCGTTTGGACTAACCAATGCACCAGCTGCATTCATGGAACTCATGAATAGAGTTTTTCGACCTTTCCTTGATCAGTGTGTTGTCGTCATCATAGATGACATTCTGATTTATAGTAAGGATGCTCAGCAGCATGAACAGCATCTCTGACAGGCTCTAACTCTGCTAAGAAAACATAAGCTATATGCTAAGTTTAGCAAGTGTGAGTTCTGGTTGCTGGAAGTATCTTTTCTTGGACTTGTGATATCTGCCTCAGGTATTTGTGTTGACCCTACAAAGGTAGAATCTGTTCTACAGTGGGAACAACCGAAGACACCAACGGAGATTCGAAGTTTCTTGGGATTAGCTGGTCAAGTAAAGTACCTTTAATGTACATGAATGTGCATGATTAGGGTATGATCCACCTATGTGAGATCATGAAAACCCTAATTATGATAATTGATGAATCTTAACCTAATTTGAAGGCATCAAGGATGATAATATCATACATGGTAATGCCATGAGCCCAATTCACTATGAAGTGAATAGTAAACCCTAATTCTAGGGTTGTGACATGTTGAATGAATAGTAAACCCTAATTGAGGATGATGCAATGAATGTTACTTCTGCTTTATAAATTGCTGTTCTGGAAATAAATTGTTGAGTGTTATCAGCTGAATTGACTATGCAGGTTCTTATAAGAGGAAATCATGACCAGGTAAGGGTTATGACACTATAATCATCAAAAGCATGTTTTAGGCTTTGTGAATAGTGATATATGCTATGATTGCCTAAGTTTGTGGCACATATGAGAATGATGGGCTGTAAGAGCCATGAGTAACATCAAGGTCATGCTAACAAGATGACCTGTGATGGATTGACATCCTGTTGATAGTTGATGTGAATTAAACTTGATACATGTAGTGTTCTTCTGCCATTACTGTGTTTGGTAATTAATTGCTTGGAAACCTGCTTGATGATAAAAGAATACTGAAATGTACCTAACTAATCAAGTATAACCATATCATGTAGAGCCCAGATCATAGATCCATCATTGTCATGTGTTAAATGATGGTGAAATAGGTTTTCCTAAGGGAACTCCTGGAGCGCATACTTTTGAGTATGTGGGGGTTATGGACGCGCATATCCTTACATCCTAGTGTAGGGGTTGATGTAGATGTATCATAATCCATCAGCACTATACTATGTGTTTATGCCGGGTTGATGTATCACTAATCACCCGAGGAATCTGTTATGCCACATCAATGAAGATAAACATGAAATCTTTCGATGGTGAAGAGAGTGCAGGATGCCACTGTGACTCTAATAGCGAAGGACTAGAATACCCTGGTGAGCTATAGTAGCAGAGACACTAGATGTCCTGCATGTTGATCCTCAACCTGACTGAGGAAGATGAGGTCATGAGAATCTGGCTCTTTCGATGACCTAGTATGATACCGAGGTGACTTAGCAGTGGTTGGTTGGAGTATGAGCGGTATACCTCATCTCCACAGGGCATAATGTTGTATGTAAAATGTAATCAGCTGAGTAGCATATCTGCTTAGGTCGAAGAACGAGAAACAATGCTTGGTTCTACATTTATTATAATGTTTCAGTTAAATATTTAGCTTGCATGTTGTTCATATTTCTGCTTAGAAGTAAATGCTGCTTTATCTACTCTTAAATATGCTTTTGCAGGATAAATTACCTTGCTTATGTTATATCCCTTTATCTAGCAAGCTTCTGGTGAAGAGTTATAACTCTCGCTGGGACAATTATTTGTAATTGTCTCACCCCGTAGACTTCAACCTTTTAGGTGGACATCAAGGACGAAGGAACCAGGATGCAGGAGAGCAGTACCAGGAGCAGCAGCACCAGGGGCAGCAGTGAGCCTCGGGTGGATACCCTAGCTGTCTAGACTGTTAGTTGGAAGGTCTTATGTCGTCTCTGTACACTCAGGTCCTGGGAGTTTGATGATCTGAGATTTTGAATTTTGGAGTCTTGAGATTTTTGTACATGGTTGTATATGATCACTCAAGAAGTGACTTAACAGAGATGTAAACTATTTATCGTACTTTTATGAATGGAGTCTCATGTTTTCAAGATCTTTCCTCAAAAAGTTTTAATTTTTTGTGATTTTTCACATTCCGCCGTTAATCGAATCATTTTTGCTAAGTTTATTTCGTGTTTTGGAGATTAGAGCCCACACTTTAGTGGTATCGGAGCTCTAGGTTCGCTGAGTCTACATAGACATAGGACTTAGGATGTTGAGTCTATCCTTAGTGTTTCTTCTTATCTAATAGAGTCTTCTGCTCCTCAGGACAAGAAGTTATATAAGGATGTCTGAGCCACATGAGGAGTCTGAGGGCGAGAGTAGCATAGCTGCACCTCGAGGCGGTGTAAGGGACCTAGAGATAGAACAACCAGTACCTGAGCCACCTTATAGCCACCCCAATTTGACCCGGCTGATATGGCAAACCCAGCTGTTCAAGCTATGTTCGGGCAGTTCCTGGATGCCATGACATGTATCACGGACAGGATGCCCATGCCTGCACCCAGGGTACCTGCTCAGCACGAAGGACAAAGTATCGGGAAGATGTTTGAGTGACTTCACAGAGTCCGAGCGACCGAATACTTTGGCACAGCTGACCCCGTAGATGAGGACCTATGGCTAACCGAGTTGGAGAAGGCTTTTAGAATCCTAAGCATCCCCGAAGTTGAGAAGGTGAGACACGCTGTCTATCTTCTCAAAGGAAGTGCTGGTCACTGCTGGAACATGGAAGAGCACAAGAGGCCTGGAGTAGAGGTGTCATGGGAAGACTTCCACCGAGAGTTTGTCAACAGATACTTCCCAAAGACCTTTTTGGACGAGAAGATCTCTCAGTTCGAGAGTTTGAGACAAGGTATGATGAACGTTAGCGAGTACGAGGCTAAGTTCATGGAGCTACTGTGGTTCTGTCCGCACATGGCTGCCACAGAAGAAGAAAGGATCAGGAGGTTTGAGAAGGGTTTGAATGCCGACTTGTCTACTCCCGTGTCCGCTCTAGAGAACCGGGATAGATTCACTACCTTCGTTGAGTCAGTCCGAAGGATAGAAAGATTGGTAGTCGAGAAGAGGCAAACCCACAAGAGGTATCCACAGTTCCAAGCGTCTTCATCTAGAGACTTTAAGAAGCCTAGATCCTCTGCACCTAACCCTCCACCACCCAGATCTAGTTTTCAAACATAGTAGTCCCCAAGTAGAGGTAGAGGACGGAGTCTACCGCCACAAGAGACTCACAGTTCAACATCAGTATTGGTCACAACACCACCTAGACCACAGCAAGACAAAAGCTTCTACAAATGTGTGAAGGTAGGACATCTGATGAAGGAATGCAGGTCTAGGCCTGTCAGTGTGACACAGCCTCAGAGATAGAGTCAACATGGATCACAGAGAAGGTAGTTCCAGGGAGCATCTAGGGGACGTGGACAAGCGACCCAAGCTGGATCGTTAGCACCAACTCAACCTCAGGTGACATCTAGGTTCTATTCTATGAACCCACCAGATGCAGTGGTCAATCCATGGGTTGTGGCATGTCAGATGGAAATTTTATATTCTGATATGTCTAAATCCTGTGTTGTATCTATTTTGATTGACCCGGGTGCTACGCACTCCTTTATCACTCAAAGAGTGATTCGTTACTACAATATGACAGTTAGTCATAGGGCAGATAACTTGTTGCTTGAGACTCTGTTGAGTGGGTTTGCTATGTTGCGGGAGGTATGCTCTCCCTGCATCCTTTTCTTTTCTGATCATCGCATTCAAGTGGACCTTATACCACTTGATATGCAAGGATTTGATATAATCCTTAGGATGGATACCTTCGAAAGGTATAAAGTTGTCTTGGATTGTGAATCCAAGCAGGTTGTATTTGCTGATAATAGCAACACATGGATCTTTCAAGGAGAGAGAAAGATTCTACCCACCTGTCTTGTCTCAGCTATGGTTGCTAAGAAGCTATTGAGGCAAGGATATTATGCATTCTTAGCCCATGTGGTAGATACTACCATGAAGAGTCCCACCCTTGC